>JAMJFZ010002869.1:7740000-8220000 GCA_026225945.1 Cricetomys ansorgei
CAGAGGTGGGCAAGTAGAGATGGCATCCCTGAGGCTTACTGGCCAGTCAGCCCAGCCAAATTGGTGATCCCCAAGCCAGTGAGAGACTAGTGAAATGCTTTGCCAGGAAACTTTTTGTGTTATAAAGCCTTCCTTATGGTTACATGCCACTCGAACTTCTGGGAACACCTTGGAGAGAGGTATATAAGACAGTGAGTGTCAGTTGGAAATGACAGTTGGGGTAGAGACAGGAAGAATGAGCACCAGGTTGGGTGGTGTCAGGGAAGAGTAAGCACAGAGTTGGTGTCAGGAAAAAGTGAGCTCCAGAAGCTGATGATAAAGTGGAGCTAATCAGGCAGAAACAAGGCTCAAATAAAGACAGATAGTTCTAGAGAATAAGAAAGAAGGCAGACAATTGCTGGAAAGCCTCAGATACAAATAAAGGCAGCCAGAAGGGGCTCTAAAGGTTTCCCTCCCCTCCCTTTCTCTCCCCTCCCCTCCCCTTCCTCCCCCCCTTCCCCTCCCCTCCCTTCCTTTCCTCCCCTTCCCTCCCCCCCCCCTCCCTTTCCCTCCTCTCCTCTTTCTCCTTTCCTTCTTACCCCTTTGAGCTAACTGAGGTTTTTAAAAATGTTACAAGTTAGATCTTTCTCAAAACTGCCAGGAAAAGCTGAACCAGTGTGGTGTGGAGTTCTGTTAGGAATCCAGTTACTAATGAAAAAGCAGATAAAAAATGGCTTAAATACAGCATTTAGTAACAGCTGAAGCCTTTAAGAGCCCAGACCCAAATGGCAGAAAACAGTCATATACATCTTTTAAAAGAAAAACCTTTGACAAGAGACCTTGTCTCAAAGAACAAGGTAGGCAATGTCTAAGAAATGAGGCACATGCATTGTGGATTGAGGGATGGGTAGTGATTAGGTCAGATAGGATAAATAGAGAAAAATGGTCATGACATATTCTGGATATATAGGCTCTTAGAATATAAAATTCAATGTTTTGATATTTTTTTCCTCTAATTGTGAAAGACTTGAATTTTAGAGCAATTTCTGAAACAGTATAAATGAAATCTTAAATAGACCCTATATAACACAAATAAGCTAAATTACTTTGTGTAATTTTCTCAGGACCAAATAATATGACTTAAAAGAAAGTAACTTGAAACTACCATTCAATAAAAATGACTGAATAGTGCCATTACATCTCCTCTTGATGATTTCTATAGCTATTCTCGAATATTTGTGATGCAAAGGAGAACAGAGTTCAAACCAACTTAACAGGGAGGGAAAGTTCCATTTTGTTCCCTGTTGTGAAAGTTTATTTTTAGTTGTGTTTAAAATAATTGTTTTGGTGCACTGTTGGAAAAAGGAATGCAAAGGCTTTGGCATTTTGTATTGTCCGCAGGTATTGGCCTTCTGTGGGGGATGCTTGATTGCTTATGATCTGTACCTGAAGAGTTTTGAATAAATAAAAGCACCTGAGCTCAGATGCTCAGGGTTCCACTGTCAAGATGTTGCTTGCCATGACGGTGGTTCTCTCTCCTGAGGTCTGGCAGGTATTGCACCTATGAAAATGCCTCCTTGTTTTTCTGTTTGGTGAGCTACCACAGCAGAGGACAACTACAGTTCCCATCATGAAATAGAATTTCCATAGTGTCAACTCTTCAGCAAGACTCGGATCTCTTTAAAAGCCATTCCATATGTTTGTAAGGAAGGAGATGGGCATAAAGGATCAAAATCAGCATCTAAATCAGGTGCTTTCTTTTCCAGGAAGCAGTAGGAGAGACTTTAGAAGAACTGTGGATCTCCTACAATTTTATTGAGAAGTTGAAAGGGATCCATGTAATGAAGAAACTGAGGATCCTCTACATGTCTAATAACCTGGTAAAGGACTGGGGTAAGCTGAGAGCGGCTCGCACTAGTCTAGTCTCCTGCTTCCTGTCTATAGAAAGCAGCCAACTGGAGCAGGCGCTCATGGTGATGCATACCTGGAACCCCACACATCCAGTCAGCTGAGGAGGACAGAGCATGAGGTAGTGAGACTCACCTCACAAAACACTAATAAAAAGAGAAAACACCCAATTAGGGGAAAATACATAAAATGGGAACCTTTATTTCTAAATACAGAGAAAAATAGCTTCAGGAACAACTATAGAAATTAGAAAATCTTAAATACAAGAGATATATTTAGCTATTTACTTGGGTCTTAGAAGATGGCTTCATAGGTAAAGTGATTACCCCATAAACATGAGGTTCAGAGTTCAGATTCCCAGTACCCATGTAAAAGCTGGGAAAGACAATGGGCATCTATAATCCCAGGGATGTTCAGGAGGTGGAGACAGGAGGATCCTGGGGCTTGATGAACAGCCAGTCAAGCTGAATCAGTGAGCCCAGGTTCAGTGAGAGACCCTGTCTTAAAAAATAAGGTGAAGAAGATTAGAGGAAGATACCTGACGTCAACTTCTGGTCTCCACATACATATGCACATGTGCACGCACATGTATGTGTACATGCACATGTACATATTAACATACAGTGAATATGGTCCTAAAGGTCCTAATCTTATTAATCATGAAAAAATGTATTGTCCAGAGGCTAAAGAAATTCATTTAAATAATGTGGAAGACTGATACGATGCCTGCATTGCTTTGCCTCTTTTTGTATGCTATTCTTTCAGCATGTACTAACATCCTGCTGTATACACCATGAACTGTGCCAAATAGTTGAAAAATATGTTGAATTGAACACTGTTCCAACCACCAAGTAGTTCACAGCTGAGTGGGGAGATGAGCTAATACTTCTAGACCTGTTAGAAGCTCTGTAACAGGGATTTGAATGAGTTGCTTTGAGAATTCAAGATGAGGGAATGAGCAGAGACAGAGGCGGCTTAGCTGAGCTTCCACTATGCAGTGCCTCAGAGACTGCCCTGATGCTCTCTCCAACACTGACCCTTTGTGTTTATCTCATCGTTAGGGCAGCGCTAAGGTAGACGAGATAGGTCTTCATTTTCCCTCCTAGCCCATCATTTCCTCAAATAATGACTTTATATGTAAAGTTTCCCTTAATCTTCAAAATCCTTTTTGTTTTTGTTTGTTTGTTTTTAATTTGTTTACTGGTGTTTGGCCTGCATGTGAGGGAGTTGGTGCCACTGGAACTAGAGTTACAGACAGTTGTGAGCTGCCATGTGGGTGCTGGGAATTGAACCTGGGTCCTCTGGAAGAGCAGCCAGTGCTCTTAACTGCCATCTCTCCAGCCCAGTTTTCAAAATCTTAACCCACTGTCCTGCATAGTCACAAGTTGAGTCAGTGATTGAATTCTGTCTCCCAAACCATGGAGTGTGACTCCCTAGTTCATCGACGTCAAAGTGTTTTTTGTACTTGCAGCTGAATTCGTGAAGCTGGCAGAGCTGCCATGCCTGGAAGACCTGGTGTTCGTAGGCAATCCTCTAGAGGAGAAACATTCTTCTGAGGGCAACTGGATCGACGAGGCAAGCAAGAGAGTACCCAAGCTGAAAAAGCTGGATGGTGAGTGGCCCAGGCTGGCTGGGAGATGTTTCCTAGGTATAAAACTGAAAATTTTGGCATAAGGTCATGAGAAGAAGCAAACTAAAGAAAAGGGTGAGTTGTCTCATCATTGTTAAGGCCATTTCTGTCCTGCAATTTGATGGCCCAGTTTTAGGCCAAGTATAATGAAAAACTCCTAGGAATTTTAGACTGGTACAAAGGTTACCCTGGACTTAAATCTTAGATGAAACTAGGCTTATTTGCAAGTTACACGAATATTATTTTGTGGAATATTTAGGCATAAATGACAAATAGTTGTCCTTCACAATTAAATCAGAATTATATTGTTCTCCCTTAGTCCCTTCCCCTGACTTTACTTTCCGAATCCCTGAGACCCATGTTACATCAGTAGATACTCCTGACCAGCTGGGCCATGTCCCAGCTCCACCACTTAAGAGCTTTTGGGACATTATGCTTGTTAATTAATTTAATCAAATATTGTTAATTTGTAATATAAAAGCTGGAGACTGTTCCTATCTGATTAAAGAAAAAAGAACCTGGAAACAATAATACCATTAGTGACCATGTTAAAGGGTATTATCTTGGTGTTGTTATAAGGATTAAGTGAAATAATGTGTTAAGCATTGTCCTTAGCACAAAGTAAGTATTCAATATTATCATTGTAAATATCTTGAAATATTTAAATAATCCAGAAATTCAAAAAACATATGAAAAAAAGTATAATTCATTTTGTCTTTGGACTCCACCTTCCAATTCAGTTTGGGCTGTCCAATTTAGTCTGATATTCTTTCTTGTTTGTTGTGTTTTTGTTGTTGTTTGTTACTCTTTTACTATATAGCCTAGGCAGGTCTGGAGCTCCCTATGTAGTCCAGGCTGGCTCTAAACTCACTAATTCTGGGACTAAAGCCAGCACACTCAGCTAAGTCAGAGCCAAGTCATAAGGAAAAGCTGTAGGTTAATGGTCCCCAGTGAGTGCATCAGATGTAGCTGATGTCGCCATTCCCAAGACTCCTGTAGGACTCGTCCTGACTGTTCCCTGCCCAGCCATGCTACACACCTGTGTTGTGGAAATGGCTTTTTTGTTTGTTTGGTTGGGTGGGTGGTTTTTGTTTTGAATGAGGTCTGTGGTGATCACAGGCACCCGTTTCTCTCCTGCCGTCCTGGGGAATAACCACACACACCCACACACATCATTCCGTGTCTTCCTAGTAACGGATTCTTCTCAGTCCTTTTTAAGTTTTTCAGAGACAAGCAAGGCTATAGTCTGTTTCTGCTTTCTATTCTGTCCCTAAATCACGCGCACAGCACAGCAGCCCGACGGCGACAGTGGTGACGGTGACAACAGTGCCGTGCCAGAGGCGCGTTTCCCGTGTTACCCTCATCACCACTCTCGCACCGACAGTCGTGTTCATGGTCATGACGGACTGGTCGCTTATCTCTCCTCACCACCCTGCGTCCTTGTGCTCCATTCTTTCAGCCCTGATCTGTGGCTCTCCATCCTTTCTTGAAACTACTGTCTAACCTTTTATCCATAATAAATAACAACATTTGCTAGTAAGTGGGGCTGCATCCCGCTGAGGGGCCTTACAGATCTCTAGAGAGAGTAGATGAGATGTATACAGTTCGCAACAATGCACAGGTGGTTCTGATAAGCCTCCCTAGGAAGAAAAGTATTTCTGTGTTCTTGAGTGGGAATTAGATCTCCCACAAGACCCTTAAGTAGCTGCTTACTATACAAAAAAAAAGTAACTTGAGTGGGGTATAATTGACATAATTCACATATTTAACGTAGAGAGTTTGCTAAGTTTTAACATGTATAATTGTCAAGAAAATGAACATGGACTGAGGTGATTACTCGATTGGGTGCTTGACTTGAGATTGATCCCCAGAACCCATGAAGCCAGGTGTCGGGCTAGAGAGATTGCTCAGCAGTGAAGAGCACTGGCTGCTCTTCCAGAGGACCTGGGTTCAATACCCAGCACCCACATGGCAGCTCACAACATGTGTATCTCCGGTTCCAGGGATCTGGTACTCTCACACAGATATATATGCAGGAAAAACACCAATGCACATAAAAATAAATAAATCTTCTTAAAAGAGGAAGCATCAGGCAGATGTCATAGTACAAGCTTGTGGTCCCAGCACTTGGGGCTTGCTGAGCAGACAACCTATCCTAATCAGTGAGCAGGTTAATGAGAGAGAGATCTCCTCTCCTCCCCCCCCCACTAGATGGAGGGGCTAGAGAGGTGGCTCAGTGGTTAACAGAACTTGGTATACAATCCTGAGAGCTGGGACTCACATCCCAGCACCCACGTAACAAGCCAGGCATCCCACAACACGTGTAACTGCAGCTCTGAGGAATCGGACACTCTGGTCTCCAGAGACACTATGCCCATGTGCCCACTGTGCACAAACACACAGGATATACATTAGGGGTTCTGTTTCATTTTTTTAAATTTGTTTTTGAGGCAGGATTTTGCCATGTAAAAACTTTTTTTAAAAGTAGGTAAATGAATGAAATCTTAAAGAAAAAGCAAGGTGGATAGCACCCAAGGAACTATAGTTAAGGTTGTTCTCCAACATTCACATGTGCATACACATGCATGTGCACCTGCGCACACATGAACACACATACAAAAAAAGATGAACACAATAAACGAAGGCTTCCTGTGCTCCTCGTGGCCCTGATCCCTTCTGCCCACCACCCAACCCCTGATCTACTGTCTCTGGATCAGTCTACTCTAGAGCTTTAAATGGAGCTGTGCTAAATGTTTCCCTTTCTCCCCTTTCTTTTATACCTAAGCATGAAATGACATGATGCAGGAATAATCTTGAGGCAGACGGCCTTCCAAGATACTAGTATTGTCCTAGTTCCCAGACTGTACAGGAATAGACTCTGTGGCCCTTTAAGTGATTTAGACTGAGTTTACATGAATATGAATATGTCATATTTTTTAAAAAAAAAAAGAGGGCCAAACTGAGTGGCGGTGGTACACACCACTTTGGGGGCAGAGGCAGGCAGATCTCTGTGAGTTCCAGGCCAGTCTGGTCTACAGAGTGAGTTCAGGACAACCAAAATTACAACAGAGAAACCCTGTCTCAAAAAAACAAAAAAAAAAAAAAAAAAAAAAAGCCAAGACTATAGTTCAGTGGTAGAATGTGTATGTAGCATGTGTGAGGCCCTGGGTTCAATCCCCAGCACCAAATAAAGGGGGTGGGCTGTAGGAAAGGAAATAGATACATTAGAGTCTCTTTCAGCCATTCTATATTTATTCTTGATTGAACTCTAGAGATCCTTTAAATTCCTTTCTCTTGACTTCTTTTAGAGCTGCACAGAGGAAGTGAAATCTTTCCCTTGAGAAGGAAAAGCTGACCATGATGGCACACACCCTTACCCCCCGCCCACACACACACTGGGGAGGCAGAGGCTCCTGAATCTGAGGCCAGCCTGGCTTACAGAGCAAGTTCCAGAACAGCCAGGGCTACACAGAGAAACCCTGTCTCAAAAAACCAACAAACAAACAAGCAAAAACAAAAACAAGAGAAGAATGAAAACAGAAATGAAAGAATAAAATACAATAGGAAGAGTCCAGAAATAATTTTCTTTTTCATTTTAGGTACTCCAGTGATTAAACAGGACGAGGAAGACGAAAGCTAGAGCTGTATTCCCACTCCGTGTTAATTTATTTAAATGTTGAAAACAATAGATAAGTTTTGTATAATTATCTATTTTAAAGATTTTGTGGGGCAGAGTTCTTAAGATAAAACACATCTCACTTCCGTCCTTTAAGAAACCTATTCCGTGTTTCTCCGCACACCAGTAGCACCAGCTTTAGTCCAGTCTCACCTTGGAAACTACAGATCTCCCATTTTTGTCCAGTTATGTACCGTGTCTCCTAAGTGTATAGACCAGTCATTTTTAAGAGCAAAGTGACCTGCCATCTGTATTCAGTTGGCTTAGTATTTTTTTAGGCCAGGCATTTTCAAGATATACTTTCAAGTCTGTGGAAGGTTCCTTCTTTCTCACTCAGAAGCACAAATGTATCATCCCGTTGGTTCAGGAGGCAGTGTGGTGGGAAGCGTTCCGGTTAGAACACAGCTGTGCCTAGAACCAGGAGTCCAGCGTCTAATTGGAAACACAGGTGAAGAAAGGACGAACAACTGTCTTAGAGTCTTTGTATTTATGTTATACTTCTTTTTCCAAAACTGTGTGCACTGTCAACTGGAATTTAGGTTATGCTACATGGATGGCCGCTTAAGTCATATATATAGCCAGACACTCCATGATCCCCATCAGTGGCTAATGCAACCTGTACAATCACTCCTTTGATAGTAATGTGACTACATTAGCTCTTGTGAACCTTGCCTTATGCAGATTTAAAATAATAATAATTTCTTGTATGTTTAAAGCAGTAGTATAAAACCCAAAGTATCTACCATCAAGGTTTGTAAAAACTTTTCCCTAATGATTTAGCCTGGTGCCCTTTGCTTTATGGTTATAAGGGTACAGACTTAAAGACTGAATTGGGTACCTCTTAATAAATGAAACAATATTTCAAAATATATTTTTGGGAAGATATAAGTTAAACAGCTCTTAAAGTGTATCATGTAAGTGGTGTGGAGGGAAGAGACAGATGTTTGGGGATGGATCCCAGGTCAGTGACAGTATGTTGGAGATTGTCTCCTGTGGAACACTGTAGGTGTCTTAAGCTCAGATACAAAGCAATAGTTAGGTGTGGAGATTGGAATTTATCATGTAAGAAAAATATTCTGGAACGTAAAACATCAATACTAGATGAAGTCTTTAGTGGGCCATGATAGACTAATCAACTGATTGCAGCAAAGAAGTCAGGAGCCCCTGCCAAATTGTGCCTAAAGTCTCAGCCAGAGGCTACTGATTCTTGTTCCCCATCTTCGTGTGATTCCACCTTTAAGTAATCACAGTGAAAGAGGGCAGAATCAGTTTTTCAAATGGTTTTGTAAGTAGTCTTGGTTTGAGAAATTTACAGCTATCATTTGAATGACTTGATTTCTCTAAGAGTCATTCTGATCAAAAGGGACCACTGCTTTGACAATCAACTCTAAATTCAAACAAAGAATGCGGAGTCTTGGGCTGGAGAGATGGCTCAGAGACTGAGAGCACTTGTTGCTCAGGACCTGAGTTTGCTTCCCAGCACCCATATTGAGGCTCACAGGCACCTGGAACTCCAGGGGATCTGATGCCCCTTTCTGGCCTCCCTGGGTACCAGGCACACACATGTTGCCCAGACATATATGGAGGCAAAACGTTCATACACATAATAAATTTTTAAAAAGAATACCTAGCCTAAGACCGTATACACTTCTTTTTAGCATTTCTGATGGGAAGAAACTTTGCCCTGCCTGACTTAAACATTCTGAACCATTGGCCACAGTGGTAAGACGTCATTCTCCTTGATGATGCAGAAGGCCCAGGAGCTGAGAGGGAGCAAAGTTGTAGTTTGCACAGGCAAACCCTGTTACTGTGTGTAGCTGTACTTCCTGAAAGGTATCCTGGGAGTGAATACGATAGGAAGTGGAAGGCTTCAGACTACATTTGTGAAATGACTTTCAGTATATGTGTTTGCTTTTTCCCAAATTCTGTAGTTGGGAAATACTCCTCCCCTATTTCTCAATATCTTTTAATCACTGGTGGTTCTCAGAAATATGTAAGGTGCTTCTCTTTGTCCATTTCACACAAAAACCATTTGTGACTCCTCTCCACAAATATTGGGATGACTTGGATGCATCTCTGTTCCTGGAATTTAAGCCAAACGTTTGCATTCACTTAGAAAGTGGAATGGAAAGCTGGATATGGGAGAGGTTAGGATTTTCTCAGATCACTCCTTAATCTCTTACTGCTAAAAATAGCTGCATTTGATTTATGCCGTTCTGATTGGAGATTGGGCCAACTTGGAATAGATGCTTTCTGCGTTCATTGGAGCGTCTACTTATAATGGTAGAGTTCTGGAACCAACCCAGTGTTTTAAATTTCATAGTCAATATGATGTTGGTGTATCAGAATTCTGCTTTTTATGTTTCCTAATTCTGAGCTAAGGCCGTATTTTATCTTGCAAGCCTTGAAAGGCTTTTGTGCTCTCTCCCTCCTGCACGGAGGTCCTCCGCATCGGCACTGTTTACACTTTGGACTGCACAGCTCTCTGTTGGGACTGTGGGGACCGTGTGTTGTAGGCTGTTTAGCCGCATCCCTGTCTTCTACTCCCTAAATGCCAGCAGCCCTTACTCTCTGGTTATGATAACAAAAGATGGCTCCAAATATTGTCCACTGTCCTCTGGAACAAAGGAGCAACCAAATTCTTCCCTAGATAAGAGCCAGTGATTCTTGTTCCAACATTCCTCTGTTCACTTTCGCTCTGTGGTCAGGTGCCACTAGAATTGTTGTGACATATTTCATCATGGCTGGAGACAATTAGCAACTGTGCCCTTGTGCAGTGCTCAGTTTCACGCGTCACATCATCTTGGAAACTCAGGGCTGGAAGCTGCAACGTCTATCCGCAGGATTTAGCTTTAGTTACTTGTCCCCTGCTCACCTTAGGACAGCGATTGGTCGTTTAACGTACCTCTCTCACTGTCAACAAAATCCAACTTTATGATAGATTTTGTTTTGTCTCTAAAGCTTAATACTTGGAATACTCTTTAGAAAATGTATTCATGGCACATGCCGATTGTGTTGGTCATTAAATCTAGAAAAAGCACTGTTGAGCTGCTGGTGTGTGGAAGTTAGCTCATGCAGACTTCAGTGCAACTGTGGTCAGAGGGTGCTGTCCCTAACTGTTCCGTACCTTGGATGCTTCTTGCAGCTGCCTGCCCTACATGTGGCTCCAGAGCGGAAATTTTTTGTTGAATAGGTGTTTCTTCTGATACCTTTGTCAGTAGTCTGAAAGCAGAATATGGAGCAATGAGAAATAAATCTGTCATCGGCTTAGAGTTGGTGACATGGAAAACAGAATTGGAATCTTTTTTCCAGGTTTTTCTTATGGTTAGGATGACCAGCCCAGAAAGTCTGGATTTAGTCATTCCTTTTGAAAAATGGCGGAGAGAAGAGAGGGAAGTGTCCTGAGGGATTGTTGTCTCTGACTGAGGTGGTAGTTCATGGCTCACCGAGACTGTGAACGGTAAAGCATTGGTAATGGGAGGAAACAAACCGCAAGCTTTGCCACAGCCAGCCTTAGACACACGTTCTTTATGTAGCCGACCACGAGTCCACGAGTAATGAAGCAAGCTCCAGTGAGCAGAGTTGGAGCTGTTTCTGACAGCTGACTTTCCCTAGTGTGATTTATTCATTCCCCTCTATAAAGGTATAAAATAGGTGAAATTTTAAAACTTAGAGAGTTACATTAGAACTACTGAACTTTTGGAATTCCATGTTCGTATATCTATCCTGCCTTTTATTTCTCATTAAGTGTAAAAAAGGAAACTGAAAGGAAAAACTAGAGTTCTAGCCTGATACAATGTTCACTTCACATGTGGAGAAATTGTAATCAGATTCTCATTAATTTCCCATATTGGGCAGATTGGAGAGGACCCAGACAACCAAATTATGATCTAGCAAATTTAACAAAGAGGTAGAGAGAATAAACTATTTTTTTTAGTAGATTTGCACTTTAAAATTGTGCATGTGGCTGATGGTGTTAAGTACTTCCAAAGGGGAGGTGGGGAGCTGCCAAGCCTGCACACAGGAGTCCAGACCAGACTTCATCCCTCGCCTGCTCAAGCCATAATTGCTGTGTCTGCATGGTCAGTTAGGGTATCCTGCCTTTCCTATTTGGGTTGTGGTGTGCAAGGTCGTCCCTCTGGAAGGGTGTAAAGTAGCTTTCCCATTGAGAATAGAAACTTTTGGTGTTTTCTTTCCCGTGTCTAGATTTTTTTTTTGTTTATTTTTTGTTTTTCGAACAGCAGGGTTTCCCTAGCTGTTCTGGAATGCTTTGTACTCCAGGCTGGCCTTGAACTCAGAGATCCACCTGCCTCTGCCTCTTGAGTGCTGGAGTTAAAGGTGTGTACCACCACACCTGGCCCATATCTAGATTTTAAAAATTAATTTTGGTGTTACTTACATTACATGGGTGGGAGCTTAGCTTCACTGGGAGTCCCCTGCCTGTGAGCTGCCGCCGCCCAGTGGGATCACACCTGTCTGCGGGCCTGTGAGTTCTGAGCAGAAGACAACACACACAGCTCCAGCTGCTTCTCCCAGGTTATCCTTAATGGCCAGGAGCATCATTCTCGAAGCCTTGGCTTAGAACCATGTTCATCCTGAAGAACACTTTAAAGTCTGTTAATGCTTTGGTGATCTTTTATACACAAGACTTTTGTAGCATGACTTTATGACTAAACTTATTGTGCGTTAAATTATTTAGTAATAGTGAGTTTTTGAATGTTATTTTGTGAAACTTGTTTTAAAATAGTAATAAATCATGTTATTTTATAAAAAAAAAAAAAGTAAAGTCCTTTGGCTATTGTGTTTTAGTTAAAAAAGAGTGACCCCATGATATTCTATTTTTGAAGCAATTCAGCTTTTGGATAACATAGTCTATGCATGTGGTAACAGAGCCAGGGGAGAGACACAGAGATTGGGGGAGGAGGAAAAGAGGGGGAGAGATGGCAATGGGGGTTAGGTCAGAAGACACTTAACTCTTTCTTATTCATTTAGAAAAGGTCTCAGTGTACAGCTCTGGCTGTCCTAGAACTCACTATATAGACCAGGTTGAAATCAAACTCAAAGATCTGCCTGCCTGCCTCCCAAGTGCTGGGATTAAAAGCCTCTGCTACAACACCCAGCTGAATTTTTCTTTTTGCTAATTTCTTCCTTGTTCACTCAGTGAGAATGTCCTTTCCTGACTTTCTAACTCTTCCACCATTATGTGTCCGCTGGGAAGACTGCTTCCAGGGCAGCAGTCACTGTACATTGACATCCCTAGTACAGGTGAGCTGAGAGACCCCTGAGAGGCAGAGGAAACAGTGATATCAGTAGCAGCACATCTTTTGACAGTGTAGTCCATGCTATCAGCCAAAACATAATTTTGTTACAGAATAGAACTGCCGTGCAGCTTCTACTATTCCACAGTTCTTTGAGTACGCCTTGATAAAACAATTTTTAAATTCCTGAGCTTATAGGGAGACAGCTTCAAATCAGATCATAGTTACTTTTAGTTCACTGTTTGCTAGCTCAAAGGATGTGTGTCTGTCAGCATCTCAAGAGACAGAGGCAGGAGGCTAGGCAAGTTCAAGGACAGCCTAGGCTACAGAGGAAGCTCAGCTCAGACTGGGGGAAGGGAGTGAGCATCTGTGAAATAGCTTTATGTTAATGGATTATGTGTATGTAGATACACACAGCTGTTATAAACAATAGTAAAAATGCCTTTCCTTATAGGATGCAATTAGTTTTTCAGCTCTAAAAAGAAAGTGTAAGCTAAGCCTGGTGGCACGAGCCTGTGACCCCAGCACCTGGGAGAATGAGCAGGAGATTATACATTCAAAGCCAGCCTCCTCTATAAGATGTGAGACTTAAACATGACAGAGCTGCAGCACAGTGGCAGAGTACTTGACCGGATACGTGAGATTGGAGACTCAATCTTTGCTCCTGAGGAAAACAATCTGGCACCCAGAGCTGAGGTTGCACTGGCAGGATGATGTGGGCTGGCGAAATGGCATGGCAGGTAAAGGCATTTACCATGAAAGCTGCCGACCTGAGTTTGACCCCCCAAACCTACCTGGTGGAAAGAGAGGACTCCTGCAAGTTGCCTACATCCTCCACATGTATGTGCTCCCACACAGAAAGCGTTGTGTGTGTGAAACCAAGGATGCTGACGATGTGAAAAATGCAGAATACACGTTTGCTTTTAGGAACATCTATCTAAGTGTATGAATTGGGAGTGTACAAGTAGAGTCTTATGTTGAGGGACCCACATGGGAGAGATCAATTTCTGCAAGTTGACCTTTAACCTCCACATGCAGAACATGATGTGCACACCCACAATACACACAATATTTCAAAAAAGAGAAATCTGGAAGAAAAACGTATCAGCAATAGCGTTTACAAATGGTCACAGTTAACAAGTGCACCAGAGTCCTGCTACCCCCATTCTCTGCCCAGAGTCAGTCCACCAGTGTTTGCATGAAGCAGGGCTTGTGGGACAGACAGTCATGTGGTTTCCCTCGTCACACCAGCTCTCATCATAAGCCCTAAGGGAGAGCTTGGTGGCACTTCAGATTTACTCAGAAGCCAAATAAACATGTTTTTAAGCCTCTCCCTTTTCTCACCTTGATATAAAACAGCTGCTGTGACAGAAATACTTGCTTCACACGTGCAACTCGGCCGCTGTTTCTTCACTGCAACAAGGTGCTAGTCACAAAATGATTTTAAAAGGTTGATAGGTAATTAAACTGTTTCAAATTTTTGTCAAATTTCATAGAAACATTTATGTCTCTTCAACCGTTATCACTTGCCTTGAGGAAGTCATGTGAAAACTGAACCCACTAAAAGGTACTGCAAAAGCTGGCTGTGGCAACACATGCCTGTAATCCCAGCACCCAGGAGGAAGAGGCAGGAGGACCACAAGCTCAGACCAGCCTGTGCTACGCAGTTGAGACCATATCTAAAAGAGATAGCTGGGTGTGGTGGCTCACACCTGTAACCCCAGCACTGTGGAGGCTGTGGACAGGAGGACTGCTACAAGTTTGAGGCCAGCCTGGGCTACAGAGTGAATTCCAGGCCAACCTCAGCTAAAGAGTAGGACTGTGACAGAGAAACAAAACAACCACCAAGGAAACAGCCAAGTAAGAATGTATATGTGATATTGCTTTTAAGCTCACAGCAAGGTTAACATTTTTTTTTTGACATAAGCAAAAATCCTTAAGAGAAAAATGTACAGAGCTAAATTACACTGAGAATTTTTATACATGTCAGGAAAAGCAAGAAAATTTTGAAATTTTTATTTGTATACATCTGTTAGATAACTTCAAAGTTAGAACACTTAGCATCAGCACGACCAGTAATTAAATGACAAATATTAGAAGTTGGGGAAATGTGCTCCTTTGCTTGTTCATGGCAACCCCCTCTGTGACTTTATATTTGTATCTTACACCATGAAAACTTGATTGTGCAGCTCCATGAAAGCTCATTATTCTAAAACACCATTTTTAGTCCTAGAATACTTTTCAGGTAAACTGATTCCGATGTTGAGCCATAAAAATTAGAAATCTGCGTTTTCAAGATGAGTGCTATCATCTTAATAGCTTCACATTCTTTCCATCGATATAAATTAGGATTAATTTACAATAAAACTATCCACAATATTAAGTAACAAGAGTTTGTACACTACAGCCTGTGAGTGAGGCCCTGCGCGAACCATCTGAACTTTCAGTCATCTTGACAGGAAGTGGTGTCTCAGGTTCACATTTTCACACCGGTCAAAGATGTCGCCAGGAGGGCGTGCGTCAAGCATTCATTTTAGGCAGTATGGCCCACCCCTGCTGCTGCAGCTTATACCAGTCACACACTTCTGTGAAAGGTACACGGATATGCAGGCCCGACTCCCCTATCCCATCCCTCAGAAAACAAAACAAAAACGGAAGAGGCTAGGCGTTTACTATGAGAGGCAGGCTTGCCAAACTGCACGGGGATAACAAAAGCAGCCAGCCAGCCAATCCAGGGCTCAGAAGTGCCCCTCCAGGCCTAGCTGCAAGAGGGCAGCCTCAGCCTCCTCCTCCTCTTCTTTGGCTTCCTCCTCTCGAATCTGCACCAGCAACTGGAAGAGGTTGGGTGCTGGTCCTTCCGCAGCCCCTGTCAGCCACAACTGCCTTCGGATGGCCCCACTGTGGTTGGCCCCAGCGATGACCTGCTCCAGTCGAGCCTGGTTGACGTTATCTTTATCAATGGCCCCCTTCTCCACTACCTTTTGCAGCAGAGGCTCCAGACGAATGACGTAAGAGGACAACTTTTCTCCCGGGTTCTGGTAAGTGTTCAGAAATCTGACCTGTGCATCTCTAGAGCTCTCCACGCTCCCAAACACCTGCTCAAGAGCTTTCAGGCATTCTGCGGTGGTTATGGCAGGGTTGTTGGTCTTGAGGATGCGAATGACATCAGCAGCAGGGCCTCTCAAACTCTCCATCAACCGCCGTCTCTTTTCTATATCAGACACCTGCCATTCCTCTATGACCTCATTTGAGTGCTCCAGCCAGGAATCAAAGGTCTCCTCACCAGGTCCAGGAATGTCCCTCCCGGAAAACAGCGCCAGCTTCTTATACCATATGGACTCAACAAGAGGCTGAATAACATTATCCAAAATATAGTTGAGCATCTCTGCTGGCATTTCTGGGCCTGGAGCCGGAGCAGGGTTCTGAAACCCAAGCACACGAGCAACATCTTGCACAGTCCACCCTTCCCTAGCTAGAAAGAGGTGCAGCCTTTCCAAAAACTCAGCATCAGAAGTGGGGGGCTTAAACACCACTTTCCAGAGCCCTCCTTTGCCTGGCATCTCCCTGGGGATCAGGGAGTAGTCCACCGCCCCAGTGAGCTCTAACAAGGCTGCTTTCGCATTTTCTTCCCTCCAGAACATTCTCCCCAGTACTCGATAGGGCACTTGGGGCATCGCGGCTTGGAGGGTCTCTTCGATTTCCGCCTCATCACAGTTCACCGGGATCCCCGAGACCAGCAGAGCTCTCTGAGAGTTCACATCCATTCCCCTGCACCAGTCTTCCAAGAGTGTCATAGCCATTCCGCCCAACTATTGAGGGTGCCAGTTCTACACACACCGATTGGACTGGCTCAGGGTGCTCTACGACCCAGGACAATGCAACATCCTCCCCTCCCCCAGGTAGGCCAGGGGGCGCCAGGCTTCAAGCAACCACAATTACCGAATGACCAAATTACCAAATGAGTCCCGCCTCGTCCCTTCCTGGTCCTAAAGAAGTCAGTGCCCAGAGCCTCAGATAGCCTCGGAAAGCCTCCGCCTATCCCGCGAATTCCGCCCCCTTTGGCCCGGGCAGGGGTGGGCTGGCTGCAGCTGAGCGCGGCGTCACCGCGTGGAGGGGAGAAGCTGGGTTGGCGGAAGGCAGCGGCTGGCTCCTGCGGGAGAGCGCCCGGTGCGGCCGCGGGGCGTGGCAGCTCCTCCCGCCGCTCCCGGGAGGCGGGCGGCGCCGGCGTGGGGTCGCGCGAGTCGGTGGCTTGGCAGACGCGGGGAGAGCGGCACTGAGCGTCCGCCGGCGGCAGCCGGGGACCGAGGCCGCGGGGAGGCGCGGGAGGCCGGGGCAGCCCGGCTGGAGGCAGCTCTGCTCGGCGCCTACGGCTGCGCGCTCCCGCAACGGCCGCCGCCGCGCAACTGCAGTGAAGGGCGGGGCCGGCCCGCTCGCCTCCACCAGTGTCGCCGTGGCAACTGTGTCCATGACGACGCGGGATGCGCGGGCTCCAGAGGATCTGATGGTTTCTATGGTGCCAAGGAGGGGTTTGAGGAGTCAATTTTCTGTGATGAGTATTTCTCTCTTTCTCTCTTCTCTCTCCCTCCCTCCTGTCTCACACACACCTGTATTTCCCAGATTCTTTCTTAACAATAAATGTTGCTAAGCATCGTTTTTAAAAATACAGCTTTGCTGTGGATTTAAGTTGGCCTTACTGATATTCATCCCCCGTGACAGACTTGTCTCTCGCTGCGCATCCATTCTGTGCGCTCATTCTATGCTGCCTATGAAAACACTCAGGAGTCTGACTTCCGTGTACCACCCGATCACACTCAGCAGCCTCTGTGTTCCTCCCCATGACACCAGAACAGAGAATGCCATCTCTAGGTTCCTGTGAGGAGCTAGGCTTTCTTGTCTAAATTCTGTATATAAAAAACAAAACCCGCGACTACTGAACCATCTTTGTATACAGCTAGGCAAACTGCACACTTTCCCTTCTTGGCCTTATGGAGTCTATAGTATATAACAAAACTGAATGCTTATGGCTCAGAAATGTGGGGTAAGTTCTCTTCAAGCAAAACAAGGCCTATCGATCCCAACTGGTAAAACATCCCTATAAGAATGTGGCATTCAACAGTAATTTTTTTAAACCTTATTTAATAAAAGGTCTTAAGATACAGAACATTCAAAAGTAAATAAGTTACATAGGTACATTACAATCACATCAGCAAGATTCTCTTTTAGTGTATTAATTTTTTATAAAAAGCACACAAAAAATAAAATTTTCCGTCTGGTCTATCACAACTGTACAGCAAAGGAGGTAATATTTATATCTATGTACACTATTTCAATATGTAACAGTCTTTTTTAAAAAGAGTGCCACAGGCAACAAACACATGAAAGGCAGTGTCTCATCATTTTGTTTCAAAATAAAAGGAATATACTTATTTTTATGCTATTAAAATATTTGTACAATAATTACAGACTGTCAAGGCTGTTCTGTGCTGTCCTCTCCGAAAAGGCCTTCGACTTAAGAGACAAACGAGGAAAAGTTCTAACAGCTGCAATTTTTTTTTTTTTGAGGCAACTATTAACACAGCCAAATGTGGTTTAGACACAACTGTTTTATAAAAATATGCATCCTTCCTGTAAATACCTAAGGAGTTAGGCTTTGCCAGGCTAGTAATAAATAACAACCCAGAAAAGTGAGCCCCAATAAAAACATTTAAAGAGCTGAGGCTTGAGTATGTGTTGTGTTCCTCCTTCATCTTCTAACATCTGGCACATGAGAAGGAAGAGGTTAGGTCACTGAGGCAGTTAAATATAGGCAATCCCTTTGGACATCAGCAGCACAGGACCTCTGTGCCAGGGTTGAAGGTGGGTGGCAGAAGGGTGGGTATGTACCTTAGCTGTGGGGGGCTGCTGAAGGCGTGGAGGACAGTGGCAAGGGCACTGTCTCCTTAGATGGGTAAGAGACCTCAGAAACGGTCCAGAACACAGGCACTATGTCAGTTCCATGCCCTTTGCTGAACGCAAGTGGAGGCCGGGAGACAGGGAGGCTGAGATAGTGAAGCTGAAGTTGCCACTTATTCTTAAAGCCAAGAGATCTAAAAAGGAAGGAAAACAAAAGCCAAGCCCAGTGTGTTTACACGGGAAAGCACCAGAAAGGAGAGACCTGCAACAGCCTCAGTGGCTACTCACCACAAGCGCATCTGCCCGCAAAATATTTCCGTTTCCACGCTGCATCGAGAGCCCAGACTCCTAAAACAGTGTCTGGTGGGATCGCTACTGAAAGGCACCGTTCTTGACACTTCCTGGCTATATTCATCTGCTCTGGTCTCTGCGAGCTTTAAAAAGTAGAATCACTTTTTTTTATTACGATGTCCAAGGATTAGTTGGTACCACCGAACAGAAGAGTCCTGTGTGCCTGAAGAGTTCTGTATCACATGTCCACCAAGGGGCCTGAGCCAAATTTGGTTTAAATAGAAAAAAATCTTGGGAAACATAATAGCACTTTGGGGCTAAGCTATGAAGGCACTCGTTACACAAGTGATTTAGAAGAGATTCTAAATTTGTTGCCCTCGCAATCTCAGGACTTCAAGTTTGTAGAAGCCTATGAAAGAAACTAACAGGAAAGCTGAAGGTTTAGGTAACTGTCCAGGTATCTAGGGGGGACATTTTTGTTACTTCCACAGAACCATACTAATGCATAAACGAATGTTAAAAAAAATACCCAATAGTGAATAGCTTAAAAACAAAACTCCACCTGTATTTCTGGTTTCCAACCTGAGGGCTGTAGGCTATTTTCTAAGAAATAGTGAAAGAATCCTTATTAGCTTTTTTACTAACGTGTTGACCGGTCAGAAACACATTCACTTAAGACTTTCTCCTGAACAACTAAAGTTGATAAATATCTCAGAAAGTTTACTTAGGCCTCCCTAGGAAACTGGCAAGTGAAAGGGCCTCTAGAACATTCCAGCCCTTTAGCAATTTCATGCCAAATATGGCTTCTTCAAGCCAGAATCCAGGCCTCATAAACAAAACTAGAATTCTGGCCCCCTGCCAACTCCCTGGAGCATTCTGAAAGTACACAAAGGGCAGGACGGAGAACTGCCTTTGATCTCGCCCACATCTGTCGGCTTCCTGTGTCTCTGGTGGCACTCTGCGCCTTTCCCAGCCTGTACTGTGCTGCTATCATTCCTACTGGCAAGAGCAACAAGGTAAGGGACCCTAGGGCCTTGGGACTGGGGGTGTGGGGTTGGGGATGCCTAGAAGGTGCCTTATTTTGGGATAAATGCACTTGGACCTCTGGAAAGCAAGAGGCCCCTGGTCCCTGAGGATGTTAAAAATTAAATATTAAGAATAAATAAATAATTCCCAAATGATACAAGTCAAGGAATGAAGGCTCCTGTCTAATCTAGTTAGGAGACATTCCCCCCCTCCAAGAAAGGATCCAGAAATCTCCAGCATGGGGATGGGGGAAGTACTGAATATCAACATTAAATGGAGTACAGTGGGAAGGGGCAACTACAGAGAGCAGGGCAGGTAAGAAGGGAACCGGCACCGAAGAAGAGCAGGCCAGGCCTCTCCAGGACCTGTTTTGAGGCTCCCTTATAGCAGCCTCCAGGATCCAAAGGTATCAAATGGTAGGTACAGGAAGAGTCATCAGGCTTGTCAAAAGATCCCTCAGGCCTAGCTCTGCATCTTCCAGCCTCTGTAGAGTTCCCTTCTCTCCAGCAGGCTGAGAGCAGGGACATGAACACCAGCCCCCACCTCAAAGGTTTGAGAAAACTTTCTCAGCCCCAGGCGGGCTGTTAACAAGCAGCAAAGGAGTTGAAGGGTTGAAACCGCCCTGTGATATATTCCTAGGGAGGTGGTGGACCAGAAGACAGGATCACTGGAGCAGCCCTGGCCTGGACGAGTTGCACAGGGACAACACTGTGATACGGCCACCATTCTCTCTCAAAGGAGTCCCTTTATCTGGGGCTCGGGGCAAGGTCTGCACAGCCTTCCAGGTCCTCTGGGGAAGGAAGAACGATGCTGCCAAGGGGTGAGCTTGTGCTTGGCTTGCCGTGGTGGCTTCCTAGGGATCTGGGATGAAAGAGGCAGAGATGCAAGAAGACTTGACAACAGCAGAGATCAGAGAGGCAGCTGCAGAGCCCTTCCAACCCTTCCATGGGGCCTGTCCTCCCAAGGCCCCAGGAAAGCAGAACAACTCCGGACAGACCAGATACCGAGAGAACTGGATCCTGCAGCCCTTAACACTGTCCTCGGCCTTTGTAAATAAAAAAGCCTGTTTAGTTTCCATGATCGGATTTGTTTAGCAGAGCCAAGTCCACATGACCCTCTCTCCTGGCTCCCTCTAGAGGTTCCCAGGAGAGGGTCCAGCAGGCCCTCAGCCCTTCTCGCCGTCGCCGCTCCCTTCCCTCAGTGCCTGCTGGTGTGCAGCAGCAGCGGCGGCGGCCTCCTTCTCCTTCAGCCGCAGGGCCGCCGCCTTCTTCTCCTGCTCTGCGTGACTCTTCATGTGAGCGCTGCGGCTCTTCACCTTGTAAAACACCCTGTAGCGGGAGAGAAGGGAGGGGCTCAGGTGAGAGCCACACCTCACTCCATACTCCCTCACACCCCAACCAGCACACCTAGCCCCTGCCTTTGCCCCTCCCATTTGGGACGGTACGGCTCCGCCCCTTTCAAACCGTGCCTGTCCCGTGATGTCATTACCCTGGAAACACACTGAGCCAATCAGAAAACAGATCCACGGCGCCCCGCCCCCAACAGCTCCTCCACCCCAGCGGGGTCCAGGCCCCGCCCCACTACTCCAGTCTAATAGGTCCCCATGGAGACAAGGCAGGGAAGTCTTACCTGCCACATTTTTTGCAAGGGAACGTGTTCTCCTGGTTTTGGGTCTTATTAAATGGCTCGGGTTTTTTCTTCTTTTCTGTGAAAGGCAGTGCCCTTCGTGACTTCCCCGGCCCCTCCCTTGGCTTCTCCGAGGTCTGAGCAACTACAGACCCCGGGGCATTGGGTTCGTGGCTCCGGAGAATGAGGATGTCGTTGGCCTGCGGACAGTCAGTGAGGAGGGTGTTTTAGAGGCAAGTGTGAACTGAGAATTCTGGCACCGCAGGTACCAGGAGACCCTAAGAAGTCATACACTCCTGCCAAATGGTCACTTAGTATCCCCCTGAGCCCTTTCAGTGACAGGACCCCGGCTGCCTCCAGGAGGCCACTGGAGCTTGGGTTGGCTCCCGCTCTAACACCAAGTGGCTGGCACAGTGATTCTGTGCCACACCTTCGCAGCTATAGGCCTTAAGACTTGTGACTCTGTGTTCATGTTTTCTGGCATTTAGCCCAATCACAGCCATAATATGCCAGGTGGTAGGGAGCCCTGTTTCCAGAAAGCTCCTAGTGTGACGAAAGGGGCAGATGTGATAGGTACTTGCCGAGGAAGTGCTGGTAGCGGAAAAGCTGAAGAGAAAGGTCAGGGGTTAGAGGGCAGAGGTTTCATGGTGTGCTCCCGAAGTTACTAAGTTACTACTTTGACCTCAGGCCAGGAACCCCAGATGGCCATCCTAAGTGATAAACCTGCTCTGGGTCGCCCCTCAAAGTGTTCACAAAGGCAGCAGAACTAGACAGCACAGACACCACAGCGCTCCTGACAAGAGAGCAGCCAAGCTCAGAGGAAGCAAGCAGCTGTATTTGGCTGACAGGTGTTCTCTCTTCCTGGGAGAACTCTCCTGACAGGGGATCCCCAATGAGATGCCTTGCTTAGCCTATGAAGGGGACAGAGCACTGCACCCAGAGTACAAAGACCTGCGGTATGCCTCCAGGCAAGTCAAATGGCATTGGACCCGATTCCCCTATCTGCTGAGTGGGAGCTAGCACTCTGTGTGGTTACTATGAAGAATTAGTGAGATAATGTACAGGAGACACTCAGCGGAGAACACAGGGGCCATTATTGGTGTTCTCACAGTCTCGGCTCTATCTGAGACATGCTTGTGAGGCACATGCTCTAGGGAGCCGAGGCTGAGCTATACAGCTCATGAATGCTTCCGCCCCATGTCCCACACATCTACTGGGTTTTTTTCACAAGGCCTCTTCTCTCTGGATCTCAGACACAGAAACACTGATAGTGGAAAATTAAACTGCAGACTGAATCAGGCTGTCTACAAGGCACGTTATCTTCAACCTCAGTTTCCTTCTCTGAAAAACAATATCCATAATAGCCCTTATCACACAGGGCTGAGGCCCAAATAGTTAAGAGCATAAGGTGCCCGGTCTACTTCCTGACCTATACCCACAAGAATCGCCACGGTCCTCCCATCCACACCCCAGGCCTACCTCGGCCTTCCTGGCCTGTACTCCGAGCAGGGGTGGAGGTCACTTACCGCCTCATTGGCCTGTAGTGTCTGCGTGGCTTTGACGGCAGCAGCCCGCCGGCGGCGCTCTCGCCCCTCTTCCCGCTCCCCCTTCTCCTGGGTTTCTGGCACCTCCTCCTCCCCCTCTTTCCTGGGCTCCTTCACTTCCCTCTTGGGCTCCAGCCTCTCTTCACTTGGGGACTCTCTTCTGGGAGGAGGCACCCTTGGGAACTTCTGAGAAGTCTATGGGGGACAAGAATGAGCTCAGACATTCCGGAGTGCAGATTCTGACCCAGCCAAGGCTTCGGAGCACCTGCTGGTCCTGTCGGCCTATCTTGGCCCAGTGCAGCCACTTATACTGCGACTCTGTCATAAGTCACGGCCTTCCCATGGCCAGTTGGCCGGGAAACAGGATAGTCTTGACCCTGGGTGGCCTCAGGGTAAGACTGAGCATTTGAGACTGAGCCAGGGGTAGGGCGGGAGCATGCCAGGACCCACAAACCACCTGGCCTCCTGGATAGATGCCCAGGATTTTCTGGGCACCCTCGGAGCAGCAGAGTGACCTCGTGTGCCAGGCAGGAGCTCTGAGCTCCAGCTTAACTATTTGTGACACTTTCTGCAGCTCTATTCCCCATTTGCAATATGGAGACCAAACTACTCCCTAGCCATAAAGTAGCAAACCACCAAGTATGGACTTGTAACCTAGAGACAATGTCAAGAGGGTACAGAGGCACAGAATTAAAGCAAAGCACTTTACAGGGTTAAAGTCTGGGGCTGGTGTTAATGTGCCTCTTCTGCTTCCCTAGACCTGATAATCTGTTTAAAAGACAAGTCAGTCTTGGGTCTCAGAGTCCTGGCAGGCAATATAGCATTTGGCTGCTGGCATTTAGTAACACTGTTTGGTTTTCATGTGTACTTATTTTTCCCAGAACCTTCTATTTAAAGGAAACAATACTGGCTTTCTATTTATGATTGGAATATAAAGCTTCCCTTTTGAGTAAAAAAATGATTTGACTAATAATATAATAATAATAGCAGCAGTAGTATAGGACATGAAGAAATAGTAATAGTGGCGTGTGTTAAGGCACGGACAGAGTGGAAATCATAAAGGTGGTTTCACAAGGGCTAGCTCTGAAGCAGTGTTAGCGGTCTGCTCTGAGGAGGCAGTAAGGTGAACTCGGTGCCTCCGATTCTCCAGCACCAACACCATGATCCCAGCTGTTGATATGGGAGAACTCAAAGGCTCAGGGCCTTGGCACCAGCTCTAGGGGAGCTGTCAGGGACCCTGTTTTCCTGTCTACCCACTATAAGCTCCAGGAGAGTTTGCCTCAAGCTTCCAGATCAGTCCTGGCCCCGGGTGCCACCGCGTGCGAGGCAGCAGAGGCTGGGAGAGGGCTCACCTTAATGTCCACTTCAACTTCCTCTTGGGCTGACTTCTCGTCGCTTGCATCCACGTCGCCAAAGGTGAGGGTCCCATTGCGGCCAATCTTCACCTGTTTCTTGTAGGTGTAGTAGAACTCCACACACTGGGCCACAGTCTTGGTCTGGATCTGAAAGCCACAACTGAGGTCAGAGGGGGCAGATGCGGTTCACCTGCCTGCGCAGAACCCAGCTTTCTCATCCTCCATGCCCAAAGCCTCAGGCCAAACCCTAAGCAACATTTATCAATGCCTGCTCAACGCTTGGTGGGGGCTTCTGCACTGTTTCATTGAGGAAGCCAGAATTTCAGGGGAGATTTCAGATGGGAGAGCTGTGACTGTGGACTAGCTGTGAGGGTTGTGACCTATGAGAGTCCCAGGACGAGAGGCTGCATTAGGCCACCAAGGCCATCAGGTGCTCAGAAGTCTTGGCTGGCTCAGCCTCTGCACTCTGGTGTGTATGACTGAGCTCATTATCCCTCAAACATCCCAGAAGTGTGCAAGGCTCCTCCCAGAGTCTCCATGTGGAAGGGGACTCACCTCCCTAATTTCTGCGTTTCTCACATGTAACCAGTAAGCGGTGTGGTACTTGAACCATGCGGTCTTCTCCACAGCCCTCTCAATATGCAGTTTAAACTGCTTGCCGGTGTTCAGGGCAGTCTCAGGGCAGTTTTATCAGAAAACAGTCCCCCTGCCCCCGTGCTATAGATTGAACATGTGAGGCAAACGCTCTACCATTAAACAGTACTCCCACCCCCACCCCACCTGCTTTTTTTTTTTTTTAATTTTGAGACCGGGTCTCACTAAGCCATCTAGTCTGGCCTTGAAGTCACTTCAGTTGCCTAGGCTGGCTTTGAACTTGGGATCCTCCTGCCTCATCCTCCCAAATAACTTTGATTACAGGCCTATACCTCCAGGCCCGGCTGTAGCTTATTTTCAATGACTAGCTGAAACAGAGGGGGGAAGAAAAGATAGCTGTGTGTATTCTGTGGGTGTGTTTAGATGTAGACAGAGAAAGAGAAGAAGATGGGGCATATGGTAAAACTGGTAAGTCTCAGGAGGCATTAATTAACGGGTGTTCCTGGAATCGCGCATCCCCATTTTCTGTACATTTGAAAAATTTCAAATTGAAGAGAAGAAGTATCTGGGCATCTTCCACATCCAAAGCTAACCCCAATACAGCTATGCAAACTCCCTTCATCAATCTGGGGAACAGTTTCACTCCTCCCCAGGGAGCAGCGCCAAGGAAGGAAGAGAAAGGTCACAGTGTCACATCGGGGAGGATTCAGGAAAAACTATTAACAAGAAAGCTTTGGAAAACCCAGAGAGGAAACAGCGGCCCTAGCCCGGCTACTAATGGCTCCACAGGGTTGTGCGCCCTGAGGCAAGTCCCTCCGAATTTCTGCCTTTTCATGTATGAAGAGTGTGTGATGCCTGAACCACAAGATCACCTCCATAGACCTGAAACCCGGACATCTAGCCCTCCCAACCCCTGGGTTTTGGTTCGGGCAATACATGCCCCACATAGGGACTACTTTTTCTCTGACGCTTCCCCCTACTTGCCCTCTAGGTTCAGCCATATCTAAGCTTAAAGTCCAGTCCGGAGAGCCCAGAGGTGAGCTGAGGAGCCTCTGCAAGCGCAAGCTGTGGTTTACGAGGCTATCTCTGAATCCACTTAATGGCAGTGATCTGACCACAGCGATGGGGGTGCGACTCTGCCAGGCAAGGACCCTGCCATCCGGCCACTCACTCGCCCCTCCTCACCAGCTTCTGCACCAGGAAGAAATCCTTCTTGTAGATGGCAATGCCCTTGTTGAACAGCTTCCTCTCAGCCATCTTCCACTGGTCAGAACCTGAAGAGCAAAGCGGGCGCCAGGTTGTGGACATGCACATCTGCACCGTGAGGATGACTGACCCGCCAAGAGGGGTGAGGCCAGCCACATCTGCTTCCGTCGCTCACTACCAGCTTCCTGAAGCCTCACCACCCCCTGCTTGTCAAGTGGGAGTGAGCATTAGAACCTGTCTCCCAGGTACGAGAAAGACTGAACGCCGTAGGGCGGGAGCAACCTTTTGGGGCTCTGCCTGGTACAGAAAAACGTGGACCTGTAGGGGCTTAACATCAGCAGCTGCTGGGATTGCCTGATTGCATCAGCATCCTCTAATAGAAGATAAGCTCTCCGAGGACTAAGTTCCAGGTACCTGAAAGCAATTTTAATTGCACTCCCTAGGTTTCTGACCTTTAGACTTGTGACTTGGGCTTTTTTTTTGGTCTGGATTGCCTACCCACTTCATAATCCCCCTCAAGGGCATGGGGTGCCCCAACAAAGCTACTTGGCCTTGATATTAGTTGCCTTGCTCTGACTGTCAGCTGACTCTCCCTGTCCCCATTCAGGGCTGTGACTCAGCACTGAGCAGGGCCCCATCGATGCTGGAGACCCCTGAGGCTCTGGGCCACCCAGTCAGGCCCACCTGTGTAGTGATAAGTTGCCAGGGGGTGATTGTGGGGCCGCTGGGGCTTCTTCAGCAGCAGCTTATTCAGCGTTTCCTGGAGGGGAAGGAAAGGCAGTCAGGCAGCAGAGAGGGACTACTGCGTGCTTTTCCAAGGGACCCCCCCCCCGTCCATTAACATGGCTCTCTTACCAGGATGTCCCCCCTGGACTCATGCAGATAGTGCAGGGCCAGTTCCTGGTTGGTGCCAGCACCGGGGAAAATGCTTGAACAGGCAGCTGTCAGCAGGTCATCCACTGGATTCCCGGGAGCATTGGGAGGATAACAGGAAACTGTGTTCAGGATGGACCTTGCAGGACCCAGCCTGGTGCCCATGTGCCCATCAGCCTGCCATGCCCTGCTCACTCAGGACCTCTCCTGACCTTGCCTCTGCTTCTCCCGGCTGCTCTCTAGATGCTCCCACGGCTGCCACACCAAGTCAGCCTTATGGGGGTCTGCAGCTGCCAGGGCACGGTCTCTCATCATGGGAATCTCCGCTTGGAACCGGGTACCCACATTGATCCGTCTGCAGGAGTGGAAAGGCAGGGAGTAAGGCCTCACCTGGTGGGGACAGGGAACCTGGCTATCTCCCTAGGGTGGGAAGTACAGTCAGCAGATGCAGGATGCAGCAAGGCCATGGATGTGGGGAACCTGGCTTCTCAGAAACACCTGGTATGATCAGAAAGGTAAGGCCCAGAGGCTAAAGGGGGGGGGGGTGGAGCTACTCCACATCTGACAGATAAGGAGAACCACTTGGACCCCCACCAGCTTTCCCTAGTGACAAATCCAAAGGTCCTTCCCTTCCTTCTCCCTGAAGCTTCCATACGAAACCAAGCAGAAGGAGGTAGAGCCTAAGACAGATTACAGAAGCCCACAGAAATGGCTTGACTCTACAGGCCCTATAGAACCCTCTTGCTCTCATAGTTAATCTGCATGCATTAGGCCCACCTGGCCACCCCCACACCATGGGCCTGGGGCGGGGCTGCACTTACGGTTCGATGCTCACTGGGGTGGCCTCCCCCATCACAGAGAGGACGGGCGGAGTGACTTCGGAACTATCTACGGGCAAAGAGCATATTGATAAATGGCCCTTCCTCCCTTCAGGAAAGCATTCCAGTCCCAGACAGCTGTCCTGCGTGCAAAGAGTCAGTGGTGACTCACTGAGTACACTCAGAACCCAGGGCATCCTTTGTCCTTGCTCTGCAACCTGATGACTGTGCAACTCAGGCCCTTTATTAGGTATGTGGGTGCCTCAGTTTTCACATCTGCAAAAAGGGGTTATTTTTGTCTGTCTCCTGGGAGCAACATTAATTCTGAATTAAATAATAAGAGGCGTGCACTCTAGGACTATTAGCGATTACTGTCAGCAGGACACCAAAGCCCAGCTCTGCCTCGAGGAGCTCCCACTCCACACAACAAGCTTCCTTATGTTCTACTGTTATTTTTTTCTAGCAAAGAGGCTGAAATTCTGGGTACACCAGGGAGATGGTAAATGGGGTCTTCTTTATAATTACTTTCTCATTTCCTCTCTGGATTTTTTTTTTTTTTTGGCCTTACTTTCTTCCAAGTCAATCTTAAACCCCGACTTGATAAGTTAATCTTAAATCCCAACTTAATCAAGACACTCCCTTACTCAAAACAAAGCAACACACAAAACCTCTGCTGTTGTCCTCCTGCAAAGTGAAAACCTGAAAGGCTCAGCTGCTCAAGGCAGTTCCCCGTGTATCTGTACCTGTACCACTCACGGCCCAGACTCTAGAGGCCTACTAACCTCGTGGCCCCCATTCCTGCTGCTCGGCCCCACTCCGCGCCTGCTCGGCCCTGCCTGCCCCTCCCACTCTGTGGTTCAAGCTCTGTTCTGTCTCCACCCCCTCCCAAATTCTTTCCTTATCTATTCAGGCTTCTTCAGGCTAGAAGCTTGGTGGCAGCCTCATGCACTGGGTGCTGGTCTCCCACTGCTAGAAACCTCTGCTTTTCTGTCTACCAAGCTTTCTTGTCAACTCCTTAATGATCCTGCACTGCACTTTCTGTACAGACTAGATAATGGTGTCCCATACAGTCTTGGAGCCTGCACTGGATCCAGCTCAAGGTATCACACCCAATGCTCAGTGACACTTCTTGGGCAGACTGACATCTTGGCGGCCTGTCTGTTCTCTTCAGTGATTTCCAGCATAAACCGAGCCACGGAGAGAAACTTCCCAGAGAAGCAAAGTCTAGTGCCAGCCAGCATAGGGCAGTTTCCATCCACAGACACCAGGAGGCAGCAGAGAACTACACCATGGGTGAGATCTGGGGTCAGAGGGTAACCCAGTGAAGAATGGCCAGTGCAACACCACTGCGGGGGATCAGGCGATCCCATTTTCCAAGGGGAAAGAAGCCCTTTGTGAAAAGGACATCATTAAGCCTCAAACCACCAGGCCTGTTCCTGAGCAAAATGACTGCTCAACAGGCCCAGGAGACAGGGTCAGTCACACAATATGAACAATGCTAAGGTATCTGATCCCCATCACAACCCGAGGAGTAGCTAAAGGCTGAGACATACGAAACTTGTTTGTGGATCTACTAGCTGAATATCAGCAATCTGGTCGTCAGCCAAGTATGACTAATGTAATCACTGCTGGGTAAGGAAGGAACTGAGGTCTGGGCAGGACTTGCACGAGGGATGTGACAGTAAACGCTGGAATGGGGGTCAAAATCCAAGCAGGAGGGCAGCACCTCACTCCACCCCCTCAGGGGGAGACTGCAGAGCTCCTCCTCCCGCAGCCTCCTGCCCCGCTACGACCACCCACAGACTGAAGGTCTCCCTGTCCAGCGCCCTCCCCAGCGGTCACTCACTAGAGCGGAGCAGGGTACGATGGGCACTCTTTGGCGTGATAGGAGGAGGGGGAGGGATGCTACTGGTCGATATGATGGCATTGAAGTAGAGGCCGGAGCCCTCCCGGACAGGGCTAAGAATGGGCGGCGGTGTGTAGGGGGGCAGCTCAAAGCTCCGTTCAGAAGGGTGGTCAGCGAGGCGGACAGGAGATCGCAGGTGGCTCTGGTAGGGGGTGATGTTGGAGTAGACAGGAGGAGCGATGAAAGTGCCCGCCTTGGTAGGGATGATGAGGGGCTCTGGCCGCGGCCGCTGCTTTGGTTTCCGCATGGAAGGCTCCCCTTCCAACTTGACATTCAGCTCCTCAGCCTGGAGAAGGAGACAGAACAAAGAGGTTCAGCCTCCTGTGTCCCCAGGAACCTGAGGTCTTGACCAGAGCCTGCCGGTGCCATCTCAGGGACTATCTGCCTGCCAAACCCACGGAGGAAGCCCGAAAGATGGCAGGTGCAAAACCTCAGCTTATTGTTTCCTCCAGGCATGTACAGAGAGGCTAGCAAACTTCACACAAAGGCCAGAGTCAGTGTTTAAGGTCTTGGAAGCCACCTGTAATACTTAAAAAAAAAAAAAAGAAAGAAAGAGGAAGGAAGGAAGGAAGGACTGAATCAATCCTGTCAAAACTAGAAATTATCCTTAGTTCTAAGTTTGGGCTCCAGGACGTAGCTCCCCCCAATCAATGCTGTATGCAGTAGGGAAAGAGAGTGCAGCTGCGAAGGGCCCAGGCACTGACCTGCGCCGACAGGATCTATTGCCTTTGCTGGCCATTTAAAATGAGACTTCCCGTGCACATCGCCGCTTGTTTGATTTTTGAGACAGAGATCAGCCTGCCTCTGCCTCTCAAGTGCTAGTATTAAAGGAAGGCTTGCACCACCATCACCTGCCTTTCGCTTCTTTTTTTAAAAGGCTTAATTTGTAGCCAGGTGGTAGTGGTGTTCTTTAATCCCAGCACTCTGGAGGCAGAGGCAGGTGGATCTTGTGAGTTCGAGGCCAGCCTGGGTCTACAGAGTGAGTTCCAGGACAGCCAGAGTTACAACAGAGAAAAACCCTGTCTCAAAAGACTGAATTTGTTTTTACTTATGTGTACAGGTATGTCTGTGTGGGTGTCTACCATATGTGTGTGGGTTCCCAAGGAATCCATAAGAGGGAGTAGGAGCTGGAGTTACAGGTGGTTATGATTGCCTCAGTAGTGCCAGGAACCAGACTGCCATCTGTGGTAGAGCAGAAAGCACTCTTGACTGCTGAGCCATCTTTCCAACCTCCATCTTCATTTCTAATGTGGGAATATAAGAGTCAGTGCCTACTAGATCTGGTAACCCTGAAGATTAAATACGCTGGTATGTGGAGATTAATAAGCATATTTGTTTTCTGGACGACAGAGATTGAATCCAGGGCCTTATGTATGCTAGGCAAACACTCTACCACTTAGCAAAACCTCCAACCCACAGTATTTCTCCCTCTAAGTTGACATTCAGATCCTCAGCCTGGAGAGGGAGACAAACCAAGGACAGCTCAGACTCCTGTACAGTAATACGAGCTAGTTATGGAAATCGAATCTCCGTGGTTGTAGTCATGTTTCTGTTATTACTACTCAAAGTCCAGGTTCTGCCTGGGATAGAAGCCTGCACTGTGTTCCAAAACCTGTGTGGGAATGAGCACACAGAACGGACCAGGAGTCTCTGTCCTTGCAGAACATTAACTCTGTGTATTAGATCTGCTACTGTCAGAGACTAGCCTACCCGTGTTGTCAGAGGCTGGCCTTCCCGGCTCAGGCTGCTACATGGTATGCCTTATGAGCGTCTATACGGAGCAGAAAGCAGGGCTGTCAAGAAATAGCCTTTTCTTACTCCATCCTAACACTCTCCAAAGGGAAGCAATCCCAGCCCTCGTGGGTGAGCAGCCCTTAAGGTGTCTCTGGGCGCACAGTAAAACCAAGTCAGTCATGTTGACAAGAGAGCTCTTACAGTATATTCCAGCCAAGGGGGCTCTCTCCTGCTGAGCCCTGGCATGACCTTTACTCCTTCCTGTGTGCCCTCATTTCCCTTCTACTCAGGATGAACTGGGAGCACCTGCCTTAGGGGAGTGGTATGACTGTACAGGTTGGGGGGGGGGCAGGGCGATTCTAGTTGGTTCTGTGAACTTGACATAAACCAAACATATCTAGGAAGAAGAAACCTCGGGTAAGAAATTGCCTCCATTAGATTGGCCAGAGGGCAAGTCTGTGGGGCATCTTCGTAATTGATGGGCAATCCCATCCCTGGGCAGGTGGCCCTGGGTTCTGTAAGAGAGTAGGCTAAGAAAGCCATGGTGAGCAAGCCAGTAAGCAAGCACCCCTCTGTGGCCTTTACTTCAGCTCCAGCCTCCAGGTTCCTGCCTTGAGCTCCTATCCTGACTTGACTTCCTTTCATGTCACACTGTAAACTGTAAGATGAAATAAACTCTTTCCTCCCAAGTTGCTGCTGGTCTTGGTGTCTACCACAGCGACAGAAAACTAACTAGAACAGGAGCTAAATGCCTCCTGGACGCGCTAGACAACCTCACACCAAACCATTCTCTAACACTCCTAGGTAAGGGATTTCAATTGCTTTGAATATTTTTGACTTTTAAGGTATGATAATGCTATTGAAACTATTTTAAAAAGAAAGACATCCCCGAGATGGTGGTGCATGCCTTTAATCCCAGCGCTGGGGAGGCAAAGGCAGGCGGATCACTGTGAGTTCAAGGCCAGCCTGGTCTACAGAGTGAGTTCCAACAAAGTTACAACAAAGAAACCCTGTCTATAAAAAAAAAAAAAAAAAAAAAAGAAAGAAAGAAAGAAAAGAAAAAGGCAAAGTAAATAGACCGTATGTACATATTCAGATGCAACCCCAAAACACCGTGGATGAGATGGTACAATGCATGAAATGTGCCTCAAAATAGTTCAGGATCATGAACGTACAGATGCAATAAGGTTGGCTGTATTCTGAGATTGAACCTTGAAAACTGAGTAATGACTAGGCACTCATTCACTAGACCCTTCTCTGTTTTTATGCCTGACTGGAAACCTCTATAACACAAGGAAACACACTAAATAAACAACAAAACATAAACTGCCGCCAGCCACAGACTGAGACCCCAGAAAACAGACAACCTTGCGTTAACTGTATCCTGCAGTACCTCACAGTAATCTCGGAGCCCCTTATACAGTAGCAAAAACTACTGAGACTCAGGGGATGCAATCGGGGCCAGCCCTGCCGTTCCCTGGCTGTCCAACCAGGTCAGTGTGCAGGTCTGCAGAGGCGTGAGGTTTGATGAAGGGGATGAATCATGAGACCTGCACGTGTTAGGCAAATGCCCTGCCATTAAGCTGCATGAGTCCCCAGTGCTAAGGCTGAGAATCATCTGTACCTCAAGCACACACTCCTGTGGGGCTTTAATCCTCAAAGCTGATATCAACAGTATTAAGAAGGTGGAAAGTTGAGTCTGGATGGTATTTAGGAGCAGGGAGGTGATTGATTAGGTTTAGATAAAGTCATTAGCGTGGAGCCACCGTTGTTGAATCCTGGGTGGCCTCAGAAGAATACAGAGACCAGAGACATAGACAGACAAATGTACTCCCTAACTTTCTCCTTGAGGCTCTGCAATTATCCTGGAACTCTGCTTGCAAAACGATTATCATCAGAAAAGGCCTCTGGACTTTATACCTCTAGAACAAGCCAAAATAAAACTCTTCATTAGGTTAGCCTGCCTTGGGTGATTGGCTATAATAATGAAAGGCAGACTAATACAGTCACTTGACTTTCCTGGACCTATTTTCTCCTGTATGAAATGGAGATGCTGACTCTGCAGTTGCTCAGGCTCCTGCTTACCTACTCTTAAGACAACAATCTTGAAGCCCCTGTCTTCTTATAGAGAACAGGCCATGCAAGCCAGCTCTCCAACCAGATAAACAAGAAATCTGAATTGAACAGAAAAGATATTCCCAAAGATAACAGAACAGTTTGACAAAGAACTAAAGACACCTGGGATGGGCATGGGGTCATATAGGTGAACCCATCATCTGAGCTGCCTTATGCCCGCAGGTGAATCCTGCTAGTGCAAGAAGCAACTGGGAGGGGCTAAGGACTAAGCAGAATTCAACACAAGAGCTATCAGGATAAAACCTCCGGTTCGGAATAAAGGTGAAAGGCAAATAGGCTTGTCCTTGTACTTACGGGGAATACAGCTTAAATCACCTCATCTGTTTCCGACTGAGTACGAGTGACTGATGACTTCTAGGGTCCTTTGCTACCCATCAGAAGTCAAGATAAATGCTCTTTGGAAGAGAGTTGGTGGGACACAGACACAGACACAGACAATTTACCTGGCTTTTCAGGTAAATTGCAACAACTGGCCAAGAAGCCATGGCTTCAGATCTAGTAAATAAAATAGCATAGAAAGATGAATTCTTCTAGAAGATTGGAAAGATGCTATAGAAAGCTTTAAAATGATGCCTAAGGTGGAGAGATCTTAAATTGAGCAATACTAAAGGGAAAAAAAGATTTCATAGGAAAGTAAGTATGGAAGGGCTTGATGTTAAAACAAGGACCTGAGTTTGGATCTCCAGAACCCACGTTAAAAAAGCCCGGTGTGGTGGCACACACCCGTAATCCCAAGGCTTGGGGGAGGTGGAGACGGGAGGCTCCTGAGGGCCTGTCGGCCAACCAGTCTAGCTTAAGCAGCGAGCTCCAGTGAGAGACCCCATCTCAAAAACTAAGATGGAAAGTAATTGAGAAAGACATCCAACATCATCCATTACAGGCACACATACACAAGCACGCACATCTGTACACATGTGCACACATACACACTCTGACACACACATGCTGGAGTTATGTACCCATTTTCAAGCTATCGAGTGCTAAGATAATAGAAAAAGAACCAATATTAGGTGTCTGAGAGATGGCTCAGCATTGAGAACTGGTTGCTTTCCCAGAAGACCCGGGTTCAATTCCCAGCACCCAGATGGTGGCCCACAACTAACTGTAACTCCAGTCTGACACCCTCTTCTGGCCTCCATGGGTACCAGGCCCATATGTGGCACACAGACGTACAAGCAGGCAAAACACCCATTCACATAAAAATAAATAAATGAAAAGTTTAAAGAAGAAGAAAAAGAGGCAGGAGTAATATTAGGGGTGCTTTGTGCTGGGAGCTGGTACCCAAAGCTCCTGAACTAGCTTGCATTACCCAATCCCAACCATGCTCTGTTAAAAGAAGCTGCCGCTGGGCAGACAGCTGCTAGTGAAGTACTTGTGCAGGTAAGTGTGAACACCTGAGTTTGGATCGCCAGCATCCACACAAAGACCAGCCATGGCATGACTGTCCGTAATCCCAGCACCACTAGGGCAAGAAGGAAGGTGGAGATGGGAGAATCCCGAGCAGCTTGAAGGTCAGCTACCCCGAAACAGGCAGCAGAAAGTGATGAGACTGTCGATCAAGGGGGTAGGCCCAAACCGACACTCTGATTTCCACACACACGATGGCACACACGCACATATATGCACACATGTAGATGGCTCAGGGAGTAAGGACACGTCTGCCTGACCACATGAATTCCATCTCTGGAGAACAGACTCACACAGACTGACCTCCGACCTCCACAAATACACCTCGGCATGCACATACGCGCACACATACGCACACACTCGCAAAATAAAAGGGTTTTGTTTCGTTTGTTTTAAAGCCAAGAGAACAACAACAGCAACAGTAAGTAAAGGCATGGGGGGCGGGGACAGTACTGGAAAGCAAAAGCCACCTTTAGACATCATTTACCTTTGAGACAGGAGCCTTCTGTGGAGCTTTTGGCTGGCCTGGAACTCACTGCAAGGGGGCAGGCAGAGGCAGGCGGATCTCTGTGAGTTCGAGGCCAGCCTGGTCTACAGAGTGAGTTCCAGGACAGCCAGAGTTACAGCAGAGAAATCTTGTCTCGAAAAAAAATAAAAGAAAAGAAATAAAAGAATAAGCCTAGCCCTTGAATTCCTCTTGCTTCATATCTGTCTGTCTGTCTGTCTGTCTCTCTTTCCCATGCCATCTGCCATACTGTGCAGGAGCCAAGGGGACCCGTGCTAGAGACTGAAAACACAAAGACATTTAATCTTGGACTTCCAACATCTCAAACCATAAACTAAAGACACTTTTGTTTTTAATTTATTTAATTTTATTTTATGTGCATTGGTGTGAGGGTGTCAGATTCCCTGGAACTGGAGTTACAGACAGTTGTGAGCTGCCATGTGGGTGCTGGGAATTGAACCTGGGTCCTCTAGAAGAGTAGTCAGTGCTCTCAACCACTGAGCCATCTCTCCAGCCCTGCTTCTTCTTTTTTTTAAACAAGTACCCAGGTTTGATTATTTTAATATAGCAACCGAATATGAACTAATATACTTGAAATCCAATTATAAAATGACCCGACTTGTGGAAGTTTATTTCTAGTTATGTTTAAAATAATTGTTTTTGTGCACTGTTGGAAAAAGGGCTGCCTGGGTGTTGGGTTTCTGTGGGGGATGTTGATTGGTAATGATCTGCATGTGCTGTCAGTAGAACACCTGAGGAGTTCTGAATCAATAAAACACCTGAGCTCAGGTGCTCTGGGTTCCACTGTGAGTATGGCACCGGCCATGATGGTGGTTCCTCTGCTGAGGCCTGGCAGAGTTTGCATTTTGAGAACTCCTCTTCGTCTCCTTGCTGAGCTACCACAGCAGCAGCAACACCTGACTGATATGCAAGAAAGCAGGATGTGATCTAAAAATTAAGAAATGTCAGGCATGCTGAACACGCCTTTAATCCCAGCACTCCAGAGGCAGAGCCAGGCGGATCTCTGTGAGTTCAAGGCCAGCCTGATCTACAAAGTGAGTCCCAGGATAGACAAGTCATCGGAAAAAAAAAAAAAAACCCAACAACAACAAAAAACAAAACAAAACAAAACAACTTGAATCTCTGAAAGTAAACCTGGTAAGGCCGGTGAGATGGCTTTTGTCACCAAGCCTGACAACCTGAGTTCAACCCAAGAGTCTCACATGGCAGAAGACACCAACTTCTGTAAGTTGTCCTCTGACCTCCACAGGAGCACTGTGGCACATATACCCACATACAATCAATCAATAAATGTAAAAGAAAAAGCTTTTACATTTTTAAAAATTTAGATTTATTTTATGTGTATAAGTGTCTTGCGGTATCCACAGAAGACAAAAGACAGCATTGGATCCTCTGTGACTGGATGGTTGTGAGCACCACGTGGGTGCTGGGAACTGAACCGGGTCCTCTGGGAGAGCAACTGAGTATGTATGTTCTGTTGATGTTAAAATATACAATAACTGAATACCTCACAATAATTCTTCAAGCTAGGGATTGATGGGAAATGGAGTTAAAACCTTGTAGGAATGTTGTTCTTTCCAGGAAGTGGTAAAAGTACTATTAAGTTAGATTTCAATAAGTCAAGAGGACATATTTTCTAAGTCTCTAAGGGTCAGCTCAATCGGAGACTTAAGCTCTGGTGCTCTAAAGCAACCACTGTATAACAAGCTTGCCTCTTGTACACATCTAACCGGTGCCAGCCACGCAATGTCCTCAGAGAACTGAGAAAACAGTCAGAAATCCAGGGAAGAAGCTACTAAAGTGCCACTGAAAGAGAAATAGCAGAATATAACTAATGCTGACGACAGAGGGGCGATGGGAGTGTCAACCCCAGGCCAGTGGGGGGAGGGGCGCACGCCACGCATAGCAAAGACGTAAGCAGAAAGCTACCAGTGGGTGACGGAGCTCAACCTAGGCATCTCGGTAACCACGCTAAGTAGAGATGCTATCGAGCAGTTGTGCACACCTTTAATCCCAGCACTTTAGAGGCAGAGGCAGGAGTTCAAGCTATCCTGGAGTTCAAAGCTATCCTGACTATGTAGCAAGTTCCAGGATAGCCAGGACACTACCTAAGAGACCATCTCAAAATAGAAAGAAAATGGTATCTTCCTGTGTTCCTTGAATCACTCTACTGCTTTCCTTGGCGTCTCGGGAACAAGAAGCACTCAGGCACCGGAGGAGGTGGTGAACAGCCTCTCATACCTGAGCTGGACCATCTATCCCAGGAACTCGGGTGGACCGCCTGCGGGTTACGATGACCGATGGCTTGTGCTCAGCCGGGTACTGTTCCAGACCGTTCCCATCCTCGTCAACACTTGCGACTTGGGCCGCCTCGGTTGGATCCACAGTCCTCACGGGAACAGACACCGGGATGATGAGGGGCACCATCCCACTCTCCTCTCGTGCTCGCTTGGCAGCTAAGGAAGGCTCAGAAAACTCCACTCCGCACTTGGCAGTTGAGGCTAACACACTTTTCCGCTTCTCCTCAGAGCCGTTGGCATCCTGGAGATGAGATTTGGGGGCAGGAGGGGAGCAAGCGAGGTTCAGAGGATGAGTCCCCATTTGCTGATCTAGGACTCCCATGCCCATTCAACCCAGCAACCTGGTCTTTGAGTAGGTCAACCACCCACCGGTCTTTAACAGCCTAGCCTTTCTGGGACCATCTGCTTCCGACTACATTTCAAGTGTTCTCCACAACCTCCCTTCTGCCTGCCAACCACCCTGGCCTGAAAGTCAGGGATTCCAGGTGGACATTTCAGCCCACAAGTGGCTTACAGATGTCTCATCTAGCCTACACGGTGTGACTCATGACAAAGAATCTTGCTGTGGCGAGATGAAGGGAGGTCTTTGCAGCTATTTCCTCATGGGTATCTGACTGGAGTGAAGACCCTAGAACTCTGTAGCCTCCCCGTGTGTCAACCTGGACCTAAAGGCACCAGTGGCTGCAGCTTCTAGGGAAGGAAAGAGCAGAGGCTGACCAAACAGGAGGTGCCTATCCTGACCCATGGTCATGGAAATTACCACTTGGCTCAGCTTCTTTATTCTGGGACAGGGGATATACCTTTGCTACTGGGGTTGATGATAAGTTACTTTTTTCCCTTTTTTTTTTTTAAGATTTATTTATTTATGTATGGGTGCTCTATCTGCATGTACACCTGCATGCCAGAAGAGGGCATCAGACCCCATTATAGATGGTCATAGCCACCATGTGGTTGCTGGGAATTGAACCCAGGACCTCTGGAGGAGCAGCTGGTTCTGGTGCTCTTAACCCCTGAGCCATCATCTCTCCAGCCTGATAAGTTACGTTTGAGCAAGTTTAAAATAAAATTAAAACCCCAAGGTAACACAAGTGCTCAAATTCTGTTCAGGTCTCCTCCCTTTCTTTCCACCTTTAAAAAACAAATTTTATCGCAATATGATTTATATACAACCCAACAAACCCATGTCAGATCACAGTTCATGCATTTTTGTCATGCATCAACTCCGCGTGACCACCAGCACGTTGCTGAATTTTCGAATCCTGGCTCTCAGCACCCCTACTCCCAACCCTCAAGTCCTACAGGAGGCTAAAAAGGCCTTCCCTCCCCACCACCCTCTGTGTGTAGGAACCTCAGCTTCCCTGCAAGTAGGGGTGCCTCACATTGGGGTTTTCTGAAAGAACAACTTTCATTTCCTTTAAATAAATAACTGAAAGCCTGTCCTATAAGCCTACCATCATTGGCTATCCCCACCCCACGCCAGACGCAGCAGGCACTCTAGTCTTACCTTTGTGGCCTGCAGTGAGGCCAGCTCCACCGCCTTCTGGGCCAGCGTCAGCAAATTAGCCTCCTGGGACACCCTGCGTCTCCGTCTTGTGCTCTGGATCACCCCACCTCGTATCATCTGTCCGCAGTCCCCTAGGCCCCCTGCCCTCATGACCTCCTCGTTACCCATGGTGGGAGCCTCCCGCTCCCGGCCATTGGGTGCCAGTCTCTCCCCATCAGCCAGCAGCTGTGACTCCCTCAGTTCTAGTGGGAATCCCAGGGCTTCAGGATGGGGCTGCCCCAGGGAGCCAGGTGGTGGCTGCTGAAGAGGCCAGTGGTGAAGGAACAGATTGCCTGTGGGCTCCTGGCCAGGCTGGGTGCCAGCTCCATCGAGGGAGTTGGAAGGCAGAATCCCCTCCTTGGAGAGACGGCGAGAACGACGCGGGAAGGCCATCTGGGGTTGAGGTAGCACAGGCTGTGGGGCGGATTCCTGCAGGAGGGCCTTGCGCAGTTCTGGGTTCATATCGGGGTTGTGGGGAAAAGGGTAGGGGGCCATGCTGTGGTGAGCCAGGTGGGTCTGTCCCATTGGCCCACCCGGTGCCAGCCCAAAGTCCTGGGGCTGCTTAGAAGGGGGCTGATGCATGGGGTAGAAGTTCTCAAATAGTGGCATCTGCGGCAGGGCTGCCGGCTGTGGCTGTGGCTGTGGCTGTGGCGGCTGCTGCTGCTGCTGCTGCTGCTGCTGCTGCTGCTTCTGAGGTGGGAAGGAGGTGGCGGGGTTGGAAGGCTGCGGGCCCTGTCGGAAGACCTGGCGGTTCACCTGGTGGCCAAATGCCAGCTGAAAGGGTTGCAGGGGCAGTGTCTGGTTTGGGGGCTTCTTGGCTGCATGGAAAGAGTTCAGTGGTGCTTGGGGCCTCCCCACCTCCAGCTGCACCTTCTGTGGCACCATGGGCTGCACTGCGTTTCCATAGTGATCCAGTTGTGGACCCCCAGGTTTGTTCCCCTTCAGTGCCTCTGGGTGGTTATAGTAAGGAGAGACCCCCATACCTGGATGAGGGCTCCCTTTGGGTCCACTGTAGAGGGACAGACAGTTCCATGTGGAGTGGGGTGGAGGCTGGCCAGGTTGCTGCTGCCAGCCACTGTCACTGATGCCCCCACCTCCTCCACGCTCCAGGCCCCGCCCTGGAGCCATCATGGAGTTGGGCCACTTTACTGAGCTAACTTGGGCCTGCTGGGACAACATGGCTGCTGTGGTCCGCTCAGGCCCATACACCACAGAGTTCAGCAGAGCCAGGTTGTTGGGAGGGGGGAGCTCCACGGGCTGGGTGGTAGAGGCAACCCCTGTGGGGCCTTCGTGGGCCCCGTACTGCTCCTCCTTCGCTCTGAGGGCCTGTGGCGGAGCCTGCAGGGGTGGCGGCTGCTCCTTGGCAGCTGGCTCCTGGTCCCCAAAGGGGCAACGCTTGCGCTTATTCTGAGCCTTGGGCTGGGCCTGGAGGTTCATGGTGTGGCCAACTAAGCCCTGGCAATGAGACGTCCTTCAGCAGCTGCCCATCCCTTCGGAGAAGGTCTTGCTGGAAGCCTGGCCCGAGTGTAGCAGCCAATGAGGGCAGAAGAGGGGCAGAGGAAGACTCGGGAGCTGAACGGCCAGAGCCAAGAAATGCCGCTGGTCCTTCCTCTTCCCGAGAGGCTCTTGAGGGCAGCTATACTTCCCCAATCATGACGCTGCACGGTGTCCTGGAGCCTGCCAAGAAAAGAGTGACAGCATCAGCCACAGGATCCCTTGATATCAGCACCAGGTCCCCCCCCCCTCAAGTCACAGCGGAGTACAGTAGTACACAGGGGCTAGGAACCATGGGACAGTTGCCAGGAGGGCAGCAGGATCAGTGTCTCAGGTGTAGTGGATTCCCTCTAGTCCCAGCGGTTCCTGGCTAGACTCCACATCTGCTGCATTTGTTGTGTGATGTCTGTCCTGTAGGAAGACACATGCTGAGGGGCCAAGTAGGGTGGACATGTAGCCTGAGCCAAGGCAAACTGGGAAAGGGGAAGACAACGGCCAAACTAAGAGCCCTGTCCTATTAAACGAGGCTCCAGCACTGAGCAGCCCATGTCCGGTCCTCCTTACACCTCTGTCTACACAACAGCCTCAGAAGGATCTTCTGGCCACAGCTTCCTTCAACACTCCACTTGAAGACAAAGGTTAGGGGACCGGGACTATTCCCAGCCTGGTCACCCATCCTCCGTAGCCACACCAGGCTCTTGCAAAGCCCAGAGCCCAGAGAGCTAGGCTTGCAGCCTTTTATGCTGAGGCATGTAGGTGAGGCCCCACCCCTGGGAAGAGCTGCTGGGTGGGGCTCTGGCTGCCAGAGTCTTTCTCAAACTAGCACAGAACCTGTTTTGCAACCCTGGCTGGATAGGGGCCCAATTTAGTCTAGTAGCTGGTCAGCAGCTGCTGCCAACTGCCACCCCCTTCAAACTTCCCGTGGTGCAAAGTGCTCGGTTTTTCTGCTTTACCGTAATTGGGGGGTGGGGAGGAGAGTGCTGGGAGGGGGTTTCATAACATGCTAAGCACATGTACAAATGAACTAGGCTCCATAACACCCTCTAATTTGACTGGTATACTGACATTGCTACAGAACAGAATCCAGGCCCGTATTTTACAACATGCACAGCTGCTTGCTACATCATTAAACTCTTTTTGTTTGTTTGTTTGTTTGTTTTCTCCCTGGGAAGTTGATAGAGTAGGAAGCATACAGCTCACCTCTTCCCCAAGACTCTGGGCCTGGGTCACTAAGATAGGAAGGCTAGAGGTGAGCAAAGTACTTAGGCCACCTGCTTTGGAGAATGAATCTGCAATCCTGGTAAGCACAGACACTGGGTGCAACAGAAATTACCCTTGCAGGCGGGGCAGTTCCCAGAAAACCAGAGAGAACAGACCAGGTACCGCCAGTCCTGCCCACACCTAGCCCGGGTTCCCCTCCCTGACACACCACGCTATCGCTGCTCTGCACGTTTCCGCAGCTCCAGCCTTCGCTTGGGACTGGCCTGCCTGCCAGCCTGGCGCCTGACTCGCTGGAGGCCCCCTCCCTTTCTTTCACTTTCACCCAGCACCCAGAAGGGGAGTAACTTCCCCCTCCATTTCCTTCCTCAGCTCCTGGGCCCTGCAGACGGTGCAAGCCCCAAACCTTTTGTTTTCATTGTGGAAATGGCAGGGAGAGAGGGACAGAGAAGACACAGAGTAACCCCAGCCCCAGCAGGAAGGGGAGAATTTGGATAAGAGCTCAGAACTGAGGGCCAGAGAAACAATCTTTTTGAACAAATTTTTCTCTTGCTTTTTAAACCCCCTCTTTTGGGCAGCCAGACCAATTCACAGAAGAGAACCGAAAGCCAGCCAGAGATGGAAAATCCCCTGAGGCCTCCGTGAAGCTGAAGAGTAGGGCTGTGAGTTCTGCCTCTCTGAGGAAGACCGAAGCACGGCAAACTTGAAGTACGTGTGTGTGTGTGTGTGTGTGTGTGTGTGTGTGTGTGTGTGTGTGTGTGCGCGCGCGCGCGCACGCGCGCAGCAAGGCAGAGGAAGGAAAAACATGTGAGAGGGGAGGAGACAGAGGGCAGGACAGAGGGAAGCCCAGCAGGCCACGTGCCTCTAGGGGGCTGCAAGCTCGGGGATGCTCAACTTGTACCTGTGGCCTGGGAGCTTTGGGGGCCTGGAACAGGGGGGGAGGCCCACGTGGCAGGCAGGCATGGGTGCTCGTGCAGATGTGTTCCTGTCAGAGGGGCCCAGGCAGGGGAATGGCTATTCAGTGCCTGGTTCAGGGCTTGGAGGACATGAGGTAGAGTCTGGGAAGCGAGCTTCAGGATTTGGTTGCTTTTGCCATGGGCTGGTGGAGTTGCAGGGGAGATGTAACTCAGAGGGCAGGATTAGCTGTTCTGCTTCCTACCCTGCACACCAGGGAGAGCCTATCATTCAACATACCACAATAGGGGAGACAGGAACTTGCTAAGAAGAAATCGGGGGAGGGGGCTGGTTTGGGGTAAAGCAGAATCACCCACCCCCTAAGCTCCTTGCTGCAGAGATCTCCACAGCTATGCCCTTCCTGCCCTGCAAGCAAGGCACAAACATGGAGGCCTAAGAGAATAGGATGCTTGGAACCCATGAGGAAGTCTGAAGGGCCACCCACGCGGCCAAGCTCTAAGTAGCCCTAACAGTAATAATGTGGCCTGCTGTGCCAGGAGGGTCCAAAGTACTTTGTATCTTTAAATCCCCATATCAAGCACGGATATTTTAACTCCCATTTTGTAGGTAAGCTAGGTAAGGCTTTTACAAGAACAAGATAATTTGCCTATGGTCACACATGAGTATATCACGAGGACTTGAAGCCCAGCATGTCAGACTCAAGATAAAGTTCCCAGCACACACCACTGCTCTTAGGTCCACAAGCTCACCTTTCCTTAGGCCCAGGGCAAGGGCTTGCTGGACACAGACAGCTCTCTTCATTAGTGTGAGGTTTCAGATCCTGTAGAACTGGGGTCACAAGACAGTTGTGAGCTCCGTGTAGGTGCTGGGAACTGAACCCGGGTTCTCTGGAAGAGCAGCCAGTGCTCTTAACCACTGGAGCCATCTCTTCAGCCCGAGACCCTCAGTCTTAAGAGAAGCAGGGAGGGGGCTCTCCACAAAGGCATAGCAGGAATAAGGCCCAGCTGCAGGAGCGTGAAACCTGTACCGGCTACAGTGGCTACCCTGTGCCTAGGTCCTCTAACCCCTCTGGTCTTGGTTCTATCTCGGTTGTTGCTGTTGGGCTTTCCGCTCTCAGAGTACACTGTCTCTCCTCCCAGACCTACCCTGCAACTCACACAGGACTAAGCCACTTCCTCTCATGCCCACTTACTCAGTCCCTCCATGTTAAGTCCATCTGACCATCCTCACAATGAGGAAGAAGGAAGCCAGCATCTCCAAAGAATGCCAGCCAATGGGCCAAATCCCTGAGGTTCAAGAAGAGGGTATAAGGAGGAACTCCTGCAGGCAGATCACCCCTGGGACCAGCTGCAGGGCCTCTGACAACGGATGCAGGAGCACAGCAAAAGGAAACCCACAGCCACCATGGGGCCCCAGACACTGCAACCACTTAGTTAGTCTGTGTACTGACTGTCACGCTCCCTTCTGTGGTCCCTTCCTCCAGGTGCCTCTCTGTTGCAACCAATCTCTGACCAGATAGCCACAGGTCTCTCTCTCTCTCTCTAGGCTGCAAACAAAGCCAATGTCATTATCAGTGGCCTGGGGCCACTGAGGCTCTCAGAAAGATCTAAGGTGAAAAGCACTTTCTACACACACACACACACACACACACACACACACACACACACACACAAAGCAGGGTGCACCAAGAAAAAGAAAGCAGCGCTGAACCCCACATATGGGTTTCACAGACAGATGAGAAGATTCTAGAAAGTCCTTGGGGTGCTGTCCTAATGGTCACTATACTCTAAAGCAGTGATTCTAAACCATGAAGAACTGTATTCACAGCATCAGAAAGGCTGAGAACCGCTGCTCTACGGGGATGGCAGTTCCTCAAGTAACACAGCAGCCCACCTGCATGCCAAACTGTGGCTGGCCCATCCAGGAGAATCAACTGGGCCTGACAGACCAGACCGGTTGTAGCCACAAGATAGGATTGGGCCTCTCACCAGCCACCTGGGCCATGCAATTTGTTCATCTGAGACACAGACTGCTGTGAATCAAGGTCACAAGAGACCAGAAAGGAGGTGCCGAGCTTGGCCCAGGGTCGTGAGGGCTCAACTCTTAAATGAGGGTAAGAACCAGTCTGAAAGCCCTCCCAGCCCTAATGATCCACATGCCTACTCCTATTTATTTTGAGGCAGAGTCGTACCACGTAGCTCAGGCTAGCCTTGAACGCTATACAACTCTTATCTTAGCCACCTGAGTACTGACATTACAGAAACGTGCTGCCACCCCCAGGTCCAAGTCCGACAAGCCCAGCTCAGATTAACAGGGGAATCAGAAGTTGGGGTCTCCCACCCAAGAGTAAGTAAAACACAAACAGGGTACCCCACAAGACTGTGACCTCCAAGCAAGTCCTGTCTCTGAGCACTGAAGAGGCTGCCATGGGGCAAAGTCTGAACTACCTACCCTGCCCGCGAAGTCCCCAAAGATTCCAGATCCTGCTGCCTCTCCAAGAACTTCATGCGTGAAGGATACAGCCAGGCCTCATCAACCTCCTTTCTCACTGTGCTTCTAGGTCTCTGCCTAGGCTGTGACCCTGCCTTTCCACCTTTGCATTTGGCCACGATCCTCTCACCTTTTAGCCAGTGCTTCCTGGGAAGCTCTCTGACCCCAAGGCTGGAAGAGGGATTACACAGGGAGCTCACCATACTGCCTGACCCCACCACACACTCACATGCAGCATGTTAACTCCCAAGTGCCTGGTTCTTCATCTTTGATGCAGACCCCTGTGTCCTGACACTTGATCTGAAAACGCCTAGTGGGTGTTCATTCCAGACTGCTCCCAGGATTTGCACTTTAGAACTTGCCCGGGCAAAAGCACACACAGTCAGGTATTCAGCATGGAGTCCTGGCTAGTCCTGAGGCCAGCTTGTCTCCCTGATAGAAAGAAGAGCTCCCAATGCGGATGAGGCAACGTAAAAGGCCCATATGTCAGGCTCTCCCTGACAACACACACAGAGCCCAGGTCCTCTCCAACAAAGCTGAACACAAGTCTTTCTCCAGTGGCTGGCCCATGAGTCATTTGCTCCTGGACCATCATTTGCCCCCCTATACTACATGCAAGAAGCCACCAGGAAAAGTACCAGGTCTCCTGCCCCCAAGGCTTCTCACCCCTGTCCGGGCCATAGCCAGGAACACAGGTCTTTGAGACTGTTGACCTCATGCCCTGACATGGCCATGCTAAGGGGTCCACATGGCCTCTGCGGCCCTCTAGTTCAGATTCACTTTCTGAATGGCCCTTTCTCAGATACCTGAGGTCTCTGGCTACGGCCAAGCTGGGTAAGTGTTCTAGAAATGCCATCTTGGGCCAGTTAGAGTTGTGAGGTCTTGAATAAACCTTCCCTCTAGACATAAAGTAGCTGTGAAAATGCCATTTGTTCCCCACTCCACTGCAAAGAGGAGTTCACACTCAGACCAGACCACTGGATACAGAAGCCCCGTTCTCAAGGGGTTTGCCAGCTAGTGAGAAAAGAGGCTTTGATTCACAAGGTGTGGCTCTCCCTGCCACAGGGAGCAAGCAGAGAGAGCGGAGCAGGCAGGAGGCCTTTGACTGACCCATTACCCATCCAGAGTCCCTGGATCACCCTTTCCCCAGACTGAGCTTCAGGCCAGAGATGCAGAACCTAGGTCGACAGGCTGGGGAGGGAGTCCCCAGGGTCTCAGTCACGAAGCTGGCCAGGTTTCTGAGGTTGGCCAAGGTCCAAGCTGAACAGAGTATGAGCTTTGATGTCAGAAAGGCCAACAGTGAGGTGCTTCTAAAAGATTATGTCTGAGAGGGGAATCCTCAGCCTGATAAGACTCCAGCCTAAGCAACCACCTTAATTAAAATAAACTCCCTCTCCCGTTACCCCACAGAGACCAGCAGATATCCATCGGGGACCAGGATAGCCAATTTTCTTTTACAGGGGGGAAGCTTGTGCAGAGAGAAATACTTTGGGGGGGGCAAAGCAGAAGACCAAGCATCTAGCATTCTCTGATGGACCGACTGGCTGCTCGCCTACTGGACGGGGGTCAGCAGCCATCACAGGAAAACTCTCCCAGAAGGACTCGAGGGTCAGAAAGAAAAGGGTGACACTAACAGTTACACACTCTGTAACAGTAGTCTCAACCTTCCAACGCTGTGGTGACTCCCAAGCATAAAATTATTCTCCTTGCTACTTCGTAACTGTAATTTTGCTACTGTTACGAATCGTAATGTAAATATCTGATATGCAGATGGTCTTAGGCGACCCCTGTGACAGGGTCATTCGACTTCACCCTCCCCCAGGGGGTCACGACCCACAGGTTGAGAATCAATGCTCTATAAGGAAAGATAGGGCCGGGCAAATGGCTCAGTAAAGTGCTTGCCACTCAAGAATGAAGATCTGTTTGGCTCCCCAGCACCCATATCAAAAGCTGGGTGTGACAGGCACCTGTGATCCCAGTACCAGGGCAGTGGAGACAGGAGGACTCCTGGGGCTTCCTGGCCAGCCAGTCCGGCCAACTGCCGAGCTCCAAGTTCAATGAGAGATCTGACTCAAAAATCAGGTGGAGGAGTGACTGAGGAAGACACTCAACACTGACCTCTGGCCTCCACACTTGCATGGGCTCGCGCACCCTCAACCCCACTGAGAGAGAATGATGGACACAGATAGCCCTGCATCTGTGTCCTCGGGTGGCTGAGCCTTGGCTGGGGGCCTCTAGTCTGTCACCACACACTCTCTGTGCCCTGTGATGCTCACACCACCAGAGTCTGCTCTAGCCCTTCCCTTCTGGAAAGCTCTGACTCCAGAGAAGGTCTAGGGCAGGGCTTTCTGGAGTCTGCCTGGTTGCCCCAGTGCCAACCTCGGCCCTGAGCCAACATACAGGAGGCCAGTCACAGGGGGCCTTGCTTAACACCGCCTGCCCTGCCTCTTCCCCCACTGCACACACCCTGCCGCAGCTGTGCAGGTCAGCCTGGGCCCCTTCATCCATTCAACAGGCATTTATTTGACGGCACCGGCTGCATGCCAGGCTCTAGGAAGACACAGGAGACAAGGCATAGCTTTTACCCTGTGGAGCTTCTGGTGAAGTGGGCAGAGACAGACACAGAAACACTTATAATGCAGGGGAGGGGGAGGGTTAAGGATAAATAAACACAAGGGACAGGTGACCCTTGGGGGTTCCCTCTTCGAGCCTCTGCTGAAGCTGTCGCTTTCGCCTTAAGTCTAACCTCTACAACTGTTAGGTCTGCCAACAGTCTGTCTCCAGCACGTATTGTTGTCGCCCTTACTGAGTCTCCATGCTGCTCCATCACTGCTCCAGGATGCTTCATGGGGCTAGAAGCAAATGGGGAGAGTAGCAGATGGCTTGCCAGGGCGCTGGGTATCCAGACCGGTAATCTCCACTCACTGGTTCCTGCATTTGAGGAACTTAGGGCTACGGAGAATGCATAGGGAGACACAGGAACCAGAGAAACACAAGCACTGGCCACCGTGTCCGAGGCATGCGAGCACTGCTTACTCATACAGACACTGTCTCCCAGCTGAGGTACAAGGAGAGGGTGGCTCTGTAAAGTAGTGTGTCCCGGAGTTCACCGGTGAGGAACCAGGCTGCTGACTCCAAATCATATACCCACCTCCCCATCATCACATTCTGCAGCCTGTCTGTATATACCCTGCAGTGATCGTCAAATCCACCTGGGTCTGAGAGGGGGAAGACAGGAAAGAGGAGGTAAATCTGTAGAGCTTCATAAGAAGCCCTAGCAGTGCCAAGTGCTGGAGCCTCCTAGGAACCGTCACTGCCAGAGCAGTGTCCTGCGCAGAAGGGACCAAGGTCCCACAGAGCCACGGGTGGACTTTGCTTCTATGACTATGACTCTCACAGCGCCCAAGGTCCAACTGGGTGCCCATGTTTATGGAGCTCTTAAGGTGTGGGCATCTAATCCTCACTTTTCTTTGTTTCATTTACAGGCCAGGAATGAAAGATATTTATTTAACACACACCAAAAAAAAAAAAAAAAAAAAAAAAGGCAGTAATATGTCCTCCCTTGCCGACAACTATTTAAAATGTAAATGTATTAAATACTCCAACAAAAAGGCAGTGGGTGGCAGAATTAAAGGTGACCCATTTCTATGTGGTTTACCAGACACACTCTTTACATTAAAAGAGATAAATAGATTGAAGATAAAGACTGAAAACAGACACCAGCACTCTGAGCAGCAGAGGCAGAAGGATCTCTAGGGGTGTAAGACCAGCCTGGTCTACATAGTAAGTTCCAGGACAGCCAAGGCTACATAGTAAGTGTCTCAACCCCACCCCACCCCAAGAAAAAGGAGAGAGGTGCTCCAGCACTCACACAAAAAGTCCAACACAGCGGCACACACCTGCAACCCCAGGGCTAGGGAGCTGGGAACAGGAGGATCCCTGGGGCTTGCTGGCCATCCAGGCTCAGTGAGAGATCTGCCTCAAAAAATAAGTAGACAGTGATTGAAGAAGGTACCTGATGTTGACCTCTGGCCTTAACACATCTGGCGCACACGCGCGCACACCCACACACGAACCCACAGACGCCTGCATACACATGGACACTTAATACATTCACAAAATACAAATACACGCCCAATAAATATATAAAAGATAAAATAATGAAAAACAGTACCATACAAAGAGAACCCAAAGGAGAACTCGAAGGACTATACAATATTTGGGCAAAATTGATCTTTAGACAAAAAGTGTTACTGGAGTCAAAGCCAGACATTTTGTCAGAACAATGAGGATTTGTCAAGAAACCATCACAGCTATAAACATGAATGCGCCTAACAACACCACCACCTGAAAAACCTTGGAGCAAACACTATCACAACTGAAGAAAGACACAGTCGATTCGACAATTATCATTAAAGACTTCAATATTCTACTCTTTTTTTTTTTTTCGGGGGGTAGCCCACACTGGTCTAGAACTTGATGCAATCCTCCTGGCTCAGCCCCTCTAGTGCTGGGATAAAGATGTGAATCACCAGATCAGCCAATCAGCCTTAATATTCTATTTTCAATAAAGAACAATACAGTTAAATGGAAAACCAACAACAAAAAGAAAACTTGAATGAGACAAACCAATTCTATCTAAAAACCATCTCTCCAAGACTTGCCTACAACACTATCCACTCTCCCCAGAGAGCTGATTTCACTAGGATGGATCACAAATCAAATAAGTCTTAGTAAATTTAAAAGGACTGAAGTTTGAAATTATATATTTGAAATTACACAAATAATTATACATTATTTGATCAAAACAAGCTAAAATTTCAAAGCAAATAATAAATTTGAGAAATTTACAGAAAACAAAGGTACAAAGGCCTGTGTTCTCCATGCAAGGTAGATCTTGAATTTCTGCAGACATGAAAGTATTTTCTTGCCCATTCCTCACATCAGACATCCTGATTCTGACCCCCAGACCTGATCCCAGAATTAAAAAGCCAGGTGTGGTGGGTGACATGCACCTTTAATCCCAGTACCTCTAATCCCAATCCCTACCTCAGGAGGTAGAGGCAGGGGAATTTCTGTGCATTTGAGGCCAGCCTGGTCTACATAAGGAGTTCTAGACCAGCCAGATATACATAGTGAGACCCTGTCTCAAAAGAAAAAAATTTTTTTTACAAAGCTTCGGGATGAAGCATCCTTTACATTGCAACAGGTCATCTTGCAGCTTAATTTTCCCTGGGGAAAATGGCCACAGGCCTATATTTCCACTCTGTAGCCAGTCTACAGAACATCTTAAATGCACCTTCTTCCCAAAAGACAAGCGCAAACACTTACAGGACACTTACCTGAACCAGGCACTCTGCAAAGCCTGATTCATAACAACGCATCTTTACTTACTACACAAAGAGGATCCTGTCCTTTCTACAGAGGGAAACTGAAAACTCTGCTGTCACTAAGGCAGAAGCAAGAACACAGCTGTGTCTCCAAGGTCTCTCCTCTTCCCACCACCCTACACCTGTGCTTCCCAGAAGGAACAAACAATACTTCTAAGAACCCTTACAAAGCTTCTGCCTTTTCTCCCACTCCATCCCAAGGCTGCTCTTCCTGGGGAACATTTACAACCAGGGTGTGGCATATCACACTCCTCTCAAGAAATGATCCAAATCTTTGAGAGACAGGTCCCTATTGGGGGTGCTGATGAAAAGTCTCTGAAAGTCAGGAGAGGCCAGAGAGAGTACAGAGGCAGTGGGGAGAGAGGAGCCTGAAGAGGTAGGCTAGAAGCTATAGTCAGCAGGACCTCAGTCAGGTAAAGGACTCTCACCATGTCAAGATGGCTTAGGCCTCTCTCCAGAACCAACTGGCAAAGCAGAGATCAGCAAGGAAAACCGAACAGATTCGAAATATCAAGAGATGTCCATGGTCACCTAGCCTAACTCCTCATTCAGTATAGAAATACAGAGAAAGAAAAAAAAATGTCTTGGGACACACAGCCAGGAGCACAGCAAGGATGCAGTATCAAGGACTTCAAAAACAGTGCTTCGTGCCTCCATTTAAGAAGGTCCCAGCTCTTGGCAACAAATTAAGGAAAGCTTGGAGTCAGGTCAATGGCACTACAACACAAATACAGCTTTACCCATGCCTTTAACGCGGCTTGAGGGAGCTGCCCTGTAAGCATGGTACTAAGAACTCCTATTTAGCCAGGAGGTGGTGGCACACTCCTGTGAGTTCAAGGCCAGCCTGGTCTACAAAGTGAGTTTCAGGACAGCCAGAGTTACAACAGAGAAACCCTGTCTCGGAAAACCAAAAAAGGAAAAGGAATGCCAGGTGAACAGACGTCTCCAAGATGCTCAAAACTTCACTCTGGTTTCTAGAGGGCTGGCTGGCTGGAAAAAGCCCAGGAGGTGAGTAGCTCTGAAAAGGATACAGATGATTCCCACGCCTGGGGATCCTGTGGAAGATGGGTGTCTTTTCCTTAAGAAGCCACACCTTTCCCATAGTCCCCTGCCCTACACCCACAAGGGGTTCAAAATAAAGCCTGCTCTCACCAGGCCATCAGATACCCCAAATGCCCATTAGGCTCAAGTTCTTATCCCTTCCATTGACACCCTGAAGTCTGTCTGAGTCCAATCCACTCCATGTTTGAGCTCTACAAGCACCTATGGCTCCTCCAACCCGGACACTGAGCATGAGCTCAGATCCAGCCTGAGGCAACCACATCTAGGCATGAGGTTCTACGGCTTCTTCTGAGAACTTAATTTGTTTTAAATAAAAGCTGCTCGTGATACATGCTAAACAAGGAGACTAGTAACCATATACCCGAGATAGAAATCCCTGTTTCATGGCTGCTGAAATCAAGGCCCAGAGAGGTAAACTGACCATGAAACCATGGCCACTTGCCCCAAGGACATACAGATAACTACTTGAGTAGAGCTGTGGTCAGGGCTGCCAAGTGGAAGCCTCACATCTGACACCTGTCATAGTCACTGCTCCGTTGCTGCAAAGAGACACCATGACCAAGGCGACTCTTGGAGCTTGCTTACAGTTGTAAAGGGTTAGGTCCCTTGTCACCATGGTGGGGAGCATGGTGGCATGCAGGAAGACACGGTGCTGGAGGGGAGGGGAGAGCTCTATATCCAGATTTGTAGGCAACAGGAAAATACACTGGGCCTGGCTCTGGCTTTTGTAACCTCAAAGACCACCCTCGGTGACACTCCTGCAAGGCCACGCCTCCTAATCCTTCTCGAATTGTGCCACTCCCTGGTGACTAAGCATTCAAATATATGAGCCTAGGGAGAGCCATTCTTATTCAAACCACCACAGCACCCCTTCACACCAGCCAGGTCCTTGGCAATTGTTTGGCTCATCTCTTCCCAGCTTTGGGGTGAAGCTGGTGTATGGGGTCATAAGCCTTCACTCCCCCCACAGGTTTTCCTGTCTGGCCAGCTCTAGTGAGGGCCAAAACCCATCTGGTTGTCGGGCTTGGCGTACAGAGAGGCTGGTGCCTGCTTGTCTGCAGTAAGAATAAAGAATGCAGGTATGTTTCCTGATCCTCCTCCCAGTGACAAAGAAGCAGGGAAACTTGCTGCTAGGAAAGCAGGATTCCCAGCATGGCTGCCTGGAACCTCTTAGAAAGGCTGCAGGGTCGGTACAGAGAGCTGCCCATCCTTTTCACCCAAACATCAAGTCAGCATCAGGCGCTTTCTCAGACCCTGGTCAAGATGCAGGACCTCTGCCAAATGCTGGCACATTCCTCGCATTTCTGCAGTCTCTGAGCAGCTGCTGTTGGGCCCTTTCTCCTATGTTGATTTATTCTTCATTGTTCCTGAAATACACCCAGAGGCCTTTGGCATGCCACGCCAGGCACCCGCAGAACATTCAGCCTAAGCCCCAAGTACACATCAACCGGGCACTCTGGGACCTGGGCCAAAGCCAACAGGAGTGATAGGCCCCTAGGGTCAAACTCAGCAGTCAGGAAGACCCAAGATCCCCCCCTAACCCCTAGTCTATGGTCTCCAGAGCTTTTCTTAGGGCTGTAGAGGGCTGGGATACATTTGGGAGAGGAGACATCTGGACGCCCTACATCAAACCTCAGCACCCCTTCCAAGTATGAGTGAATAGCCCAGCAAGCCCTAGATTCAAGCTCAAAGCTGGGCTTCTGGTTGTCCTGTGAAGTGTATGGAGAGAGAACAGAAAACAGAAAGGGATCTTTCCTGCCCTCCTCTGCCCCAAATATCTCCCCTCCCAATCAGTCCAATGATGCCCCAATTCTTACCACCTCACGGCATTCCGTGGGTGAAGCAGTGTTCGCTGTGCATATGAAAACAGTCAAAAGAAGAGTGGAGCTGTGTGGTAAGAAGGCAGAACGGGGTGCAGCTTCCCCCATCACTACTTCATGAGACGCAGCTTCCTTATCAGTAGGTCGGCCTAACAGTATTAAAGTTACTGCGGGATTACATGAGGTAACACTTGTAGATGGAGCACAAAGTCAGTACAAGATAAACGTTATTTCCTTCCCCCATTTTGCTGAACCTAGGAGCAATGAATGGCTTGCCTCTTTTTAGGCTCTGCGCGCGCCTGGCCGACAGCAGCTCTGGGCAGGCCAGGCAGAACAAGGAGACGAGGAGTCCCAGCAACAGTGTTGGGCTCTGCAGACATGCAAGACATCTGGTCCACAGACTCAGGAGAGAGGGCTGGCAGGAATTCCAGAGTACACCCAGCACAGGCCTCCTCTAGACTCAACTGTGCCAGCAGAGACTACAGGGACACGGCGGGACAGAAGAATTTCCCAGAGAACACTGGCAGAGCTTCCAGGCCCACAAGGATGAGCCACCACCCTCCTGGAGTCACTCTAAGACCAGCAATAAAAGGGAAGGCGCCAAGCCTGAGAGACTGGGGAAGGGTGGCTGCAGGAAGTGGGAACAGGGATGGCAGATGTTAGGCCTGCTTTAGAAAGTAAGCCAGCCTGCCCAGAAGCCGTGGCAGTGACTGTCCCACAAGTGGAAGTACCCGCCTGGTTATTTTTGGCACTTCTGCCCAGAGCCTGCAAGGAAAGGTTGCTGTTAATAACGTGGAAGGGCTGTTTATTCTCAAGTGTGCAAGCCTGCAACGGGGACAGAAGGCACACCAGCAGCCACCATGGAGAGGAGGCTTTACCCCCTTTCTTCCTCCCCTAGTTGTCACGGTCAGATCCTGTGTGCAGCATGAGGACTTCTGCTTTCACTTAGATCCAGCTGCCAACCACAGTACACACACACACACACACACACACACACACACACACACACACACACAGACAAATAAATAACCATGGAGCCAGTAGAAGGCTGAGCCACACCCAGGAGCTGAGACAGTATCCCTCTGGGTTCTTCCTCCTGCACAGCAGTCAGCCCTCCAACTTCCAAACTGGGAGGGCAGTGACCCTGAGGACAACGCCGGAAATAGGCTCATCCCCCTCTTCCCACCCACCCAAAGCAGGAGTTTGTAACCCCAAGCACCCCCTGGCCTCCCTACGTGGTAAAGAAGTGTAGCTAGGTGCACCCCAAGTGTTTTCCGGATCTGTGATGATTCTGCAAAGCTGGGGAGCCCAGGATTCTGAACTAAGGCCAACTGAGGCCTCAGACCTAGAGAGGTCAGGTGAGGAGACAGGTGCTCACCCAGGACGCTGCTCCAGGCTAAGAGGAAGAGTTTGCTGGGAGGAATTTGAAGCACAGGCCCACCTGCTCTGCAGAGTGGCAAATCACCACGGCAGCCCCTTTCTGAGCTCTAGCAGCCTTCCCTCCCCAACTGGGTCGTTCTGGCAACAGTGGGCTGGACTAGGCCTTCTGCCTACCCAACTTGGGAAAAGTTGAAGCCCATCCGCCCTTACGGAATTGCTTCTCTGGAGCCCATCTCCCCTAAGAATCTGGATGGCCTCAGGGAATCCCTGGCTGGCTGCTAGCCTACAGTCCTTCCCTCCCTTCCAGCCTCATGAACAGATCTCTCCCAGGCTGCTCCCTTCACCCTCCCTCAGACTCAGAGGAAGAAGCAGTGCCTGGAAAAAGCACTGTCAGCCACAAGCTCCCCGTGGCTGGGAGAAAGGCAGAGGGCACAGGGAGCACCTTCCCCGGGCTGGCCACAGTATGAGGCACCATTCTAAGGGAAAGTGCAACAGCTGCCAGGGAAGCGACCACTGGTCCTGGTTCTCCCTACCAGCCCCCCACCAGCACAGCAAGCAACAGGCTCTGGCCGGGAGACCCTCATCCTCACCCAGCAAAGCCTGGGCTCTGCAGCTTCCTTCCCACGGGCTGTTTCAATGCTTCACCCCATCGCGGCTCCTACTTCAGTTGGGGAAAGGGCCAAAGTGCTCTCTGGTGGGAGGACTCCCACCCCAGCTCCACCCAAACCCCCCCACCATTCAGGTCACACTGTCAAGGGTTCAGGTGAGTTTAAAAAAAAAAAAAAAATGAAGGTCCGTCTTCCTAGGCTGCAAAGCGTCTCTGCCCACCCGGGTGAGCCGAGGAGGGTGGGTTCCCCAAAGCACCTGTGACATGAGCCCTTAACCCTCCTCTCCAGGGACAGTCCCTTGTACCAGCATGGACCCGGGTGGCCTGGAGTAAACCAAACAGTTGTAACCCAACACCTAAAGAGTTAGAAAATAAGCTTCACCTTAACAAGCCACAGTGGTCCTGACACTGATTTCCTACCACAAGCAGGACACCCGTCATGTCCTCTTCCCCAGTAGGAACAAAAAGCAAGCTGGAGTAGGACCTGCGCCTACTGAGCTGACAGCCAGCATCTATTTCAAGTCTACTTACCAGCCCATCAATTTGCACGAGTAATTTGTTTCACCTTTACACCAACTGTACAAAGTACTATTCCCTCCATTTTACAGAGGGAAAAACTGAGGCCTGGAAAAATTAAGCAATGCACAGGCCATACTGCAAGTGGAGAAGCTGGACTATGAACCTGGGTCCTCGGGGACATGTCACTGCCAAGTGACTGTCCACACACCATCCAGGAATGGCTTCTTCCAGTGTGGAGGCTGAAGTGGGTGTGGGCAAGTTTTGCTTGATGGCTCTGGAATTTGAATCGATGCCCCCCACCCCCCCCCACACTGTTACAGTTCCCAAGTGTGTGACTGTGAGAGCTCCTGTAAGTGTGCAAGTGGTGGGGGTGGGCGGAGGGTGATCTGGGTTTTCAGAGTAGTCTCCGACAGAGGTTATGCTGTAATGCTTCTGATTCATAAAATGAGCTCACAGTCTCAGCGTCTATCCGAAAGCAGCTTCAAATGCAAATGCGGGTCCCCTGATTAAGAAGGGGGGATTTCAGCATTCCCAGCCCTGGCTGAGGTGCGATTTCCTTTAGCCTCACACAGTTGTGATGTGCAGAAACAAGCCCTCCAAAAAAAAAAAAAAAAAAAAAAAAGCCACCACTGCCTGCATTTCCTGCAGTCTGCAATGAGTCAGGAAAAAACAGAGTGCCCCCCCCCCCCGCTGTCCCTGTACCAGGACACGTACACACACACACACACACACACACACACACACACACACACACACAGGAGGAAGGATGCCAATCTGTCTTAGCCAAAGGAAATGGCCAGTTTAACAGGTCTCCAGGAAGAGGCTCTACAATTCTCATTCTGAGGTTCCCTTGGGGTCAGGATGAGAGACATGGACTCCCCAAGGCTAAAGGCAGAGCAGGGCCAAGAAACGAACTTTACCAAGCAACCCCAGAATCATTCGTGGTGGACTGATCCTTTCAGACTAAAGCACTGAGGTGGTCCCTGTAGGAGAAGGCCTCACTGGGCCTCCACCGGGCAGATCCTTTTGTCTTTCTGAGGCAGAGACCATGTAGCCCATCCAGGATGGTCTTGGATTCATGAGCTCACATGACCCACCCACCTCCCAAGTATCTGGGACTAAAGAGGTATACAATTAACCTTGCATTTGGAGGAAAACAGAGATCTCTCACTCATTTACCCACCTCGTACTAAACTCCTACTGGATGCCAGGCGTTGTGGAAACAGTGCTAAGCTTACACTAAAGCAGACACTGTTTTGCATGTATTAACTCACATCAACTCTATTAAGGAGAACCTATGCTTCCTATGTCATATGGGTGTGCAAATAAAGTACCAGCTAAGTATTCAGAAGAAGGCCTTCAGCGGCAACACGTGAAACAGGACCTCATCCGCACACCACCAACAGCAAGCTTTTCTTTTGAGTGACAAGCTATCAAGGCTAAAGATTTGTGGTCCAGCCCACAGGAAAACTAGCCAGATGCACACGCTCCATCTTCTACCTACCCCTATCTTTTTCCAGAGCCTTGGCTCCGAGGAGCCTTTCCCTGGGTTCTGCAGCCACGGGCAACCCCAACTGTACTATAGCTGCATGCTGCCTCCCCCTTTCCGTTTGTCAAACACCAGGGCTATTTTTAAGAATCTCAAGTTTAAAAGTTAAACTTTCATCTTGGTGGGCACTCTAAGGGACTCTTTCTCCAAGGGAGGAGTAGGGTGCTGCTACCTGGTACTCCGAGCTGCCACAGTGGCAGCTGACAGGCCTTCCCAGAGCAAGCTGTAAAACCTAGGCCTTTCTCCAGGCTCTTCACCCCTTGACCTCTGGGAGCTACAGACCAGAGAAACCAGCCAGAGGCCAATCCAATTAGAATGGAGACTGGGCCAGGGCTGCGCAATGAGATAGTTTATCACAGTAATTGAATGTTTACACCTGGAGGAGCAGCAGGGAAAAGAGCCCATCCACCCCCCCACCCCACCCCCCCACCCCCCCCACCCCCGCCCTGTAAGTTCTCAAACGAAGGTCTTTTTGGTTCTGGAGTCACCTGACTATGCTGAATGGGTGCATTTCTCTAATGCATAGGTGGCTCTGAACTAAGACTAGAGGTTTCACCCCCTCGGCCAAGGCACCCAGGTTGGAGTCAGAGGTCAGAGAAACAACTCTCAATCCGTCTTAGTCCTAAACTTTAGGTCCTAGAGCTTCAGGGTCAGGAAAACCCAGGCCTCCAGGCCAGGCTCCTGTGCTGGATGAAGCCACCTTTCCCGTCCCCAGCCATAGCTGCCACCGGAATCCCCTGCACACACGCACACGTGCTACCCTCGGTGGCCTCAAAGACCAGCCACTGCTCCCCCGAACCCGCCTCCCCTGAGCACATAGGTCCGAAGTGGGATGGAGGAAGCAGGAAGTAGCCGCCGAAGTTGTAGCCACCAAAGTTTAAAACGAGGCAGGAAACTTCCCCTTTCATCTGTCCAGCAGCTCGGGCCAGAAGATGGTTTGGAACACTCAGTGGTCTCCCTTTTGGGTGGCAGATGCCTCCTCCAGGTCTGCCTCGGCTCTGAGGCTTGAAAGCCCCAGGTTCCCAAAGTTCCCCGGCTTCCCAAAGTCTTCACTTTAAGGTCTGGGGTGGGGGGCGCAGCCGAAGCCCACATGCCACCTCGCTGTGAGCGTGCAGGCCGGGGGAATGATTAACTCCACCGAGCCCGCCATATGCAGGACCCAGACGAACCGGGGCTCCAAAGCTCACGGCCAGCAGCACACCGTGGAACACAGCAGCCGGCCAGGGACGCGGGCGTGCGGGGGCGGGCAAGACGGATGACAGGTCCGAGGTGCACCAGCAGGGCCGGGCGCGCGGGGGAAGGCGGCCCCACGCTCGTCCCCCGGCCCGCGCGCGCTCGGCGCTCCAGCCTAGGCCTCTCCAGCGCCGGCCCCGGCTCCCCGCCCCCACCCCACCCGCCGCAGCTCTGTCCCCGCAAAGTCCCCGCGCCGACTCGGCAAGTTCTCGCGGCTCGCGAGCCTCTCGCCGCGCCTCCCCCGCCTGGGCTCTCGTCCGGCACGCCGGCGGGTCTCTGCGGTCACCACGTTCCTCCGGCGCGCGCAGGAGCCGCAGCCGCGGTCCCCCGGTCGCCGGTACCGCGCCCGGGTGGGCGGGCCGCGAGCGAGCTGCGTAGCTGCACACACACGGCGGGGCTGCGCTGCACACGCAGCTGCGGGGCGCGGGGCGCCGATCGGGCGGAGGCGGCCCACGCACCCGCTCCCGCCGCCCGCAGGCCGCAGAAGTTGGCCGCCGGAGGCCCCGCGCGTGCAAGAGATGCAGCCACCGCCTGCACCGCCGCCCGGGGTCCCCTCGCCGGCCGCGCCGCCCGCAGGCCTCGGCCGCCCGCCGAGCTAACCACTTACCCGGCGCCCGCTCGGCCTCCCCTTCCTTCCGCCGCGGGCCGCCGCCTCGGATCGCCTCCGAAGAGCCCAGCCGCCTGCACGCACTCCCGGATTTCAAAAACAAACAGGCGCCGTCGCCTCCCCGCGCCGTTCGCAGGGCTCTCGCCAAGCCCGCGCCTCCCGGGGCTGGGAAGTTTGCTGGCAGGGTCCGGGCGGGACGTCCGTGCTGTCACCCGCCGCTGGCGACACGGCAGCCTCGGCGCGCCCCGCGCCCTTCCAGTCCGCCTCGAGAGCGCTCGCCCTCCCTGCGTGTCACCCCCAGTCCTGCGATGCAGTGTCAGGATTGCACGGCTCTGACTCATCGGTTGAGCTCACAGCTTGAAAAAAAAAAAAAAAGAGAGAGAGAGAGAGAGAGGGAGGCAACAGCGCAGGAGGAGGACTCGCTGGCGTGCTACAAAGGATTGCACAACTCGGGGCTGGGAGCGCCGAGCGCCCAGCGGCTGGCCGGCGCGCGCGGCTCGGCGACGAGCAGGAACCAGCTCTACCACTTCATCAGCACAACCGTCTCGGGGCGGCCTCTGGGCCTGCAGGCTCCGCACCGCCCACTTCCTGCGACCAAATAAGGCGGGGGAGGCGTCTTTAAACCTCGGGGCGGCTGCTGAGGCTGGGGATTTCCAGCAGACCTTACCTCCACTCGCCAGGCTGCTGACACCCACCCCCCCACCCCCACATGCAACCCAGGCCTGAGCCCCCGATGGCTGTTCTGTAACCAATAGGCCACGCGGTTTGTTCCTTGCACACCAAGGTCAGGAGGAGACAGTGACGAAATGTTTGGAAACCCATCCAGCCTGCCAGGAAAGTGTGTGTGCTGTGTGTGTGTGTGTGTGTGTGTGTGTGCGCGTGCGCGCGCGCGCGCGCGCTCCATGGTGGAGAGGGCACAAGTCGCTTTCCTCCACAAAGAATACTGTGGCTTTGGATACGGTAAAGCATGCGCAATCCTCTCTGAGGCACTTTATTTAGTCTTCCTGAATTTCTAAGCCAGCAGCTGGCCCCGTGGTGTGGAGAGTTACAGAGAAACCAGCCCTCTCCCTATAAAGGACTCACATGATCATTACTTAGGAGATGAAAAGCTTCTGGGTTGAACTCTCACAATCAGGCCAGAGTTGGGCACCCACATTCCTGGCCCTCTCCCCCTTCCCTTCCCTAATCGTCCCTAACACAATCTTCTAGTCCTAGCTCTCTGATGCCTCTTTAGAGGTCTTCCAGAGCTGAGGTTTGAAAATCAGGTGTGTTTTACTGTTTGGATATTGTTGCTTCTTACGATGACTCAGAGGGTTTTCCTTTGAAGGAAAAACCACTGAAGAACACATTGTATCCTGGTAGCCACTTTCCCCTGTGACCAGTCCTAAGTGTCAGGTGCCAGCGTCCCTTCCTCTCTCAGAAGTGGCAGGGCAGCAGAACGATTCTTACCCTGAGCTTGCAGATCTGGGCCTTCTTACCTAGGGAGTGGATGGTACAGGCTATGGGGAGCCTTCTGCACAGACACTTGCAAGACCTTCAGTTGCTCCTGAAAGGCATGGCTTACCTACCCACTTCCACAGCTTCCTTGCCACCTGAGTGCACCTGGAAGGCACTCCTTCCCCAGAGGACAAGGGCTTATTTGTCTGATATTATGACAGGAGGGTCAAAGAATTTTAGCTACAAAATGCCGGTAAGTATGCAAGGGGTCTAGACCAAATGGCCTCTTAAAATCTCTTCCGGTTTAAGATCTATCAATTCTGTGATTGTGAGAAATGAATGGAGGAGCCTGGGAAACCCCTTTCTACAAAGAAGAGTCCAAGCTCCCCAGTTGCATGCACTATGACAAGTCTCCAAACCTGGTCCCACACAGCAGCTGAACAGCTGTGTGAGAATATTTTAGCACTCTCATTCAATGGCTGAGAACACAGGTTTAGAGAGGTTGGTGGAGTGCCTTGTACAAAGCCACAGGGTAATAACCCAATCATCTGTCGCTTCTCTTTTCTTCTTCCAGTCTCCCAAAGAGTAGGTCAGTGAGCAGTTGAGGGATTGGGGTACTCAGGTACACAGGCCCCCAAGTAAAGGCTAGCCTCTCAGTGCTCCTGGCAGAAGCTGGGTATAAAAGCCATTTTGGTTTTTCCACTTGCAAGTTTCTTCCTCCCTGTGAGGAAAACAGAAGCAATTCACTTGATCCCCAGTGTCCACTCCTGCCAGGTCCTTCAATAAACCAGCAGCCATCCTGACCTTCTGGAAGGCTCAGTCTATGGCCAGCCTGGAGGGAGCCCTTGAAAGGAAGACAAACTAGCACTGGGTCGTCCCCCAAAATGACTGAGCTGGGGAGCACATTCCTAGAAGAGTCTGCCACCACAGAGCCAGGGAACATGTGGGAGTCACTCCAAAAAGCAGTGCTCAGCCTTGTCTGGAAAGACTTCCCCACCACCACTGAACCCCACCTGCCAAGCTGCTGGGCCTGCCCCAGAAGCAGCATGGGGAGGAGAGCCAGGTGGCAAATGCACGAGAAAGAGAAGTACCCCACCCCCACCCCATCCCCCAGGGGAGAGCGCTGCTCACCTAGAGCAGCACACTTCAGCTATGCTCGAAATCTGGGGGGCTGTCCTGCCGTGGTAGAAGCCTACCTCCCAACAAGCAAATGGGGTGGTGTGTTTTAGGAAGCTACAGGCTTTCTGGGAAAGCCTTGCTGCAGCTATGACAGAGCAGAATCACTCTGGACGTGAAAGCTTTGGTTTTAGAAGCTCTCTTCCAGGCCTCTGGGGCAGCCAAGGTGACTTTTCAGAGCTGGGGAGTAAGGAGGTGTCCCTAAGACTTTACCCACAGAATGCCGTTTTTTCCCTGCCACCCGACTTCTTCACAAGGCACAGGGAGGAGAGGAAAACGGTGCTCCAGTTCCTGGTGTGCATCTGCTAAGAAACACTCCAGGAAGCAAGGCATCCTGGCTGGAGTCCCAACTCTGAGTCCATCTGAGAGTAGACTGTGGCCTTACAGAGGTTTCCTGGGATGATGTCAACTCACATGACAGCTCAGAATAAGCCAGCACTCCCCTGAGTGGCCCTTGCCTATGTCCAGCCCAATAAACTCTTGCAGGACATGGGGGAGGGTGTGTGAGAGAAAAGTGGCTCAGCACACTTGTTGCTCTTGCAGAGGACCCAGGTTCAGTTCCCAGCATTCACATGGTGGCCCATAACCATCCATAATTCCAATTCCAGTGGCTCTGATGCCCTCATCTGACCTCCCCAGACACCAGGCATGCATCTGGTGCACACACATGTATTCAGGCAAAAACATTCATACAACTAAAATAATTTTTTAAAAAATCTTTCAAGGGTGAACTTTATGATTTGCGAGTTAAGTCATAGTGAATGCTATAAAAAATGGGGAGAAGTTTCCAGGAAGCCCAGGGTCTTAACTACTACCCATCTACTGCCATTAGCTTTCTGTTGGCTTTGTTCACTACAGAAAAAAGAGGAGTTTTAGGGCTGGGACTGTAGCTCAGGGCATGACCTTGCATTTAGTTGCTAGAGGAGGAAGAGAGGGAAGAAAGGAGGGGTCGGAGAAGGAAGCAGTAGTGGAACACTCCTAAAATCCCAGAACTCAGGAGGTGGGGGCAGGAGGACCAAGAGTTTGGGGGCAGCTTGGGTTACATGCCAATCCTGTTTAAAAAACAAAAAAAGGTGTTTTCTTCTCCCCACGTTTGCACGCTTGTTCCTTCTCTGTTCCTTCCCTTCTCTGCTGAAGTCAGTGCGTGTGGAGTGTGAACCTTTACCGGGGGCACAAATGCTTTTGAGGGCACCCTAAGTCCAAAGTGCCAGGCTTCTTGTGTCGCTATTATTTCCCTTTGCAAAATAAAGATACTATCTTTAGGACCTCTTTGCCAAGAGTTACAAGAGAAGAGAGAGAAAGTTGTGGGAAAGACAGGAAACCAGGATTGAGTCTGGATCCTGTCTAAAATCCGCTGTGCAATCTTGGGACTGTTGTCAAGAGACTTCTCTGAGTTTTGTTGCCTATAACAAATCCGCCATATTCTAAGGGGGTGGGGAGTTACAACTGCTGTTTCTCTGTGTTTACTCCTCCCCGCTACTTTCTCCGTTTCAAGAACTTAATTCCAGGAAAGACCCTCACACACACTCCCACCCAAAAAAGGCCCCATTAGTCCCAAGATGACCCTCTGATGGGCTCTACCAGAGGGACTATTTCCAACATCGATTTGGTGTCTTATCTGGGGTGTCCCTCCCAGGCTGCCCCTGCTCTGTGACGTTTGTATCCTTTCCACAACACTGTGCACTTGGGCTGATTAGGGACACTCCTCTGATGGCTGTGTCTTCTTCTCATGTCTTACCAGGTCTAACCCTGAGCTTAAAACCACCCTGGTCACAAAATTAAGCTAAGAAGCCCCTGCACTTTGATCTCTTTTACCCCTGAGAAGCAGGGACCCTCTTTATTGGTTCCCAGTTACTTCACCTGTTCTGGGGAATGCCTGCCACACCAGCCCCCAGCTGTCTGCATCCCTGGGTACTTCCCACCTGCCCCTCCCCTACAGACCTAGCCAGGTTCTGAGTGCCTTTGTCAGGACTGAAAGGGAGCTTCTATAGATGTCCCCAGTTGCTGCTGTCACTCTGAGAGACGTCTGGCTGGGTGCAGGGAGAAGAACAAAACAGGTGTGGCTGCCAGGAAGGGCTGGCCAGCAGGGCCAAGGGACAGAGACACTCTTTCTTCAAGGGGCAAGAGCTGCCAGCTTCCCAGATGCCTCACTTAGCATAGTCCCAGCTCACTGCAGAACCAGCCCTGGACAGACTCCCTTGCTGGCTGGAACTCAGCTTCCCTGCATCACTGCAATGAGCCAGGAAGAAGGGGATCCCCAGAGATCCCATGTGTGCAAAGGAATATGCTTTAAAATAAAAACAAATATTGATAAGTCATGGATTAGAATTCAAAATTCATAGTCAGGGAGTGTCCAGGTTAAGAGCACAGGTTAAGAGCAGAGTTCAAACCCTGCCTCATGCTAACCTGATGACCTTGAACAATTTATTTAAACACTCCTCTGCTTGGGCATCTGCAAAGTGAGGATGAGAAAGGTTTTTAAATGTCTGGCCCATGCGAGGTCTTTGATTTGTGGTGGCTAGCATCTTTTCTCACCTCCTGATCTCTTCGCTTCCAGCCATACACACGGTATGATCCACACTCTTCAGAGTAGTAGTTCCTTAGTAGTTCCTGTCACCTACTGCATAAAGCTGGGTCTCTGAGCCAGACTGTTAGACTTCCCAGCCCCGGTCCCCACCCGACACGGACAGCCAACCTGAGGTTCCCAAGATGCCAGCTTCCTCTTCTTCTTCCTCTTCCACCTCCTCCTTCCCCTCCTCCTCTCCTCATCTGCAGATAACCCAAGTCTCCCAGCAGAATGGGGCTTGCAGCTCTTCTAGGAAGCCTTCTTTCATTCCTCCAAGCAAGGGAAGCTGATGCATGCATGGTATCAGGGTCCTCCAGAATTCATCTCGCCAGGCTGGCAACTGAGTGCTGGCTGAAAGGTCACCACGGCCCCACCGAAGGAGCCTCTGGTGGGACTGACTGTGGTGTGGCAGTCTGCGCTGCAGGGCTGCCTGTGGGCTCCAGCTGCAACATCTTCCTGCTTAACTGCAGTTGCCCTTCCTCTTGACAGCACTTCCTCAGTCAAGTCCTGGCACCCAAACCCCTTCTAGGTCTCTGCTTCTGTGCATTGGCCCTCAGGTGTTTCTCCATCACCTACATGTTGTCCTACTCTGCTTGCTGACCTTCTCTGGGTCAAAGCATCATGGGCCAGACAGGGCTCCTTAAAGGCACAGCTTAGATCTTGGTAAGCCTGATTTGTAGGCAGTACCTGCACTTGGTGGGTACTAGTGAATATTTTTGGCAAGAGCTTTAATAAAACCGCATACAGGAAGATCGCAAGCAATCAATCAATAGATCATAATTTAATTGCTACTCTCATTGCTATTCTATTTCACTGGTTCTATGATTGTCTGTCCCCTCCCCCATTTTAACACCTCTGAAATCAGGATGCTTCTCCCAATGGATAACACTTATTTGTTGTTTTGGTTTGGTTTGGTTGGATTTTGATTTTGGTTACAGTGTGGGAGACAGGGTCTTAATGTGTTGCCCAGACTGACTTCAAACTCCTGGGTTCAATCCACGTTCTTAATTTACCTTCAATACTGGGTCTATAGGTGCGTATGATTTAATTACCAGAATTTTTTCTTTTAAAATTTTTTTATTTTGTTATTTTAAAGTGTGTGTGTGTGTGTGTGTGTGTGTGTGTGTGTGTGTATCGGTATGTGCAGGGAGTACAGGTGCCAGCAGAGTCCAGAAAAGGGCACTGGATCCTCTGAAGCTGGAGCCGCAGGTGGTGTGAGCCACCTGACACGGGTGTTGGGGCCCAGCTCAGGTCCTCTGCAGGAACAGCATGCACTCTCAATCACCGAGCCAACTCTCCAGCCCCATTTTCTCTCTTTAGCTTGACATGAAATAATGAGAATCAGTGGTTCCTTAGATTCAATGCTGCGTGGTATTATTATTACTGGCGTATGGTGTTCTGGGTCCTAGAGACTACAACTTGAAGTTCATGACATTGAGGCCGGGTATCTAAGCTGGGTATCTGTTAGGCACTCAAGTGTTCTCACAAAATAACCTACAATTTTCCGTGAATGTGAAAGACTCCGGTGTCCCAATACTTCACGAAATCCCAATGAAAGCACATCCATAGGATTCGGTGCAGGCTCTGGACTGAGAAATGTGAGCAAAGGTCTAAGCTTGATTCTTCCTCAACTTTCTGGATGATCCCACACAGGACCTACCTAACACATCTATCTAGGGCATGCCTGACAACCTGACAACCCTGGGAGGAAGCCATTATTCCCATTTCGTAGAAAAGGAAGCCAAGGTTGGAAAACATGAAGCCAGCCTCCCAAGGTCATACAGATGGAATTCGACCTTGAATACAGATTCTGTGTTTCCTAAATATGGAAGCCAAATAAAACCAAGGGGTGTAGATTGGAGCCTGGGAAGCCATTCTCCCTGACAGGGATATTTTATCTGACCCATATGTTATGTTTTATTTTTAACTGACTTTACTGCCAAGTTTTTTGTTTTTCAATCATGAGATTTAGGAATTGGAGAAATGACTTTGGCAGCTCAGAGCACTGACTGCTCTTTCATAGGACCTGGGTTCAATTCCCAGCACTCACATGGAGGCTCACAACCATCTAACTCGAGTTCTAGGGATCTGACCAGCTCCTTTTGGTCTCCTGGGGCACCGCGCACAGGTGCACAGACAGACATCTAGGCAAATCTCTCATAGACATAAAATAAAAATAAATAAATCTCAGGAAAAAAACTTTTTAAAGAATCAATCAGGAGATTTAAACTGAAAATTGCGGTTTCTGGTTGTCGTGAAAAAATAAGCAAAACGCCAGTCGCAGCATTGACTATTTCTACCCTTCCTCGGAGAAGGAACTGAGAGATGTGGCAGGAGTCACGGCAGACCCTTGGCTGTCACACATTCTAATTTCCTGCTGTCCCTAATCTTTCCTAGGTCATGGGTTACTGCCATTTATCAGCCCACTTGTGCCAGCCTGTCACTTCATTCTCCCAGGTCCCTGCTGGCCTTTAAGTGCACGGCCCCTAGACCAGATGAACTCCAGGGCCCTTTCTAGCTCTAAAGCCTTCGGTTTCTCTCCAAGCACTCTCTGGCCAACCACCCTCTAAAGAGGTCTCCTTATGAACCTCCTGCAGAAGCTCCTCAGACAAGCCCTCGCCTCCTTTAACCTCCTGCCCTTCAGCCTCTATCCCAGGGCTCCCTCTCAGTCTGTCACTTGTACCCCAGCAGTCAAAAGGCTGAAGGCCTGAGTCACTAGGTGTGACCCCCTCAGGTGCAGGGGTGAATCAGAGGAGACTGATGAGTAGGCCCCACCCAGGCAGGGAAGGAAGAAGGACTTTGTATTTCCCAAAGCAGGGGTTTCTGCAGTTGGAGGAGACGAGCAGGGTTTGACACAGGCAGAAACACAAACAGCAGATCATCAGGAGGAAAAATGTAGTCTCAGCAGCGATTTTAGGATATGCAAATTAGAACACCATTAAGGCCCCATTACAGCTGAGTCAACTCGAAAATAAATAAATAAGACAAGAAAGCTGCTGTTGGGAGGGCTTTGGAGAAACAGCTAGGCACGCATTGCTACGATGCTATAATCTGCTTAACTCTTCCTAGAATGTGACCTGACACCTGTGTGGTGAGAGTCTAAGACTGGCCAGGTAATTATGACTGGGAGACTGCCTCCCATGAAAATAAGCCAAAATGCCACCAGACACAGTTGGAATAAGAGATGCTCACAGCAATCATATAGAGAGCCTAGACACAGAAATCTACTTTGACTACGGTATGGTACAACAACAGGATGACATACGAAGGGGCTCCGCACACCCACCAGTCTGATGAAATCACAGGAAGTGACAAAACAAGGCCAAAGAAATGTGTAGAGGCCAACTTGCAAACAGACGCCCACAGGAGCATCGGATGCAATCAGGTGAGAAGGCTGAACAGTGCAAATTGTCGCAGTGTAACATTTGTCCTGTCACGCCGTCAGGGACGGTTTAAATAACAAGGATCGATGGTGATCCTGACCAAGACGAGGAGCCACGGGTCAGGATTTCCTCATGGTACAATACCCCAGGCTGAGGTCCCAAAGGGCCAGGCAGATAGGTTTAAGCCCAGGCATCTAGAGAAGGAAGGCAAACAGGTAGAGGAGAGCCAATGGGTGTGGGCAGAAGAACTTTCTTTATCTGGACAACTTCGAAAGACACCTGAAGAGCTGCAGTTACGCAGATAAACCCACACCATTTAACCTCCAGCATTCACAGTGCTAACCCTTCCTGCTGTGCGTGTGATCTCAATTTTACTAATACCTCATTTTGGGCAGATTCTGAGGCGATACCAGAGCTCCTTGTGGGCTAGCCTAGGAACCCAGAAACCATTTATAGCATTGTTTCTATGGAAATAAGCTTCAAAAAACTGAGCAGCTGACAACCCTGGGGCACACACGTGGTCTCTAAATTAGGGAACTGAGATGGGCTGGTCCTGAGCTCAGGGAAGCGACCTGCTACTTAGATTCTGTAGTCATTCATATTCAGCCACCAGCAGTGACCCGAACTGAGCTCACTGGCAGGTGGGATGAAGACGGAGCTGGAGCACCTGGGAATGGACAACACATGCAAGGGAGATGTGATAGCCTCCCCCTGATTCCAAGCACATGCGCAAATACCGCTTGTCCTGGAAGACATCAACTGTCCTCAGTGCCCCTCACGAGCATCCAGGCAAGCCCGAACGCACACTCTTTTTCCACTTCCTCTTTGATGCTGACCAAGCTCCAGCCACCAGGTCCTATTTCAATCTGATCACAGAACAAAAAACAAAAAAAAAAAACCCAAAAACTCCAGATCTTTGATTTCTGGAATTTGGTTTTAGCCGACATATGCTTGAGATAACGGGGTCCCGGAGAGGCCTGGACATATCCAAGCCTGTGTCCAAGTTCTGTAACAGCCGCCCTTGTTCTGGTAAGCTCCAGTCTGCCCACCCAAGATACACCCAGAGCTCTGTAGCCCCGCCCACTCCAAGACTCCAAACCCTGCCAATGAGTCTCCATTTCCTGCTGGGGTCACAATTCTGGGCTGGTCACAAGGAAAGAACAAAGAAAAGGTCTCCAAACAGAAATAACACGTGTCAAAAAAGTTCCCCACTCTGAAAAAGCTAAGAGGTGAATGGCAGAGCCATTCCCAGGCCACCACAAATTCAGAAATGCCCTGATATGACAAGGTGATCAGGAAAACGTTCGCTCTCAGCTGCAGCACAGCTCCAAGTTGCAAGCTGATGGCAATATGGGGAATCAGACACCCCCTTTGGTGAGCGGACGAAGGTGGAGGCTTCATACGGCCCGCACTAAAAAACAACTCCAAGTTCAATACCAAAATACGTACAACAATGGACACACCCAAGACACTACCTTACTAGGGCCCCGCCTGCCTGAGGCTGGGCTGAGGAGGTCAGCTTGTAAAGCACACCCTCCTGCTACCTGTTAGGAACTGCAGAAGAGAGAGCTGGCTCCCGCCACCTGGGGCTAGGGCTTACAAGTGGCTCATCCGGCTGGCTGGTTCCCTGGAAACGCAGGTGTGAATGAACTTTTGGGTCCCTGAACCACTTAGGGTTGCACGAACCAGCAGGGGGAGGCAGGATCCTTAAACTGAACCCTGAGGTTACAGGGCTAGAGCCAGCCTATGCAGTCAGGCCAATCTGAATTCCCCAGCCCCAGCATGCAGCCACAGTGGCTGATAAGACGGAGCAGTTAGGTCTCTCTGGTCTTAACAGATGGGAGGTTCCAAGTCCCTCCCTGACCTCCTTCCCATCCATTTCCAAGGCCTTTGATGTTGTGGCCTAATCTTTTTAAATGTAGATCAAACATACTAATACTCCAGGTATAACCTCTTCACCTAAACCCAGAGTTTGCATTACGTCAATTTATACTATGACGAAGCACACAAGATTTTATACAAGTCCCCTAGTATACACATAGGCAGTTTTATATTTTACCTATTATCATCGAAGTTCATCAACATTTTCCCGTGAATAAACATCATCTTCATAGTAATACAACACACAACATTACCACAAATATCTTTGTGCTTATAGCTCTCTACTCCTTTTGAGAACTATTTTCTCAGAATTAATTCCCAAAAGTACACTAATAGGTGAAAGGCAATTAGCATTTTCTTACAGTTTCCAGCTTGGCATTTAAAAATATATATCCTTCCCTGTGAGTTACCAGGATTGTCTATTATCCAAAGTTCTCCAGACAATGCCTCTCAATTCCAGCAATCAGGGTGTGTCCCCTCCCACATGCTCCCACCACCCAATGCTCAGATTGAACTCAGAGCTTTGTATAGATCTATCTCCCCAGCCCTGAATGAGTGAAGGTGTGTGTGTGTATGTGTGTGTGGTGTGTGATATGTTTGTGTACGCATGTACACACAGCCAGTATGTCCTGCCTCCACCTGCATGCTTAGGCCTGAGGTTATAGGTATATGTGACCACACCCAGCTTTCTATGTGAGTGTTGGAATCCAAACTCAGGTCCTCGATCTTGTGCAGCCAGTGCTCTTACCACTGAGCTACCTCTCTAGCTCCCTGGATTGACTCTTCAAAGGCATGCTTTCCAGACCTGGAGAGATGGCTCCACAGTTAAGAGCACTGACTGCTCTTCCAGAGGACCCCAGCTCAATTCCCAGCACCCACATGGCAGCTCACAACTGGAGTCTGTAACTCCAGTGCCAGGGGATCCAACACACAGACATGTATGCAGGCAAAACACCAATGCACATCAAATAAAATAAATTAAAAATACATGTTTTCCAATTCCTCTGTGGGTTGGACATCTGGAGTAATATGTCCTGTGACTAAAAACCCTCTGATGTTGGAGGCGACGCTATTGATCTGTTATAGAGGAAGAATGATAAAGAGACATTTAGAGGGCTGGGCAGTAGAGGGCAGGGTGGAAAGAGAGAACAGCGGGTCCCACAGCGACTAACGCAATATCCACACACTCGCCATCCTGAAATAAGTTGAAACCTCTGGGGACATCAGCCTCACACTGCCATTCAGGCTCCCCTGATCTCATCTGCCAAGAACAAACAAGGGCTCCTAAAAGGCAGAGGAAACACCATGTACTTCCAGGTTTTGGAAATGTATCTAGAAATAAGCCATGCACTTGCCGCTGGTCTAACAGGCAATGCACTTGAGTTCTGCCCGAGTTTGCCTCAGCCCTGAGAAAGAACGTCCAGTTCATCAGCCACAGTGAGAAAGATGTTCCCCACAGTACTCTCCAAGGGGCATACAGACCCAAGATGTCTAATGGATGAAGGACTGCCTCCACAAGACCTCTAGTTCCCACCTCAAGACACCGTGAAGACAACCGCCTGGCAGACAGCATTCACAGGCATGCAGTATCTCCAACTGGAAAGGGCCTCAGGTGTTTCAAACCATTTGATAGACAAAGTCCCCGAGTTTCTGCTTTGGGGCTCATGCTACACCCTGAAGTCACAGTCAGGAAGACAGGTTTCTCCCCAACCTCTAACAGGAAGAGCAACTAGACTGAGCGGGGTTTTCATTTGAAAGAGCCCTATCTCTCTTCCTACAGTGGGCTGACTCGTTCTCCCTCGTTCCCTCTGTGCAGCCAGCAGACTGTACTGTGCAGAACTGAGGGGCCTTCAAGGGCAGCCAGGACTTGCGCTTCCTCAGGTGGGAGGCAAATCTGCTACCTTTAAACCCGTTCCTCATCACAGACACCTGGTCAGGGTGTCGCATCTGAGTCCTCAAGAGTGGGTGAGCCCAGTCACTGGGATCTGTATGCTCTAATTCCCTTTCTGGCCCTCACCAGGATCTTGGAAATCTCACAGCAGAGCACTGAGGAGTGAGCTGTAACAGCAGGGGCTAAAGGAGACAGGAGGGGGGGAGGGGCTGTCCTGCAGATGACCAGCTCCCCATGCACACCTCACCAGCCACCCGAGCATCAGGTCCCACTGCACCCACCCGCATCCCTCGGTCTGTCCTCAGTGTCCTCCTCCCTGCGGAACACCTACTGTGTGCCAAGCACAACTCCGGGCCAGGGAGACTCCAGGCATACCTGCTTCTGTCTCACAGTTGGAAAGGACACTGATGCCAGACACTCAAAGGTGGTGGCTCAAAGGGGCAGTATGGACACAGGTGACTTCGAGCTGGCTCTGCGGACATCCGCCGAGAGGGAAAAGAGCGGGGAGGACATTCTGGGCAGAGCAGAGAGAACAATGAGCAAGTGCAGAGGGGTGAAAGCAAATCTAGGAGCAGCAAGGACCAAACTCCAACACAAAGGACCAGGCAATAGGGCTGCAAGGGAAGATGGGCCAGGACTTAAACAAGGGCCTTGGTGCCGTTCTGAGGAAGGTGGGGTTTCTCCTGCAGGATGTGGGTAGCTCTCAGGGCTGTTAAGAAGGGTGACATGACCAAAGCTGTATTTTAATAGAATAACTCGGGTCTCCGGAGACCTCGTTTCCGCTTTAACGCCACTCTTAACACAATGCATTTCATCTGGATATACATGGGCCGGTTCGGAGTGAATTAGCTCAGGGTCGACACGGCCAGGAATGCAGCCTTTCCCCCACCGACCTGACAATCCTGACCCTATATTAGTCATGAAGCTTCAGCATGGGGCGGGGGGATCCTGAACTACTACTGATGGTCACCTCGGCTAAGCACCGGTAAGTTCTGTCATTGTTGTTTACAGAAATCGGTTTATCTGTTGAAGGTAATTGGAACCAAATGGCCACGTTTTCCGTCAAGGAGAGACCTGCTTCAGAGAGACACTGTGAGGACAAGAGTGGGCTGGAGCTCACAATTACTTTTGGAGAATTGAGAGAGATGACAGGCGATGCTGACAGCCCCAGGCAGACCACGCCCCTCGCTCTTCTAGCTAATCGCAGGGAAAAGGCTGGATAGAACATAGATTAACCTGGATTGACATCTTCAGAACTGGAGGGGTGCCCACGACCAGGACACCAGAGGCCTCAACTGTTTCACAAACCAAACCAGATGATATGGAACCCTTCCAAACACCTCATTATCCTGTGAGTCTCCTCCTGTAGCCTAGGAAGAGGAAGAAAATTCAAGTCATAAAACTGTTACCTAGAGAGCGCCATGCCTCCTTCTCACGGGCAGCGCTGAAGTTTTCCAAATGGAAGCAAACGTGCAGGCCTCCCCACATGCTGGGAGGCTCATCTTCTTCCACTGGAATGGCTCCAATTCCAGAGAAGAAACCAAAAGAGATGCTCAGCTCTCCAGAGCACACAAGAATCCTAAAGCTCAGCTAAAAGTTAAAGACATGGAAAGATGTCCAAAAAGATTATGATCTAAGTGCCAGGTGAGCTCTAGATTCTGTGGGGATGCCTGTTCACTTATCCTGTGTTAAGTTTCCGTTTCAGACACCTGGCATTGAGACCCAGTGGGAGGCAGAGTTCCACCCATCACTGGAGAAGCTACAAGCACCTGAGTTTAGTTTCTGGGGACCACCAACAAGAACACAGACAGATAAGGTAAGCTGAGCTGACTGAATGCTCAGCCTGGGCTTTGCCTAGAGCAGTGGTCCTCAACCTTCTCAGTTCTGCAACCCTTTAATACAGTTCCTCATGTTGCGGTGACCCCCCCCCAACAATAAACTTATTCTCATCGCTACTTCATAACTGTAATTTTGCTACTGTTATGAATCACAATGTAAATATCTGATATGCAGATGGCCTTAGGTAACCCCTGGTGATGACCCCCAAAAGGGTCACAACCCACAGGCTGAGAAACCACTGGCCTAGCGCATGAGTGGGATCCAAAGCAGGGAAAGTTCAGAACTCATTCTGGAAAGGGTGGTACCATCCCAGCCTGCACTCCGCAATAATTCTGGGCCAGTGTCTTCATCACCTTGGCTATGATTCTGGCTATCCAGCTTCCCACAAATCCTGATTGATTTCTGAACCTTCCTCCAGGATGTTCAATGCGATGTCCAGATATCCTTCCACTAAATTTCTTTTCAGTTCAGCTAGAGTCACCTTCTACCAGTAGACCTGAGAACTGGATTTCTCCTAGTATCTCCTGTCTACACAGACCCCCTGTGGCCTATGAAACACTGCACTCAAGCCTCTCTGTTTCAGGTGGGGGTGTAGCTCAGTGATAGAATGCTTGCCTAGCACGCATAGGGCCCTTGGTTTGATTCCCAGTGTTGGGGCGGGGGGGGGGGGGGGGGCTGGGGGAAGAAAAAGAAGAAAAGCTGCCTTATCTTTCCCTCTGCGAAGAATCTAATTAAAATATGCATAACTATCCCAAAGGATCAGCATAACCAAGGCAGCAAGCGCTACAAAGGCTGGATTACTCTGGTTCTCAATCTGACTAGACACCCCGCATGAAAAGTATTTGATCAGAAACGAAAGGCAGCCCTGCTGCCTTGGACCCTCTTCCTCCTCACCAGCTCAGGGAAAGCTGAACTCCGACTGAGAAACTAGGCTGTAGATCTTGCACACACGGCTTCAACTTGGGGAGGGTGATACCCTGCACTTTTCACAGAGAAGTCACACTGCATGAGATGCCCCCCTCCACGGCAAAGCCTCGACAACCTAATTCCTTAACCAATCTATCTTTCCAGCGGTGGGTCTACTTTAACCCAACTTAAGAAACACTAACGGGGACTGGAGAGATGGCTCAGCGGTTAGGACACTGGTTCAATTCCCAGCACCCATACAGCAGCTCACAACGGCCTCTAACTTTTCTTATAGGAGTTGGACACTCTCACACAGACATACATGCAGGCAAAACACCAATGTACATAGAATTTTTAAAAAACAGAATATCTTTTTAAAAAAAGAAGCACTAATGGAGTGCTCTCTCTCAAAGTGCCACGCACAATAGTTTCACGCACAGAGTGTCAGCCCTTGTGCTCGGCAAATGCGAAGCTTTCTCCTCCTTTGGCTTTCCCTACATCCTGTTCTGTTTTCTTGCTCCCGCGGCTCGCTGGCTTCTCAATCTCTGTTGTCAACTCTCTTCAGCCACAGCCCTTAACCAGTGACTTCTCCACTTCCGCCCTGCAGGATGTCTTTTTCTCTGTGAGTTCCCACTGCTTTCTATATACTGGTGGCCCCCCAAAATCTGCTCCAGAATGTCTGACAGACCAAAGAGGCTAGAGAGATTGTCAGGCTTGTCTGAGATTGCAGTCATCATTTTTACCTAAACGGTGTATCTTCGGAGTACCCTGGTGAATAGAGGGTGAGTTACTGGGCTGGAAGGGCCAAACCCCACAAGCCATATTTTTTGGGGATTTCCTGCCACAGACCAATGTGCCACTTGGACATCTCTCTTAGCTGTCACGCAGGTTCCTGCAGCTCAGCATGGCTAAACTCAGACTGCTTTCCCCAAAATCCGTTCTTCCTTCTATGTCTTTTTAAAAAACTATTTCATGTACGTTGGTGTTTTGCCTGCATGTCTATGTCTATGTCTATATAAGGGTGTCAGATCCCCTGGAATAGGAGTCAGAGGCAGTTGTGAGCTGCCATGTGGGTGCTGGGAATTGAACCCTGGTCCTCCAGAAGAGCAGTCAGTGCTCTTTACCGCTGAGCCATCTCTCCAGCCCTCTCTCTGTCTTGAGCAGAAATCTGAGCTCATCTTTTGAATTCTTCCCAGCACTGAACATTCAGTGGGTCTATCAAGCCAACTCCCTGATGCCTGCTTAACCAGCTTCTACCTTTCTCCCTCTCTCAAGGACTGTCACACCTCCTCGGTGTTGCTGTGCCTGTCCTCCCCAGACTCTAATTAATGTCCAAGCAGCAGTCTGAGTGAGCTTTGGAAAGGAAATTTTCATCCACCCACACCCCTAGGCACACATAGCCCCATCTAGCTGTTCCCCACTGTCTCAGGAGTGGTCCAGACCTCTTCGCTGGGACGCATGGCCACCCCATGACCTGGCTGCCCACTCCCACCAGTTCCCGGCATTCTCTGCCACCTGCAGTTCTCTCCCAAGCAGATCTGTTGTACCTCCAGGCCTTGCTGTTCCCACCCGATGGATGCCTACTTGATTTCAGAATCCTCGGCTCAGGCAGCCCCTCCTTTGTTAATTCCACGAAGCCTCCACAGCGTACAAACCCTGCAAGGCGGAAGGTCATCCTAGGCCTTTCTTGACTTTTCACTCTCCCTCAACCCTGAAAGAGTTGACTTGTCCTGAACACCGAATTATCTAATGCTTAACTGCTCTTGGCTTTTGTGCCTGACTGTCCCCTCACAGACTGTAAATGTGGAGTGGAAGCTTGACTTTTCTTCATCACTATATGCTTGATAAATGAACGTAGCGGGAGAGGAAGAATGAGGGAAATCACCTTGTAAACCTCACAGCGCAAGGTTACCACTGCTATAGCTATGACCAATTTTCTTCTCCACAACTGGGGAAGTCAGATTCTAAATGCCATCTGCTAGAGCCTCTCCAGAGAGGTGGCGGAAGAAATCTTGAGCCTCAACCTCTACCGGCTCCTAAGGTACCCTGGAACGTAGGAGGAGACTCAGATTCATATCAGTCCCTTCTTTGCAAGCCCGTTGAGGGCCTGCAGTGGAAAGGTCAAGGAAGGGCTTAGAGAGAGGTAGCCCTACCCATGGGCAGTGCCCTCTGCCCTCTCTTAGCCCCGCATCAAGCAGAGGCAATACAAACACAAAGCTTTCATCTGCAATCTTGAAACAGCAGTTTAAAACCAGCTGCAAGAATCTCCTTTCCATTGTTCCCCCATGCACCCATTTGAAGAGCCTTTCTTGCTTAACCCCGCTGGGTTATTTCCTAACCTACAGCCCCCATGATCTTCCCACAAGGCACACAACAATGGACGCGCTTACCTTGTTCATTTACGTTGTACAAATTCAAAATAGTCAAGCTTATTGGAAGGCGGGAGAGAGAGCAGGACAGGGGAGGTTACGAAGGGGGAGAAAGGCAGAACGCAATAGAGCAAGGAAAGAGATAGCCATGTAAACCTGCTGTTCCAATCAAGGGCAAGCGTGGGCTCAGAGCCCCAAACCTGCCGTGGTGGGATATCACCAGGCACTCATCTCCGCATACCGTGTAACACAATAGCACTTAAATTCACACGCATTTCGTGCTACACATCCCACCTCATTGGTGCTCGATCTTGGTTGCTATGACTACTATAAATAGAATAGGTTAAGATAAATATAAGTATCAAGAGCCTATATGCTCTAAGCATGGTAGTGCACACCTGTAATCATGATACTTGGAAGGCTGCAGGGAGATCACAAGTTCAGAGTTCTTTAACAAAGAACAACCTCTAAGACAGCCTGAACATAAAGAAAGACCCAGTCTCAAAAAAAAAAAAAAAGAGCAAAATGAATCTGGTGTCCAAATTCCACCCTCAGGTAGCTCTACCCTCTCCTGGGCCACAAGGCTTCTGTGAACTTGTGGGATCCCCCCCCCCTTTGTATACCTCATTGTGCCAATGTTGAGAGCGCCACAGCTGGCCCATAGTACTGGCCCTGTGTTAACCAGCTGCTTCAGGGTGTCTTGTCTGTGTGGCTGGGCCTTTTCTTCAAGCCTCTTGGGAGCTAGGAGGGTTCCTCTGTCTTCCTGGTGTTTGTCAAGCACACTCTATACCCACAGAATACACTAAGTCACTAGCTTGGGGAACTTAAGTTGCTAGAAATTAAAATCAATTAAGGGCTAAGGGTATAGCTTAGTGATAGAGCAGGCAGTTAGCATGGGTGAGGCCCTGGATGGGATGCTCAGGAAAAGAGAGGAGGGTAGCAGAAGACAAGGGAGAGGAGGGGAGGGGAGGGGAGGGGAGGGGAGGGGAGGGGAGGGGAAGTGATTAAGTAAACTGTAATGAGATAACATAATGGTGAGCAGCCTATTAAATACACAACCTACTCTCTTCTTAAAGACTGCCTTTCCACCTCTGGATTCTTCTTCCTGGTGTCTTGTTTTCAAATAGTGTGTGCTATCTTAAGGTATTTCTTTTTTTGTTTACAGGTAGACATATTGGAACCGATCACTACGATCATAAGGTGATCAATGGCTGATGGGAATGGAATGTCCATTCAACAGCTGTGTGACCTTAGTGAGGTTTCTTATCCTCTCCGCGCTCTAGTTAACATGACACCACCGTGAGCACAATCAGCCTTCCCAGCTTTAAATCTTTAGCAACATACATCTTGGTGGTCGCCACAGTTATTATTAAACTGGGGCAGACAGATACAGTCCCTAAGATCCCAAGTTCGTTATTTTGTAAAACAACAGATCCTAAAGGGAACTGACTTACCTAAATTCAGTTCAGAGATGGTTTTCTATGGAAATCGCAGTTCCACCAGTATGTAGGTAGCCATTAAGAATAATGAGGACTGGAGAGACGGCTCAGCAGTTAAGAGCACTGGCTGCTCCTCCAGAGGACCAGGGTTCAGTTCCCAGCACCCACTATGGAAGCTCATACACCCTCACATAGACATACATGCTGGCAAAACACCAACGAACTTAAAATGTTTAGAAATTATATAAAAAATTAACAAACTATTTTATGAAGGGGAAAAATGAGTTTTCGATTGGAAGTGAATTCAGTGCATTAGCTGCGGCACTGTTTGCAGCTGCAAATGCTGGAAACGATCCGAACATTCCTCCGTCACAGACAAGGGGCGTACACCATGGCGTTCTCGCAGCAGAACACGGTTTAGGCCCCGGGGAGAGTGGGGCAGTGGACTGGTATGGAACAGCCCCAAATCTCTGTGTATGGATGCATACTTTCCTTTCCTTGCTAAGACTGTATCTGGAAGAGCAGCTGGAAAATATCAGATTTAGTTGTCTAAGAGGAGAGAAACTGGAGGGCTACAGGCGCTATGAGGGTTAGAGGCTGTGTGTAATCACATTCTTGTTTTTGCACTGTGTGTGTGTGGTATGCATGCATGTCCATGCTCACATGTATAGGCACACATGTGTACAAGTGTGCACATACATGTGAGGCTAGAGGTTGATGTCAGGTGTCTCCTCAATTGTCCTCTACCTTTTATACTAAGGCAGGGTCTCTCAATTGAACCCAGAGCTCACTGATTCAGCTAGCAAGCTACCCACCTTGCTCTAGTGACCTCATCTCTTCGTCCTGAGAGCTGGGATTCCAGGCGGACAATTATGTCCTGAAGTGTGTGCTGAGACTCCAAACTCCAGTCCTCACGCCTACAGGGCAAGTGCTTCGTCGCTGAGCCATCTCTCCAGCCCCAACACTTACTAACATTTTATTATAGCTTCTGAGCTTTATATTTTTCTTGAGAAACATCTTCTTTTTCTCAGAGTTAATACATATTTTTCTAATTCTCTTGAATGTATGTGTATGTCTATGATTACATGTATAGCGATCTCTTCTGTCTGCGTTGAGATTGTTCTGAATTGTTTGAAAACTGTGAATCATATTTTGAGTATATATATATAAAAAAATCTTGGGCTGGTGAGATGGATCACAGGTAAAGGTAGAGACCCGAACTCAACCCTCAGAGCCTGTCTCAAGTTGGAAGGGGAGCACTGACTCCACGAAGCTGTCCTCTGACCTGCACACATGCATGTCCACACTCACACACATCATATGCACAATTTTTCAAAAAGAAAGAATCTAATTTAAGAGGCAAGGCTGTGAGTCTCAGCCTGAGACCTGGGTGGACACAATGGATCGCCCTCATCAAGCCCATGTCAGAGCCCAGCCAGGACCCACCCCCACCCCCAAACTCAGTTTTCTACTTTAGTCCAGCTTTATAAGTCAGCCCCAGATTACACAAAGCAAGCCTGCAGCCACCTGGAAAACAATCCGTCTCAAGTCTTGCCTCAGGCTCCCTCGGGGAAGCCAAGCCAACCTACGGAACAAGCCCTCTACCCTTGGAACAGACTCCAAGGCATAGCCGGGTATCAAGGGCGGGACGACCCACCCAATCAGGTCAAGGAGGACTGAGCGCCAATGCTGGACAGATATTGTCTGACACCCAGAGGAAAGCAGTGCTAGACACGGAGAAAATTAATGAGGTGAAAAGTCAGAAAGATCCGGAGAGAGGCTAACAGGCAGGGGAGGCCAGCCTGAAAAACATGTTGGCAAGTGAGACCAGGAATCATGGCTTTTGAGGTTGAGCTTATGTGCATAAATACAGAAGAAGATAAATTCATCTGCAGCCCTGTGTGTCATTACCATCTTAGTCACCATCCTCACTACAATCAACGACAAAAACACCACCATCACCACCATCATCACCATCATCACCATCACTACCACCATTATCAACATTACCACCACCACCACCATCATCACCATCATCACCACCACCACCATTATCATCATCACCATCATCATCATCATCATCATCATCATCATCACCATCACCATCATCATTATGTTACCAAGATATAACATATCTTGGTATGGGGATATAAACATATACAAAACAGGGGCATCCAGATTAGTTTTAAGTTGACCGTTTTCATCTATCTAAAGATACATTTCAGAAGCTGGACAGCTGGTCTGAGTGAAGCCATGCTAAAAAAAAAAAAAAGAGAGAGAGAGAGCAGCTGAAAACCCTTCTTCAACCAGGACTCATGGTTCGCTTGGGCAGAAGGCCCCAGTGAATGTGACCAGAGTCCCAGGCAGAGGCCCACAGGGTGTGGCAGGGAAATGCTTAAGGAAGGAAACACGAACAGGGCTGGAAGACAGCAGGACTGAGCCAAGTGGAAGAGAGGAAGAGAAAGGCATTCCAGGCCTGCAGGAAAGCAGGAGAGGCCAGAATGCTTGCTACCAGTGGTTGGACAAACACCCACAATGGGTCACTGGGTCAGGGCTGTGATTTGGGGCAGAACAGCAGAGGCCAGACCTGTATAAGGAAGGCCCTGACCACCAGCCTAGAAGTTTGATCCTTACCATGGAGACAGTGGGGAGCCATTGAAGACTGCTGAGCAGGAGGATGACCCTTGCAACAGGCATTTAAGTCAGATTACAGAGCAGCCCTTTATCTGAGGCTTATTCAAAAGCCTGTGTATATTTCAAGTGGTACTTAAGACACAAAGTCCTAACACTTTTTGCCCTGTGTCCTGTGGACCAGAAAAAGAAGGTTTAAGAGTCTCACAAAGAAATGCTTCTTTGAGAACAAGAACTCAAGCGAGTCCTGCAATACAGAAGGAACCAAGGCTTCAGCGTGGCCAGCCGCCGCATCTAGAAGATTGCAGCATTTTCTTTGGAGTCTGGAATGTCCTCTTCAACTAGGGCTGCTCCACCTCCTGTTTTGGAGGTGAGTTGTTCTGTCAAAACACTGGGTTGTATAGGGCCGGAGGCAGCCAGAAGGAAGCAGAGAGCTAGAAACAGAAGTTTCCTCCTGGGCTGCATAAATCCACACTGAGACCCCCCTCTTCACGAAAATCTGCCTCTCCCAGCAGCATTTTTTTTTCCTGGAGTCGCTGAACTCAATCAGCCCCTGTAGCATTTCCTACTGGAGCGATAAAGGTATTTGTTATGTACATCAAGTTTCAACTCAGAGCTCTGTTCCCTCGGTTTCTAACTGCGTGGCGGGAGGCGGTGCTGCTGAGGGGCTCTGAACTGAGTAACAACATCAAGATATAAAGCAGCATTTATGTAAGGTGGGTGAAGACATCTGGCCCGGACTGTGTACCGCTGCAGGACAAGTTCGTGGACAGAGGCAAAGCCTAGCAAACCAGGGGAAGGGCCTGGGCTCTGTGTGAACATGAGTCAGGCTACACTGAAGATGTGGGGGACAGACTGCTCCAGATGACCCCACAGTTCCAGGGAGCAGGCCTCCCAGGGGGCCCCTCCCTGCCATCCTACCACACTGGGAGAGCCTTGGTATTTCTAGTCTCACAGAGGTGATACAAGAACATAAAAGAATATAAACTCAGTTAGCTTCTTCTGGGGGTCAGAAGGAAACATGCTCCTCCCATCAATCTTGGTATGACCAGGCTCTCACTGAGGCAGCTCTGGTCAGGTGTTAAGGACCTTGACAGACAAGTTCGGTAAAAATTCAATATCCCCAGAACAAGAGGGTTATGCAGTTCAAGGTAAATCCTACTGAAGTGAGGCTTTTGTCCTAAATCTCATTCCCCTGAGACTACGGTGGGACTAGACTTTCCAGAACTAACCTGATTTTACGTGTTTTTCCTCCAGTCTCTGAAAGCACACGGGAATCTGCCAGGGATAGACCCTAATGTTCCGGTCTAACAAATGGTCACTCTGCCAGTGACATACAGCTGGCTCCAGGCAGCAAATCATCAGTTGGCTTCCAAATGAGACTCCACTGTTTGGTTCCAGAGACCAAAACCCACTGGAACCACCTATGAAGGAACACCAGTATATGCCAGGGTCACCAGTATCTGCCACAGTGAGCAGAGACGCTGAGCTGCCCGTGCACTGCAGGGGATTGGTACCAAGCAGTCGACACAGCAGCGTAACAGGGAATAGCACTGCCTGGTGAATTTCAGCCCAGGATGGAGTGCAAGATTAAAATCTGCGGTGAGAGAAAGATGAGCTTTCACAAATCCAGCACGAGCTTTTTGACTGTGTAGTAAAAGAATTATGTTGGTCCTCGACTACAGTTGAAGCTCTCAAAGAGACACTACTTACCCTTCTCCTATGTATGGGCTTGGCCCCGTGGTGGTATGAATGAGAATGGCTCCACAGGTTCATATATTTAAATGCTTAGCCCTAGTTGGCAGTGCTGATTTGGAAGGATTATGAGGTGTGGCCTTGTTGGAGGAAGTATGTCACTGGGAGTGGGCTCTCTCCCAGGTGCTCTCGCTCCCTCCCCTCCCCCCATCCCTGCTACTTATGGATCCATCAGACATAAGCTCTCTTACTGTTCCAGAGCCATCCATACCTGCCTACCTGTTGCCATGTTCCCACCATGATGGTTTTGAACTCACTCTCAGAAAACTGTAAAGCAAGCCCTAGTAAATATTCTCTTTTATAAGCTGCCTTGGTCATGGTGTCTCTTCACAGCGATAGAACAGTAACTAAGACAGCTTGCTTCCCTCAGGGCTGCATTTGAACACATATGAGGACCCCTGACCTGGCCTGTACTGTAGGCTGTACTGGGGGAGGAGGTGTGGGGACCACACTAGAGAAAACGTGTGAGTCACCCTCTCGCCCACACCCATCACCAAACAACACAGACTCAGTCCTCTCAAAGCCACAGCACATTTCCTTTAGCCACTAAGCATGCTTCCCCTTTGCCTAGAACACAATAAAGGAATTAAGACCCACCTAAATTTCTGCAGCTGATACCGCAGAGCTCAAAGTCTGGCTGGCCAGCTCAGACATAAATGACCTGTGATTCTTCTTTATAGCTAGCCCCAATCCTGCTACCAGTGCAATCCTGCTAATCCGATAGCCTTTCCGTGAAGGCAGGGTTGGTAGTCATCCTCTAGCTCCTTTTCCTGCTGACGTCATCCCACATTTTCTCAGGACAAGTGAAGGTACAGTTCCTGGCACAATTTTCAGGCTGCCTAAGATATTTATTCTATAGTAAGTAGAAGAAAGAGCCTGCTTTCTTGAGTCGGCTCCAAACTCTCAGGAGATCAGCAAGTTGTCAGACGTTAAGGGAGAGGCAAGGAAATAATCACCCAGTTAAACTTAAAGGGTAAAAAGAATTCAGGGACTGCAGTTCAGGCCCAGATCTGTCCTAAGCATTTGCAATGCAAATCTGCTTTTTGTTCACCACTACCAAGATCTTGCACAATAGCGTGTGTATAAACATCCACGCCAACAAAGCCTGACTGCAATCACGCTGTAATTACAGACCGGCAGGAAGCAGCTGCTAGGACTGCATGCACCATTCAACCTCTAGACATCCCATCTCCAAGTGTCCACGGCCTGTACACGCATTCCTGCACACACCACCGCGTCCCCGCCGCTGCTACAGCTTCAGGCACAAACCAGGGAACCCGGGCGCCAGCCGCTGGGCCTCCCCAAGACCTTAGCTACTCTGCAAAGATGTCATAAACTTCTCAGCTGTTCTTTAAAAACCCAGAGCCACGAGGCTACAAAGGGCGGCAGGAACCACCATCCAAGTTTCCGTGCACATTCCTGCAGCCCTAGCAGTTTTAGAACACAGAAAAGAACAAGATGCAACAGAGTCCATTGGAAGCGGCTTTCTGGGTTTTATATAGAAAACACTCACATATGTACGTGGGTGTGCTGACAGTTTTTATGGCTAAATTGCAAAGTCTTAGGCCTTAGAGCTTACTGTTGGGTTCGGGACGTGGTGGGGAGGGAGGAAGAGCGCGGAGCCCCGAGGGGCTTGTTTCCAGGAGGCTTGGGGTGGTGTTTGTTGGGAAAGGATAGGAGTGTTGACCCAAACTTCTGAGGTGCTCTGCTCTTGGTCACTGGAAGGCCGAGCAAACAAAAGTAGAGGGAAAGTTCCTGGAACTTCCTTCCTGCAGCCTGGTGGAGGGCTGCGTAGAGGAAGAGAGAGTTTCCCAGGAAAACACTGGAAAGGCGGCTGCACGCAGCCTGGAGAGTTGGGGCGCAGGGTAGAGGAATGGTTCCAGACCTTGTCCTGGGAGGCCCCTTCCGGGCATCTCTGCTCTCTGGATTCGCTCCGGGAGAGGGCTAGGCTGCAATCGGGCGGTTCTAAGTCCCGGGGCAACGCAGCCACCTCAGGGGCGCCACACTGGTCCGGATCTCCGCCGCCCTGCCCTTCTGCTGCACCCCCACCCCCAGCACCCCAGGGCCCGGCCGGCGCCGCCAAGCCCAAACCCCCGATCCCCCCCGCAAGCTCCACGTCGGCGCCCCCATGGAGGGAAGGGCACAGCGTCCGCGACTCACCTGCACACCGGATCGCCGGGCAGCTCGGAGGGGGCGCGGGACGCAGGCGGGCGCGACCCGCAGACTCAAACTTTGTTGCTCTCGGGACGGCGCAGTCGTCACTTCCTCGCCGAGCGGGCGGCGCGGCCCCGGGCTGTGACCCGGCGCTAGCGCGGCGGCGCGCAGGGCCCGAGCCTCCCGCCCCGCCCGCGCCCCGGTGCCGCGCGCCCCCACCCCCCGGCCCGACCCTCGGCGCCGCAGCCCCCGGGGAAGCCTCGCCCCTGCCGACCCCCGCGCTCCGTGGAAGTGCGATCCGAGGCAACCCGCTCTCCCTTGGGTCTGAAAGTTGGAGCGCAGGGCCTGAGTTCAAGACACCCTAGAGAAAAAAGCCCCCCACCGACGCCCACCCCTACGCACAGGCAGAGGAGGGAGGGAGGGAGGAGATCAAGGTTTTCATCTGGTTCTCGGGCTGGAGAGGCCATTTGTGAAAGCAGTGTGCTATTTCCCTAAATAACGCTGGGCCTACTTCAAACTCCAGTCCCCACCCCCACCCGCTTCCAGTCCTCATGCCCCTCCAAGGTCTGCACGGCTGCTGTCACTTTCCCCGGGATGTATTTGCGCACGGTATCACCGTGCGTTGTGTTTCAGGAGCTATGTCATCGCCCCAGTCCGAAACCGGGAAATAGTCGTTCAGTTCCTTTCTTCTCCGATTCCCACCGCTTCCTTGGTACACTCAAGTCTCAGAGTCTCCGGGGCCTGGTGCGTTCGGGTGTCATCACAAGCCAAAAGTGATTTACAAGGTGGATCCTGAAAGGAAGAGCTTCGAGCAAGAGTAATTTTGAAATTTATCATTGACCAAAATAAATTTTTCTCAGCATATTAAAAAATTACATAAATAGAGAGCTGCCTTTTGAGCCTCTGGAAAGCAGTAACAAAACAGTCAAACGGCGGTGCCCGAGGAAAGAGTCCTAATTCCCTCAGGCTGGAGAGAGGACGAGGCTAGCCTTTGCTGTGGTTTTCAAAAACATAAAAAACAGCCAAAACTGCAGGCGGAGGCTTTCCCCACAGAAACATTTAGCCCTGCTGAAGCTTGCCCTGGAAAACAGAAACCTATAAAAGGCCATTCACAGACCTCAGCCAAAGCTGGACAATTTTCCCTTTTTTCCCCAAACACTGCTGCTACTAACACACTGGCCTGATATGCCTCCCGTCCCCATGCTTAATCTTTTCACTAAAGCCCAGAAAACCCTAAGCTTGAGTGAAGGTTCTTGTGTCAAAAGATGATGTAAGACTGACAGAAAAGGACATCTGGAAATGCCCCCCCCCAAGTCTGGTTAATACCTCAGGGGAAGCCACAGACTCACCCGAGATTAGAAGCATGCACAAGACCCACACCCAAGCTCTCCTGGAAGCATGAATTCCTCCCATTGCTAATGCACTGATTCTGACTTTCACTGAGACATTGATGTTACATTACAAATACAAAATGTATTTTTTAAACAGGAAACAGTTTAGCAGTAAGTTCATCCCAGCTAAACTACCAGGATGCCTGACCCACAGAAACCATACGCTGATACATGTTTGTTGTCTCAAACCAATCAGTTTTTAAATGTGTGTGTGTACGTGTGTGTGTGTGTGTGTGTGTGTGTGTGTGAGAGAGAGAGAGAGAGAGAGAGAGAGAGACGGGAGATTGAACGAGTCTCTTGTGCATGCCAGAAAAATAATACTGCCTTAAGAAGTGAGTATACCATTAGACTTAAATATAATTCTTTGACGTTTTTATTATATCACACTATGATAGGGTGAAGGCATGGTGGAGGTACCACCTATTTTAATTTTGGAATAGAACTAATTCCTTACAGCAGCAATACCAGGCTTCTAAAGAAAATGGTGTTACTCCATATTTGCTAAAACAAGAGCAGAATATTTCTTTGTTCAGTATTGTGATTCCAAATCCTCTGTGGCAAGTTCATGAATATTCAGTATTTCTGCATGCCCAGGAGTAATTAGCAGAGCCCACAAAAGTGTGAAGGCCTGACATTCACACATGCACATACACACTGCTTTGTCTCTGCATAGCATGGCATTTGCTGGAGTCCCAGGACATTGTGTGGAGGATGTGGCAGACAGCTCCCTGCCAGTGATCTCTGCCTCCTGGCATTCACACCCTTACACAATCCCTTCTCCTTAACTCCACTGACTCAATTCTAACAAACAGAATGCAGCAGAAGAAATGTGATGTCACTTGTGAGACCGGGTTAGAAAGAAAACTGTGGCTTCCATCTTCATGCTTTCCGTCTTCCATTCTGTCTTGCTTGTTGCAGGGGAAGCCAACTGCCATGTTCTAAGATCACCCCTTGCAAAGGGAATGAGACTCACTGACAACCATTTGAGTGAGTTTGGAAAAGAATACCTCCCTCAGCTGCCATGTTACCCAAGCCACCCAGAGTCTCTTAGCCCAGGAAACAGTTTAGCAGTAAGTTCATCCCAGCTAAGCTACCTGGATGCCTGACCCACGGAAACTGTACACTGATAAATGTTTGTTGTCTCAAGCTGATCCGTTTTTAAATGTGTGTGTGTACGTGTGTGTGCATGTGAGACTGGAGATTGAACTGAGTCCCTTGTGCAGGCTAGACAAGGTCCTACCATGGAACTACGACAGCAACCCCAGGCAAGAGGCTGTTTTTTAAGGTAGCTGCTGCACGGCGACAGATCACTAACCTAGAAGTCAATGCTTAAGACAGTGGGGGCCCAAAGACAACCTCACAAGCCTCAGTAATTCCTCCTCTGGAAAACAGATCTTGGAGAAAAAACAGGGGCCCTAAGCAGATTTACGTATAATATCTAAATCTGAACCCTCACTCCTTTTGCAGAACAAAGGTTATCTTTCCATTTAAACTAGGTCAGAGGGTGTGGACTGCTGCCTCATCTCAGGCAGCCCTGGTATTGGGTGTTACCTACTTCATAGCACATGCAGACATCTCTGAGTCACGAGAATGTGCGTCTGTCCAGGCATCCCCGTCTTCCTCCTCAGGGCATCTACACTAGTTTCTGAGACCCTGGCACATGGAAGTCAGACTTTGGTTCTCAAAGAGAAACATGACAGAAATGAGTTTAACTTTGGCAGCTAGAAGGAGTAGGTGATTGGGGAAGAATCTAAAGCCAGAAATTGGCTGGGGATGTAGTTCAGTGGTAGAGCTCTTGTCTTGTATGTAGGAAGCCCTGGGTTCAAACCCCAGCATCAACAAAAACAAAACAGAAAAATAAAGAAAAGGAAGATATGCTACTTGAGGCTAGGGAATACAGCCCAGCGATGGAATGCTTGCCGGGCAAGCCTACACTCTTGTGTTTGATCCTCGGCACAAAAATCACAAAAATTAATTGTTAACATAACTAAATTTAAAATAAAAACTAAAAGCCATGCCTGGAGGCACAGGCCTGTAAATCCCTCTCAGGAGGCTGAGGCAGGAAGGTCACAGGTTCAAGGCCATCCTAGGCAACTCAGTGAACGACTGTCCCAAAATGAAAAGTTTAAAAAAAAAAAAATTGATTGCAGGGGGGGGTGCTTGACTATTATCCCCAGGGCCCGTTGTTCAATCAATCCTCAGTACTGTAACAATAATAATGATAATAACAATAAATATAAAAGCTAGAAAGAAAAGTGTGTGGTCCTGAAAGAGCTAGTCACAGACTCACTCTGATAAGAATCACGTCCCTGCTGCTCCCGGCACTGGGAAGAACAGGCTGGCCAGTGACCGAGTCTTTCACTCGGCTTACTTCCTCTCTGGCTGGAGCATATTATTTACTTCTAACATACGAAACCAAGTTTTGGGAAGCAGGAAAGATGTCACCCTCCTTGAGCGCTGACCACGGCAAGCATCTGCCTGTGATTGCCCTGATGTTCTTCCCCCCTCGGGCCCTCCTGCAGAAACTGGCAATTGGAAAGGCCGTTTCTGGTTTCCCTCCAGAGACACCACGCTCTGATTTTTCTCATGTGCAGTGGCGGCAACCACCACGTTGCTATGCCGTCATCCGGTTGCTATGACCCGTGAGGTGGTGAGTGTGCCAGAATGTGAATCTATTAATTTAGCCCAGGAACTGGGCTCAGCACATATATTCCTTGTTAGGTCATTTGCTTTGCTACCTAAACCACATTCAATGTCCTCAGCAACGGGCATGCTTCCTAGAGCCTGGCTTTGAGAGAATGTCAAATGCCCTGACTTTTGAGTGTCGTCAGTTTTATGTGATTAAATTATCATGGTGGAGATTAAAGTAAAGGGATGGATCGATTCAGGAAAAAAAGGGAGGAGGATGGTCGTGAGAAATGGTTAAAATATCTGGTCCTCGTTCTTCATGCATTTAAGCCTTCTATATCAGAAGTATATACTGATGTTTAAAGGAATTCCTTTGTGAGCCCCTAGTACTCACTAGCAAGTTCTATGCCCCCCCACAACCAGTCCAGATGTCGTAGCTGCAACAAAAGGGATCCTGTCCCTTTCTGTTGTGTTGACCACATACGCATTTTCCATCCATTCTGCAGTCGCTATTCACAGAATGGCCACGACTGGGTGTGCTGGGGAAGCAAAGATGAAAAGGACAAAGTCTCTCCCTAGTGGGAGAAAATGACACATAAGTTACAAAGCAGCATGAGCAATGTTAGACTCCAGCTTTGCATAAGGCAGGAGATCTCAGACAAGGATGTTTAAGTCTGGGAACACAGGATGTAGTTCACTACCTCTGCTCTTCTTTAAAAAAGAAAAAGAAAAAAAAGAATTATCAAAGCCAGGTGGTGGTGACGCATGCCTTTGTCCTTGTACTCAGGAGGCAGAGGCAGGAGGATCTCTGTGAGTTCGAAGCCAGCCTGGTCTACAGAGTGAGTTCCAGAACAGCCAGAGTTACAACAGAGAAACCCTGCTTTGGAGGAAAAAAAAAAAGAAAGAAAGAAAAAGAAGGGGGGGGAGGAAGGAAGAAAAAAGAAAGAAAGAAAGAGAGGGTTTTAATGCCTTAGAGCTAACTTAACCTCACTGATCTGGTTGGAAGAAGGTCTCTGTTCTGTTAAAGAGAAACCTCAAGAAAGACCATCTTTAAGCTGGGTGGGAGTGGCACACACCTTTAATCCCAGCACGTGAGAGGCAGAGGCATATGGGTTTCTGAGTTGGAGGCCAGCCTGGTCTACAGAGTGAGCTCCAGGACAGCCAGAGCTACCCTGTCTCCAAAAAAAAAAAAAAAAAAAGAAAGAAAAGAAAAGAAAAGAAAAAGAAAAACAAATAAAGAAACCTCCCTTTGTTTAAGGAAGGAAATCCTCAAGGCAAGGCATAATTCCTTCAACTATGCAGTGGATCAACAGCCCATCAGAGGCCCTCTGCATGGCTCTTACCATTCTACACACCCAGCTCCTTCACTCTCCTTTGTCTGACTACAGGAGATATATTTGACATTCTTACCCATGCAATTACACATCTATGTTGTATCTACTCAAACGAATGCAACACGATGCAGTGCTTACTCAACACAACACATCTGGATAATTTATTTATTTATTTGGGTTTTTTAAGACAGGCTCACTCGGGCTAACCCATCCTCTTTCGAGAGGAGCCAATGGTGGAAAGGGAAGAGGAAAGACAGGAGAGAGGAAACACACCATGTCCTTTCCTCCTCTCCAGGCCTTGGGTGGGAATCAGAATGGTGCCTCGCCTAATGAGAATCACTTCAGGCACAGAGAAGGGCTCTGGTCCAGCTCTGGACTGGGGATTTAGGAAGGAAGGTGTATCTAAAGTTGATTTATACCAAGCCAGCGACAGTCCTGTCAAAGAGAATTGGCTTGTCAGATTTAAGAAGGCAGAGTGGGTGGAGAGACAGCTCAGTGGCTAAGAGCACTTGTTACTCTTCCAGAGGGCCTGGGTTCAATTCCCAGTACCTACACGATGGCTCACACCCTTCCTTATCTCCAGTTCCAGGGGATCTGATAATCCTTTTCTGGCAGAGAGACACACGTGTTCCCATACACACATGTAAGCAAAACACACAAACACACACACTAAAAATAAGTAACTCTTAAAAGAAAGCAAGCAGACAGACTCTGAACTGAGCTCTCCTCTCCCGGTGCCCCCACTTCCCAGGAACACTAATGCGTTGAGACGGCCCGCAGAGGGCAAGGTGACCCTGCAGCAAATTCCCAAGAGGATCATGGGTCTGCGCCAGTGGGAACCGAGAGGAAACTGAGTGCTGACTGGGAGAAGGAGAAACAAACACAGGCTGTATTTTCTGGAGAATGGCTCACAGGCTTGTCCACAAACAGCAACAGAGTCCTAAAGAGCAAACAGAAACGCAGGCAGCAAGTAGCTCGGTATACTGGTTAGGAAGGAAAGGGTTCTGGGCTGTTCACAGACCGTCTTCAGGTCCCATCTGTGCAGATTGTGTGACCTTGGACAAGTTTGAAGCCATCCTACATTGGAGGACTCTCAAAAAGTGGGGGTGGGGGGGTGGGGGGGGTAAAACCACTTGCTGCCAAGCCTGAGTTCAAACCCTGGAACCCACATGGTGGAGGAAGAGAACCAACTCTCCCAAGTTGTCCTCTGACTTCTGTGCACACACTAAATGAATAAATAATGAAAGAAAAGAAAAAGTTGAAAATGGAATGTTGGGACAAGAAGTAAGGTTAGCTTCTAGAATCTAGAGAAAACAAAGAAAGAAATCCCTCTTAGAGTCTCAGAAAGGAGCATAGCCTTGCCAACACTTTGACCTTAGCCTGGTGATACTGTGCTGGACCTTTGACCTATAAAACTAGAAAGCTGATAAAGTAAATAATAAATCCTATGTTGTTTTCAGCCACCACATTTCTGGTAGTTTGTTACAGCCACTGTAGAACGTGAATAATGCAGGGACATTGATTTCCTAAATGCGATGTTTTCTGGAATGTTTTGCTTGTACTGTGTACCAAAAAGCCTTTGTTTTTTATGTTAGAACTTGAGCAGGAAGCTAGGCTGGGTGGGCCAGGCAAAATCCCAGGAAGCCAGGTCATCAGGAGGCTTCCAGAGTAGCAGGCTGCTAGAAGCTCAATGGCATCAGTCCCACACTGTATGAAAGGAACGATATCGAAAGCACAATCTGGATGCGGTCTTCTGGGGATGGTGTGGGCTTTAGCCACATGCCATGTCTTGAAGCTCTTCTCAGACTTATTGCTTGTTATGTATCTTAAATATCCCACAAAAGGTTGTATGCTTGATCCCTTGCTCCTACCACTGGGAGGTGGGCCTAGGTTGAAGGAAGTGATGTCATTGGAAACAGGTCTTGAAGCAGGTATTGGGATACTGGGCTCTTCCTGTCTCTCTCTTTGCTCCTGCCTGCCATTAAGTAAGAACCATGTTTTTAGCATGATGTACTGTGCTATGATTTTAAAAAATCTCATCCATGAGTGTGTCTCCAGCCTCAGCTTCCTTGCCTGGCAACTGGCCATAGCCGCCTGCAGTTAGCCATCCCCAGGCAGGAAGCCGCATGGGAACGTGGCATGGATGGTGTGGTTCTTACTGAGTTTCCATCATGGAAACACAGGTTGGAGCTCTGTGAGTCGAGCGAGTACAGGAACTCGGGAGACAAGCCGTTGGTGGGGCGATCTCCCTTTAATGCAGGCTTAGGATACATTTATAGTGTAGGCAGGGGGCGAGTCCTTGGTCCCAAGAATGGGACCCATTGGTTAAAACAAAGATACTGGCGCAGCCTCATCTGCATGTGGGGACTCTGTGCTTCCAGCTGCAGCATAGAGAAAGCATCGATCAATGCCACGTTCCTTTGCTTCTGTGCACAGGCAATATAGCTGGGTTCTGGCCAGAGCTAAGGCAAGGAGCAGTCGAACTCCTATAGCTCTCAGGATGAGATGGGGTTCCAGGCCAGCTTCGACTCACTGGTAGCTCTAGGACAGTCCCATGCGCTACCATAGGCCCAAAGCAGCAGGGCTAGCAAGCACGGACTGAGATCTCTGATACTGCCATAATCAGCCCTTTCTTTGACTAAGTCATCATCTTCGGTATCTCGTCATGATAGAAGGCTGACTAACGTTCATCTGACTGGTCACAGCATGGAGGCCACGTGCAGGAACGTTCAGCAGCAGCAAGCCAGCGCTGTCGATGTTCTGAGAAGAGTTCTGTGTATTCACCAACCCCAGGAGTCTAGAGAGGCTGCACAACCACCCAGTCTTCATAAATACATCTTTTATCTTCTCAGTGAATGGAAAACATCAAGAGTCAAGGCACTGTGCACAGTGTTCCTGGGACCCAGGCTGATCAGGGACACCCGAGTGTCCTACTGCCATGTCACTTTGCTTTTTCCTGTATGAGACAGGTGAGTGTTTGTTGGCCGGCACAGCTCAAAGGTCAGAGCTCATTGCACAGTGGGAAGGAAGTCTTTCTCTAAACCTCTGCCAGTTACAAATACTGGTTCTAGGACATCAGTCTTAGCATCATGTGGGAGGTGCCCTCTGGGCTCACTGCCAAGAGGGTTAGGCATCTTGAAGTTACTTTAGGGCCCATCGCTTCCTCAGAAAAGAAGGAAGCCTCCTTTCCTGTATATTGTAATATGGGAATTCCAGCAAGGAACCAGGTCTTTGGCCTGCATAAGCAGCGTCTGTGGGGGTGGATCTTTGTAAACTGAAGTTCTTCACAGTAGCGTCTAGAACCATGTCTGAAAGCTGTAGTTTAGATTGCCCAGTCAAAGCAAAGGGCTCCGCAATCTTCTGAATTTATCTTTCTCTACTTCCCAATTCTGGATTGAGTTTCCCCAGATGTCAATGAGAAAGGGTCAGGTTGGGTGACCAGCTCTGGTTATATTTATGTGGTGCTCCCGTGTGGAACAGCCTGTCACAATAACTGGAGGATCTGTAGCCACCACATACGTCTTTTACAGTCTTTAGGGTTATTTCACTTGAATGGCCTTTGTCCTGTGGTGTTGGGCTCTGCCTGGCTTCCTGACATATTGTTTTGCCCTTTGCACCCAGTTGAAGGGTGTGGTCATTGACTCACCCACCAGGATCTCGAGGCCTGAGTCCGGTCAATGAGTTACCTCCTACCCGATGTGGTGGCAAAGGGCCTCGGGACCCACAGAACACCCCAGAATCCCTTTGTGAGCCAAATCCTTCTCTAGTGTCTTGGAGTTCTTGTTCTAAGCTGTCTCCTCTTCCAGGCAGAGGAGCATATCAGTCTTGGGCCTGACAGCCAAGGTCCTGGATCCTGGATCCTGGCCTTGGTTATAGATACAAAACATCTACTTTAGAAATGTACTCCACTGGGCTCCGAGAGATGGCCGCGGTTAAGAGCACTTGCTGTTCTTGCAGAGGACCTGTTCCCAATGCCCACACGATAGCTCACAACTCCAGGTTTAGGGGATACGATGACCTATTCTGAACTCTTCTGGCATCAGGAACACATGTAATGCACAGACATGCATGTAGGCAAAACGTTCATTCATAACAAAATTTAAAATCTCAAAAAGAAAAGAATGTAGTCCATATCCCACATAAAACCTGCTCCATGGCGAACCTAGACTTGATTTCAGATGACAGACAGTATCACTCAGGAATCTTGACGGCCGCATCCTGGTGACTGGCATCCTTACCGTATTTACCTCAGATGTTGACGGTGATGACGCAAGAGAGGAGGGCACATCCTCCAACCAACGGCAGTGCGGCAACCACGGCTCTTCCCAGCATGCTCTAATTCCAGGAAGCATACGCATTAGGCATTTGACCTAACTTAAAATAATGATTACAAGGAAGACTGTGATGCAAAGGAGAAAAACCGGGCATTAGAAACGAAGAAGCCTGAGCGCTGAGCCCATTTGCCACTCCTGGCTACGGGATCTTACTTTAATAAGTCACCTTACTGTACCTGGAGGATTCGGTGTTGCATATGAACACGAGGTGACTTTGGGGATGTGGCTTTAATGTCACGAAGAAGTCACTTTCTTTTTCAGTTCTCCTTTGATTTTTCTGATGATGCCATGGAGAATGTCTGTCTAGTTCTGTGTGTCTTCCACAAGCCTTTGACAACTGCCTACCCTTCCCCCTCCCTTCTTCTTTTTTTGCAAAAAAGAGAGAAGTCTCAATCTCATGCAAACCAAGGACAACACTGGCCAGAATGTACTTAATAACATTGTCCAGCTCTTGCTGTTTTATTTATTCTTCTTTTGCTTTCTGTAGAGGGCAGATGACACAAGTTTCCCATTCATGGTAATAATATAAATTTCCCTTTAAAAGCAAGTTAATTATGAAAACTTCTAAAATTAGTTAGGGAAAAGGCTGCAGTCTGTGATAAAAAACATTTTTTTGAATTGTATACTTTAGTTTTCCTCTGTCTGTCTCTCTCTCTTTTTGAGACAAGTCTCTCTCTATTGGCTTTAGCTGTCTGGAACTCACTATGTAGACCAGGCTGGCCTCTGCCTACTCAGTGCTGGGACTAAAGGCATGCATTACCACACCTAGCTTCCTCTCTGCTTTTTATTTTTTTCTTTTTCTTTTAGTTTTTCGGAGATAGGATTTCTCTGTGTAACCTTGACTATCCTGGAACTCTCTCTGTAGACCAGGCTGGCCTTGAACTCAGAGATCATCCTGCCTCTCTTCCCAAGAGCTGAGATTAAGGATGTCACCACCACCACCTGGCTCCTCCCTGTATTTGAATGGTACAGTTTATATAGGTGAAGTGGATAGCATGTGAATTATATCTCAATAAAGACGCTTAAAAGTAGATTAGGGCCTGGGTATCTAGCTCAGTGTCAGACACTTACCTGTCATAAATAAAACCCTGGATCCAAGCCGAGCACCAAAATTCATTAATTAAAAGGTAAAGTGTAAATTAACTTCTGTGGGCTTTCCTTCTATCGGCTCCCAGGACTGGAGAGATGGCTCAGCTTTAAGGACACTTGCTGCCATTCCAGAGAACTAAAGTTCAGTTCCCAGCACCCAAGTTGGGTGGCTCACAGATGCCTGAAGGTCCAACTTGAGGGGATCTGACACCCTCTCTGGACTCCAAGGGAGCATGTGCTCACATATTTACATACCCATACACATACACACACACACACACACACACACAAATAAATCTCTGATACCAGGTTCCTGTTTAGATTTTGGCCAATTGTCTGTCACTGAACCAGTGCTGACCTTTGACCCCTCAAGATTTGGGTGTCTTGATCCTCACTAGTCTTCTGATTTCATAGTCAATCCCCTGAAGCAGAATAACCACACCCAGACTACTTTTCTCTCATGCTATTGCCAGCCCCAATTCAAGCTACCACTTCTTATTGACTGAAAGACTATGACAGGTTTCTTAGTATCCAAGGACAGCAGGAAGTCCTTTTCTGAGTCTGGAGAAAAGCCAGTTTTCTGAAGTCATGATTGTGGAACTCTCCTGATTATCCTGATTCCCCACCCACCCCCATCCAGCCTGTGGATCAAGTCTTGACCTCTCAGCCTGGATTTGAGGTATCTTTGTGACAGACACCTACTGAGCCCTCCAGCCTCTCTCCTCTGTCAAGTCTTTTCTTCATCCAAACCAGTGAATTGACATGATTTACAGTCACTGAAGACTTCTGGGTATGCTTGACACATCATTGGTGCTCACTAACTAGTAGCCAACAAACCTGCCTCTTCCCTTACCTTTGTTCCCTTGGTCTGGAATGTGTTTTTTTCCTTGGTGTGTGACAAGCTTTTCCTGGGGAGACACAACACATGTCTACCCACCCCAGATAGAGATCCCATGACAGACCAAAGTACGGAAACTACCGAAGTCCAACTTGGTGAACCAATGAGTTTTATTGGGGTTGCTTACAGGAATATGGGTGAGGGGTTACTCATAGGAGCAGAGATGACTCAAGGAGAACTGCATCACTAAAGGTCTCCCCAGCATGTGTGAGAGTTCCCCATGCTGGGAACCTGGTGCTCACTGCACAGCCTGCAGGTAGCTCAACAAGTTGGAGAGAGTCCTTTCCAGGTGCCTCAGTTGGTCTAAGCCTCTTCTAGGCAGCTGATCTGATCTCAGAGTATTCTTTGCAGCTCAGTTTGTCTGAGTCTTCTTTGCAGCTTGGCTCTGTTTACTCTGGCAGGAAGGAATTTAGTGAATCTGGTCAGTTTCAGGGACTTCCTAAAGCTATCTTGAGTTCCTGCTCATGGAGCTTTCCTACACGGAGCTTTCCTGCAGGATGGCATGTTTCAATCTTAGAGGAAGCTGTTATGCAACCTTCCCCTTTTATTCTCCTATTTCTGACTAATCTTCTTAGACTCTGCCCTATGTCACTTCTTTGTGAAAAACCCCCCTTACCATGGTAAGTCAAATGTAACTCCATAAACTCAGATAATAACCTGGGCTTTCTTCTATCATGAACCAGAACCATGGCAGGGCAGTAGCAAGCACAGGGCTCTAGAGCCAAACTACTTGGATTTATATTTATTTATTTTATTTCATGTGTATGAATGTTTTGCCTGCATGTAAGTACATGTACCATGTGTGTGCCTGATATCTTCAAGAGCTAGAAGAGGGTATTGGATTCTCTGGAAATACAGTTACAGATAACTGTGAGCAACCATGTTAGTGCTAGGAATTGAATTCAAGTCTTTTCTAAGAGCAGCGAGTGCTCTTAGCTGCTGAGCCAACTCTCCAGCCAAAAACTACCTGTATTTAAATTCTAGGTTTGCCTCTTGCCTCAGCTGTGTGACCTTAGGAAAGTCACTTAATGTCTCTAGGCCTCCATTTCCTCCCCTGTAAGAAGGGAATAATAATACCGTGATGATTACAATTACACAAAATGTCTGGTCAATATCTTTTGAGCACAGTGTCTGGCATACGGTGAGCATTTACTAAATGCTAGTTGTTATTACAGCATGCGTCACCATCTGCTGTAAATACCGGGTCCCTCCTCTGTCTTCCTTGAGGACAAGGAGCATGTCTCATTCACCATCAAATCCCTGAGAGCCTAACATGGCACCCAATACCTACGGCCTTGAATACAGATCTTGGAATGGGGGCGGGAAGGTATATCTTCTCTGATTTAGCTCAGCTGGCTGGGGCTGATCCTGAAGTTCTTCTCGATTCTCAAAACCTATTTTTCTCACTCTAGCCCAGGGAATACACACCCCAAATCTTGCAGATGGCATTCAGTTTTCAGATCTAAACACCCAGTCTCAGGACAAGACAGGAATGCCCCCAGGTGGTGCAGAAGGAAAATCTCTGCCACCCTGTTTGTTAGAAATGTCCTCTCAGCTACCCCTCCACCCCACCTCTGCTCTAATTAGTCATGAAGAGGTGTGGGCCACACCCAAAAAGAGCAGGTCATGCATGGCTTCAACAAGGCTTGCTGGGCCTGGTGCTGCTGGGTGCAGAGGCCAGAGACCGGAGGGCTGAATTCTGCTGCCCCAGAGCTTCCTGCAGCAGGGCTGGGTCAGTTCCCTTCTGCCTGGCTGGGCCAAGAGACAGCACTGGGTGCACACAAGAAGATAGGATCTGACTGGGAATCTGGGTAGAAGGCAGGCCCCAAAGCAAGTCAAAGATAAGGCAGAGATGAGCAATGACAGGAGGCCAGAGAGGCTGGCAAAGGTCAGAATCAGCAGGTGACAACTGCTGGCCCAGGGCCCAGCAGAGAGAAGGCTTCTTCTAAAAGAGGGAACCCAGGGTGGGGGCTATTGTCTTGCTCTCCATTCTTTCTTTCTGTCTCCAGATAAGAGATAGGAGACTGCCAGAAGACTGCTCTGGATTCCCCACCCAGTGGTGAACAGTCGAGCAGGGGCAGCAGTAGCCACAGGCCAGCCGAAGGAGTCCTGTCTGGACCTGCCGAAGGAAGGTAGGGCTGGCTGCTGGATGGCTGGCCTGCTTCCTGGACTGGTGGCTGGCAACATGGGCAATGGTGGACACTGAGGACTGGAGCACAAGGCCTAGAATTGGCTACTAAACGAGCTTAATGACTGCACACTTTACAGTATCCTCTGGGCTCCATCTCTTCATGAAAGAAAGAAAGAAAGAAAGAAAGAAAGAAAGAAAGAAAGAAAGAAAGAAAGAAAGAAACAAAGAAACAAAGAAACAGAAAGAAACAAAGAAAGAAACAAAGAAAGAAACAAAGAAAGAAACAAAGAAAGAAAGTGAGCATTGGGATAATGCCCAGTGGTTGCAAACTTCTAATATAGAGCTTTTTTTTTTTTTACTTTCTAAACTGCAAAAACAAATGTGTGCTTCACTTTACATGATTTCTTTTAATCCCAGCATTTGGGAGGCAGAGGCAGGGGATCTCTGTGAGTTTGAAGCCAGCCTGGTCTACATAGTAAGTTCTAGAATTTTCATTGTATTGGTCAATAGAAACATCTACTACAGTCATTTACAAAAGGACAGCACCTTTCAAAGTGCAGAATCACAGCCCCTGTGCAAAGTGCCAGCCCAAATCCAACCAGCACAGAAGCCAGGGGCTGGTGCTCTGAAGAAATGAAACAAAGCAGCAACAACAAAACAGAGGGGGGAAAAAAAAACAGCTATAGAACAAAACAAGGGACACCTAAACTTTGCACCGGCAGTTTTAAAATTCCATGTTTACTGTAGTACTTAAAATCACTGCTCTATCAGAGATGCTGATGTGCTGGGACAGAGTTTGGAAGCAGGATGACAGGTGACATCTGTCACTCTTTGGCTACCTACCCAGTTGTAAAATCCTCCTCAAATTCTGGGGAAGAGTCCATCTCATGAGTGTCAATGGAAGGTAAAGCCCCCCGCAATTTCAGACACTTGTGCGCCAGACTTGCTTATCCACAGGCTTCCAAGTGCGGTCTGCACTCAGTTCGCCAGGCGTACTGCCCTGGGACTCTGAATCAGGAGCCCACACCAACCACAGAGCCCAGCATAGAACCGTTTCTTGTGACAGTGGCCACAGGGCTATGAAAGCCTTGTCCAGGTCCCAAGGAAAGAGCAAAAAGATCATCATCCAGGCCCAGCCCTTGAGCACAGTGCAGGTTGTCAAGGACTCTGGAGGGCTTGGGTAGGACTGCTTTGCCCTGGTTCGAATTTATGCCCATTATGCCCTGCCACTGCCCCCTCCCCGCCCCCCAGCCTTCCCAGAGCTTCTGTGAGCAACTCAGCAACCTTCCCATAAATTCCTTTTTTATTCAAATCATCCGGTGGCTGCTGCTTTTTTAAAGTCAGAGCTCTGAGCAATATGTGTCCGTCTCAGTGGAGAGCCTGGATTTGTGTTTTGCTTGAATACAAACGGCTCTGAGAGGAGATTCTGATCTGGATGGTTATGAATACTGACAGAAGCCATCCAATAGTTCTCACTATATGCCAGGACTGATTCTCATCATTGTTCATAAGGAAACGCACTGAAATCTTTTGAGGTGGGTTAACTGGTAACACTTTCCTTCTATGACTGAAGTCTGAAGGAGTGAGTGACTTGCCTACAGTCAAGGGGCTACATCAAGGCAGTCCCACTCGAGATTTGTGGGGTTCTTTTTTTGAGGGGTGGGTGGTCAAGGCAAGGTTTCTCTACATAACCCTGGCTATTCTGGTACCCGCTCTGTAGACCAGAGTGGTTTGGAGCTCACAGAGATCCTCCTGCCTCTACCTCCCTAGTGCTGGGATTAAAGGTGTGTACCACCACTGCCTGGCTAGGTTTGTGTTCTTAATATCTGTTAATAGTTGTTTCCCCATCACACACACACACACAGCCTCTCTCCTACTTCACATTTATATATAGTGTGTGTACTTTATTACATATAAATATACATTTATTATTATTTTGCATTGCTAGAGATCAAATCTGGAGCTTCATACATGTTGAGTACATCTTTAATCCTCTGGTGTCTCTTTTCATGTTAAAATCCTCTGGAACCAAGCTGGAAGCTCAAAAGGAAAGAAGTGAAAACTTTTATTTTGAAGTTGAATGAGCAACTGTCGAAATATCCAACGGCTTCACTTTACCATCATCGTAAACACAAAACCAGGTGATAAACACCTAAAACTTTCAAACCAGTCCTAAGGCACGAGAAGGCTGCCCGCTCTGTCTTCCCACCGCAGAGGGCCTGCTGGATGGAGTCCGAGGTGCAGGAGAGCAGGAGGCTGAGCAACTTGAGGCTGTGATCTTCAGAAGGGGACGACATGTCCAGACAGACCGTTGCAGCGTGTCAGCATGCCCACGACACACCCATTCGTGGCCAGACCAGTCGATGCCACAGGAGCCTGTGATTTAGTTAAAGTCTGTACAAAACTTAGCTTATAAGAAAGAAACAGAGCCAGCCAGATGGGTCAGCCGGGAAGGTGCATGCCACCCAAAGATGTAAGCCCTGGAACCCACATAAAGGAGGGAGGAGGGAACTGACTTCACAAAGCTGTCCTCTGACCTACACCATGTCACGCACATAATAATTAAACTAAAATGTAAAACAATGGTTAGGAAGCAAGCGAAAACCTACACTGGTAGAGATTTGTAAAAGGACAGAGGACTCGATGTCAAGAGCCCCAACAGCCAAGGTGGGAACAGGTTAAGCAACAAGATAAAATAAAATGGTTTTGAACTATAACTCTTAAGGATTAAATAAAAACGTGTGAGTCTATACTTATGTACATGTGTGGATGGTGTTTATTTATTTTCAGCGTTGAGGATTGGACCCAGAGCCTTATGCCTACTAAGCAAGCACCCTGCCACTGAGCTATACACCCAACCAACATACCCCCAGTCCTCCCCTTTTTTTTTTTTTGGTTTAGTTTTTCCAGATGTCCTTGGAGTTAGAGTTACAGGCAGCTGTGAGCCACTAAATGTAGGTGCTGAGAATAGGACTCTGGTCTTCTGCAAGAGAAGCACCCACTTTTAGCCACTGCACCCCTTCTCCTGCCCATATAAAGGTTTTAAGGAATGAAAACAAGCAGTTCTTGATCAAAGTCAACATCAACAATTATAAACCATTTGACATGATGTATCTTTGATATGAGGTCATGAACCCCCACCCTTGCCCGAATCCCAAAACCTAAGTCTAGTCACGAGGAAAACAAAACAACAAAAGCAATAGGCAAGACTTATTAGAAAGTCATCTTATAAGACATCCATCCCACTGTCTTCCCCAAGCTACAAAGTCATCACAAGCAAAAGCCTAGAAAACTCTCATAGCCAAGAGGATGGTGAAGAAGCAGGACACTCGGTATATGGTGGCACTGTAAATGGGATTCTCAAACCAAAACAAAGTCACTGGTTAGACACTAAGAGAATGTAAACAAACTATGAGGTTCTGTTAATAATCTGTCTATAAATGCTGGTTTATCAGTCATGAGGGGTATGTCATATCTATGTAAGGAGAAAGAAGGTTCTGGAGAAGGAGAGGGTAATAGTAAGAGAACCGTGGTGGGGCAGTGGTGGCACACACCTTCAATCCCAGCATGGGAGGCAGAGGCAGACAGATATCTGAGGTTAAGGCCAACCTGGTCTACAAAGCAAGTTCCCAGACATCCAGAGCTACACAGAATACTCTGACTTAAAAAAATAAACTAAAATAAAGAGAGAGAAAAAAACGGAACCAGCTGTCTTTACATATCTAATTTTTTTTTCTCAAAAAGAGGGAGTATTAGTAAAAATAATAAAATTCAAAGACTTGGTTTGCCTAATGATGCAATATAAGTCACTAAGATATCAACACAATAAATAAGTGTTTAACTCATTTATAGTGTTATGGATCCCACACTTGGGGTAGGTAACTTGATGTATGCCCCCTGCTAATCTGGAATTCCTGGGCTCAAACCTTCCTACCGGAGCCACCCCGGCCACGGAGACTGTAGTGTACCACAAACTCACCTTGAACTAAATATTTCACTTGAACTAAATACTTTTCAGTTGCTCCTTTTGAAACTGTTAAATACGTTTTAATGAAATTCTCATCTCAGCGGCATCCCTGAATATCCCCCAGAGTTACTGAACACAGTTTGAAATTCATTGAGCAGCTCTGATTGGAGAAAAATAAAAACACAGAGTCCTTAGTCTCGGCCCTAAAATTCTCTGGACCTGTGAAATGGAGAGAAAACCCTTTACTTCAAGGCAAAGCACTTATAATCAACTCAGTAATCCCTCCTCCCCTCCACCACCCAAGACACCCCAGGAGCAACTGTTGGAGGCCAAGGCAGCATTTGTCTCCCATCTGCCTGTCAGACTCAGGGACTCCGCAGCAGTGGGAAGGACAGCAGGCTGACGTTAAGTGAGCTAACAGATGGCTGGGACATGTCCTCTCAACACTCAGCTGTACTGTCCAGCCTGCCAAGCTGTGGACATTTCAAACATTTGAGGTTCAACCAAAAGAGACAAGTAATGATTTTAAATCACTTGCTGAGACACATGGCTAATCCTTGGGTAGGCAGAGGAGAGTATTTTAAAGCTCCACTAAATCTAGTGGGGGCCACAAGGAAGCCCAGGTGCCTCCTGTGGGTGCTTTGACCTCCACCAAACCATCCTGAGGGCTGCTGAGTCTCCTTGGCAGGCTTCTCCCTTTATCCAACCTGTTTAGGTTAGAAGACCTCGAGACTTTGTCCTAAAATATCTAATCATTGGGATTCCCAGATAAAGCACTAAATGTCCAGTTACATTTAAATAAGTATCAGATACTGTAGGGTAAGCATGTTCCAAATAGTCTGAGATATTCTAAATAACCATTCAACATTCATTTCAGATTCAAATCTAATCAAAATACTATATTTTGATTTACTAATCCAGGTAACTCCAGAAGTAGTTTGGCCTAAACAGTCTGACCTAAGCCTACTAAAGATTCTAAGCTGAACCAAACATGGTACACAGAGGAATGTGCGGGGTGACACTGTGTCAATGGATCAGCCGTATTCAGACTAGGGAAGTTTCTCCCTGTGGGGTGGGCCACCCAGCTTTCTCAACAGATAGTAAATTATGTCTGTTTTCAATAGCAACACAATACTACAGATATGATAAAAAGAAAAGAGATTATTGCTTATGGGTATGGTCCAGGGGCACATCTGGTAATGGTCTCCTTAGTATACAGTCTCAACATCACACAGCAGGAGACAGGGAGTGTGTGTGTGTGTGTGTGTGTGTGTGTGTGTGTGTGTTTTCACTATGAAAGTCGGTCTGGCTTATGGCTCCTGAGGCACACAGAACTCTCTTTCAAAGCTTCCCTTCCTCTCTGCTTCCTGTCCTACACGCCAAGCCGCCCTGCATTCTCCACAGACAGCCCTGAGAGAAGTCTCCTTCCAGTAAGCCAGGGTTGGGGAGGTGTGAGGAGGAGAAAAAACTGAATTGTTTCAGGGCAAGGTGAGAACAGAGCTGAGATACAGCAACTGCAATGTAAGAGGCTCTTTGGAGAAGCAGAAATGCTTTAGAGAGCAAGCCAGGGAATATCTTCTTTAGGGTTTTTATTACTGTGATGAAACACCATGACCAAAAGCAACCTGGGGAGGAAAGGGTTATTTTGCTTATCACACAGTCCACCACCTAAGGAAGGGGGCAGGAACCTGGAGGCAGGAGCTGATGCAGAGGTCATGAAGGAGTTTGCTCCTTATGACTGGCTTGCTCAGCCTGCTTTCTTATAGAACCCAGGGCCATCAGCCCAGGGGTGGCCCTTCCCACAGTGGCCTGGGATATTCCCTCTCAATCACTGATTAAGAAAATGCCCTATAGGTTTGCCTACAGCCTGATCTTATGATGCGTTTTCTCAATTGAGATTCCCTCTTCCAAAATGACTGTAACTTGTATCTAGTTGACAGAAAAACTAGCCAGCACGGGGGTGGTATGGTGTATGAGCCCCTCTTCCTGCTCAGAATGCGTTCAAGCAAGCTAACTTGGATGCTGGGATAGATCTCCAAGATATCCCAGGGTGGCAAGCGTGCTTCAGGCCATGGTCCTCAGATTCTGATCATCTCTGTCACCTCACCATGAGCCCATAGGGTAGAGACAGTGGTTCTGGCTTGAGATTTCTCATTGCCTGTTAAAGTTAACTTCATTTGCATCTGGGAAAGCAAGCAAGTAAATGGTTGAATGAATGCATGCGTGGCCTCATCCTTTGCAGAGATGGTGGGTCTTCTGATAGGACAAATGTAGTTATGAAGCGTCACACCCCACGACCACCATGACCACCACAGCCACCACCACTGTAACATTGCATTTAGCTTTTCCAATTTCATCCACCAGGAGGGAACACTTGAGAGAACCAAGTTTCCTGAGGCAGAGGCACCAGGGTCACTTTCTCAGGTGTAAAGACATTCACTTCCCTCTGTGGAAGAAAGCCTGGGCCACTTCCTGTTTTCACTTGCAGCCCCACTCCGTGAGCGTCTCTGGTGTGGCGTGTCCTGCGATGTTCTACAGGAGCTTCAGTGACGTTCATTTCCCATGTAGAGGACCGCCTTGGAAGGAGACCCTGACCAAGGCAGGGACTAGGGTCTCTCCAGGGAGGACTGGCAATTTGGGAAGGTCTAAATTCTGTGCCACTCACTGTCTGATCATTCAAGACAAAGGCAAATGGTTGTGCTTCACCCTGCTCTTTTCTAGAGCAGGAAATACATAGAAGGAAGAGGAGACAAAGGGCTACCAGTGAGAACACTGAGCATCAGCTTAAAGGGCCTCCTGGTGTAACTGACACAGTAAGTCGTTTTAGCTCTTTGTATCTGGATGGCAGTGTCCCTCCCAGTCCTCACCTCTCCAGCTGTCGATGTAGCTCATCGGGCTTCTTATTTGTTAGGGGCAGGGGAGTTAGAACAAAAATAAAGACTCAAAAGCTGGGCAGTGGTGGTGCACACCTTTAATCCCAGCACTTGGGAGGCAGTGAATCTCTGTGAGTTCAAAGCCAGCCTGGTCTACAGAGTGAGTTCCAGGACAGCCAGAGTTACAACAGAGAAACCCTGTCTCAAAAAACAAGCAGCAACAACAACAAAAATCTTAATCCCCTCCCACCTAGCCACATACCTTATTCCCCAGACACTGCTCTGATGTTCCCTTCTTCAAAGACTGCAGGTTAGGGGAGGTCGGGATGAAACCATGCTTGGCCCTTGATACCAGGCAGGGGTGCCATACAGGGTGTTGAGGGAATGAACAAATGAACGAGGACTGTCACACATAGGGAAACATAAATTCTGAAACATCTGTTAAAAACTACAGAAACTGAGTTGGTGAGATGGCTCAGCAAGTAAAGGCACTTAAGTTCGATGTCCAAGCCCCACGTGGTGGAAGCGAGAATAGACTTAGGGAAGTTGTCCTCTGCACGTGCTGTGACACCCACGTCCCCACACATATATGCACACACAAACCAAACAAATAAAATAAAAATAAATAAATAAAGATGCAATTTTTAAAAACCCACAGAAACAAAAAGGAGCCCAGTTTTTCATGTAGGCCCAGAAAATGACATTTCCAGATGCTGTTTAAGGAATCAGAGTCCATCTCAAAAAGGGCAGAGGCTTCGAACTCCACCAGGGAACTCCGGCACTCTCTACAACAGCCCCGGAGACCCAGTGGGTGAAAGCCATTTTTTGTTTGCTTGGTCTCTGTATGTATCCCTGGCTGTCCTGGAACTCACTCTGCAGACCAGGCTGCCTCGAACGCTGCTTGCCTCTGCTGAGAGAAAAGGCATGCATCATTTTGAATGGAAGCAAATGGGGAATTTTCTCTTTTCAAATTAAGACTACTGACGATGCTTCTGTGTCAGCGGATGAAGCTGTAGCTCTTCGCCTGCAGGGTCAACAAAGCTGACTGGCACAGCAGAATGCATTTCTTTCACAGTTCTAGAGGTTAGACGTGCAAAATTCGAGTGTAGGAACGCCCATCCTTAAAACCTGCTGTAGGTGAGACCATGTTCCCTCTGCTTAGGTACATGGGATTTGTGCACTCCTCTTCTTTCTCTCTGGTGGCTTGCCTGGGCTTGCAACTACAGCCTTCTCATCTCTGCTTCCGCCGCCATGTGTGTCTCTCTGTCTTTGTGTGGCTATATTCTTGTGACCGATGATGTCATGCTGAATTAAGAATCCACCCCATTCTGAAATGACCTCATCTTAATTACTTCGGCAAAGATCTGCTTCTAAATAAGGTCGTGGTCTAGGGGAGTGGGTTTAAGACTGCAACGTATTTCTTTGGGGGACAGGGAAAGAGGTGTTACAATGTATGAATATGTTGCAATTAAGACAGGATTCAGAGCCAGGCATGGTGGTGCATGTCCTTAATCCCAGCACTCTGGAGGCAGAGGCAGGTGGATCTCTGTGAGTTTGAGGCCAGCCTGGCCTACAGAATGAGTTCCAGGACAGCCTGGGCTATGCAGAGAAACTCTGTCTCAAAACAAAACAAAACCAAAACAAACAAAAAAAGTCAGGTTCTAGGTCAACCTGAGCTAGTTAGTGAGACTGTCTTTAACAAAAGGGGATGGAAAGAGCCGGGGCGTGGTACTGCACACTTTAATCCCAGCATTCTGGAGGCAAAGGCAGGTGGATCTCTGTGAGTTTGAGAAGCCTGGTCTACAGCAGGACAGCCAGGGCTACGCAGAAAAGACCTTGTCTCAAAAAAATAAGGAGTGGGGGAGGCTGACAAAGGAAGAAAGAGAATATGGCAGAAGGGAGCAAAGGAGAGAGGAGAGAAGGAGGAGGAGAGGGAGGGAAAGGAGAGGAGAGGCAGGAAGAGGAGAGGAGAGAAGGAAGAGAGAAAAAGGAAAAAAACCACAACTTCATTTTGGTGCCCTTAAGAGCTTTTCCCCTGCTCACACTTGACTGCAGATAGATCATAAAAATTGCTACTCCCCTCAGAACTGCCAAACCCTTTAACTCAGGGAACCTCAGCTCCTACCTTCCTGCCCTTCCCTTTTGCTCAACTCAGGTTGCCTGGTTTCCTGGGTTGCCACCTACCAGGATTTCCCCAGTGAGCAGCGGCACATTCCTGGGGATTGCTTAAATCCCCTGACTGTCCCTGGCTCCTCCCTTGGGGTTGGTCACCTAGCCAGGGCTAGTCACCCCACCCAGGGAAATGTTCAGTGCTCCAGGTTCTGATGCATGAGGGAGGATCAGCCAGTGTTTGAACTTCCTTCATTCATGTATTTCAGTCCATCCTGTTTTAGTTATCTAATATTTTTGAGATACCATTCACACCAGGTAAAACTGACCTTTTTTGAATATTGGAATTTTAAAAATACGGTGGTCTTAGAATACCTACAGGGCTGGGGCTGGGAAGATGGCTTGGCGGTTAAGAGCACTGGCTGCTCTTTCAGAGGACCTGGGTTTGACTGCCAGCACCCACATGGTGGTTCCCAATCTTCTGTGACTCCAGTCTCAGGGCTTCAGATTCCTTCTTCTGGGGACACTGCATGCATGTGGTGGGTTTACACAAGTGAGTCCAGGTGCCAGGAGCCAGAGGCGGGATCCCTTTGGAGGTGGGATCCCTTTGGAGGTGGGATCCCTCACAGGCAGTTGTGAGTTGCCTGATAGGTGCTGGGAATCAAACTCTTTAATTTTTACAATTGTAAATTACATTTATTCATTTACTTTGTGGAGGAAGGGTGCGAAAGTGCTACTGTGTGTGTGTGTGTGTGTGTGTATGTGTATGTGTGTGTATGTGTGTGTGTGTATATGTATGTGCATGTGTGTGTGTGTATGTGTGTGTATGTATGTGCATGTGTGTGTGTATGTATGTGTGTGTGTATGTGTATGTATGTGACATGTGTGTGTATATGTGTATGTGTATGTGTGTGTCTGTATGTGTGTGTATGTGTACACATGTGTATGTGTATGTGTGGGGAGGGGGACTTGTAGTTCTTCTCTTCCACTGGGTCCCAGGTGGAGCTTAGGTTCTCAGCTTCAGTAGCAGGAACCTTTACCCACTGAGCCATACCATCCTATCTTTTATTTTTATTTTTGTTGGTTCTGGGCATTGAACATAGGGCCTTGCATATGCTAGGTGAGTATCGAATCCCTGAGATACTTTCCCCAGTCCCAAGAGTTGTTCATACTTAGTTTTGTGAAAGATATTCAAACCTCAGCAATCTTTGATTTCTATCATGTCAGAACCCAACACCTACGTAATAAAATGCATTTCCCAGGCTCCAGTCAGACTGTGCCCAGACCAAAATGGGAGGTCCTGTAGGTGTGGACTTTGGAGGCAGTATGTAGCTTGACAGTCTCCTCTGACCTCAGTCCTGAGGAAGAAGGCACACAGATGCAGAAGCCTCAGGGCAGACTTGCTGCTTGCCGGCTGTTACTCCCCACAGGCCTGAACACCCTCCTGAGTCTGTGGCTCCTTTTCTGTGGTTTTGGTTATTCAGTTCTGCATCTCCTGACACAGCGTTGGGGTTTGGAATTCTCCCTTATGTGTGTGAGCAAATGATACTGCATCTTTCTCTCTCCTGCATTCATGAACCTCTGTAAGTTGATGACCACATTAGCTTTAGTTTCTGAGGGTATTAGTTTTGCTATGTTTGTCGTAGCAAACAACAACAAAAAACCACAAAAAAAACAAACCCACAACTCTGCAAAGCCTTAATGCTCTATTTATTTGAACCCGTCCTAAAATAGTCAACAAATTCAATAATCAAACTTTCTTTCTGTATAATTAAGTTTCCTGGAATTTAGATTAAGCACACCTGGAAGAATGGGGCGGAAAGGAAGATAATTTAAATCCGACGTATCTTTGAATATAAAGTCATTACTTAACTTTTTTAAAAAACCAGTCCTCAATGTGTAGCCCAGGATAGCGTCAAACTAGCCGGCTCCCTGGCCCGTTCTTCAAAGTGCTGAGATTATGGGTCAGCACTTTACGCTTCTTGAACCAAACCACCAAGCAATGTAGTTAAAGGGCTGAATTTATAGATTTCTTCGATGAGATACTCTGTCTCCCCGGGGGAGAAACTGAGCTAAAACCTGGCATCCGGAGTCTTTACTTCCTAGTCAGTAGCATCACAACTCAAGGACATCTCAGTCACTCTTCCGGAACTCTTTCTTGGACACAGGGTTGATCTAGCTCAGACTGGTCTTAAACTCACTATCCTCCTGCCTCAGCGCCAGAGTGCGGGAATTACATGCAGGTGTGTACCACCAGGCTTGGCCACATTAGGATTTTCGTCTGGTAATAACACTATAATTTTTCTATTGTATGATTTAAAAAAAAATGTAATGAGCATATTTTACGTCAACAGCAACAATAATAAAGTCAGCTAATTCCTCAAGACTTTACCCTGAATTCAAATGAATGTTCAGAATTTTTAGAACATGCAGCTAAAAGCACATGATTGAATCCGTGCTCTGCAGAGTAACTTAAGCAGCCTTTAAACCGTGGAGAAGCAGGCCAGAAGCCGACCGCTCCAGCAGGCGGGGCGCAGTCCTCAAATTCCAGGTCACAGGGAGCTTTGCCCGGAGTTCATGGTGCCTCTGCCCCCTTCTGGAAAACTGGAGGAACTGCAGCCTTTGGTCACCGTTCTTCAAGGATAGGGACCCCGGAGAGCTATTTGAGAACCCAAACGACATTTGGAAAAGTTGGCCTGGTTACTCAGAACTGTTCTGGAAGCGCATGCCACCGAGCAACTAATCACGTTCCCTACCCACTTTGTTGGTTTGTTTGCTTTTTGTTTTACGAGACTGGGTTTCTCTGTTGAAATTCTGGCTGCTCTGGAACTCGCTCTGTAGACGAGGCTGGCCTTGAACTCACAGAGATCCGCCTGCCTCTGGCTCCCGAGTGCTGGGATTAAAGGCGTGCGCCACCACCGCTGGACCCCTACCCACTTTTAAAACACTTGTTTTGAGAAATGTAGTCAGAATTTGTGTAAGCGTTTACATAGCATAGACTATGTAGAAAAATATTGATTCTTTTAATGCTCCCCTTCACATTTCTACACCGTATTGCCTTGGCTTGTTCTGCTTTTTTTTTTTTTTTAACCTATTGTTGGTCCTTGAAAGTTCCTGTAAGATGCCATGAATGGGCTCCTTCTACTTGGGGCCTTTTGTCAGTCTGTGACAGTCTGTGGCAGCCTGTCTCTCTCTTTTTTTTTTTCAATGTCCTTTACATTTTCTTTAAAAAATAATTTATTAATTTTTAATGTACAAAATCCCAGGCTTCATCGTCCTTTCACGCATGTCATTTCACTGTGCTCCCATTCACTCCCATCGTACTCTCACCTCTTCAGCCACTGGTGTCCCCTCACTCACCCCCAAATAGTCCCCCCTACCTTCGTGTCTTACATATACATATGTGTGTGTGTGTGTATAATTTTTAGATATATTTTATGTGTATGAGTGTTTGCATGCACGTATGTCTGTGCACCATGTGCGTGCCTGGTGCCAGAGGAGATCAGAAGAGGACATCAGAACTGTCGGGACAGGCAGTTGTGAGCCACCATGTGGGTGGTGGGAGTTGAACCCACGTCCTCTGTGAGAGCAAGTGCTCTTAACCACTGAGCCTTCTCTCCAGCCCCCTTACATATTCCTATAAACTGTAAAACGTAAGTTAGTCATATTATCAAATTCCTATACTTTTTTACCTGTGTGGTGCGTGTGTGTGTGTGCATGTGCGTGTATGTGTGTGCATGTGCGTGTATGTGTGTGCATGTGCGTGTGCGTGTGTGTGTGTGTGTACATCTGTAGGTCAGAGGCAGCCTTGCAAAACTTTTTTAGTCCTGGCTTTATGTGAAATCTACGGACAGAACTCAGGCCATTAGGCCTGAATTGAATCATCTTGCTTTCTCTTCCCACCTTCTTCTTGTTCTCCTCCTCTTCCTCCTCCTTCTTTCTCTTCATTGCGTTTATTCATTTTGTGTATGGGGAGACATGGCACACGTATGGAGGTCAGAGGACAATTTGAGGAGTTGGTTCTGTCCTTCCACCATGTGGGTCGTAGGGACCAAACTTAGGTGATCAGGCTTGGCAGCAAGTGCTTTAGTCCACTGAGACACCCCTCTGGTTCCTTCATGCTTTTTAAAAATATCTGAAAGGTTCATGGTAAAAAACAAAACAAAACAAAATAAAAAAAAACAAAAAACAAAACCATAATAGCCAGACAGTGGTGGCACATGCCTTTAACCCTAACGCTTGGGAAGCAGAGGCAGGTGAATTCAAGGCCAGCCTGGTCTACAGAGTGAGTTCTAGGGCAACCAGGGCTACACAGAGAAACCCTGTCTCGGAAAAACAAAAGAAAGAGTCTGGAGGGAAAGCGAGAAAGAAAGAAAGAAAGAACGTTGCTATTAATACTCATATACTGGCTACTACATCTGATTTCTACGTCCTGCCCCAATAAGACCCATTCTGACCTCTCCCTGGGCCTGAGCTATGACAGCCGCCTCTGGCCCTCGGCGGATGGCTAGCGACTGGGCCCTCCTCACCCTCTGCTGTCCAGCTGACATACTATTTTGATTTCTCTCTTTTTCTCCTCTCTGTCATTCACATTCTGAGCCTACCAGGCTTTCCAAAAGCACCAGTGAGTCCTACTCCAACATGTTTCTGTCACTAACAAAATGCCTGACATGGTTAGTTTTGGTTTATGATTATAGAGGGCCCCAGACTGGGACTGGGCAGGCGTATTGCTTTTAGGTCTCTGGGGGGAGCACTGATGGCAATGGTGGGGAGCACGTGAGGAAGTGAACTGTGTATCCATGGCTAGGAAGCGAAAAGTAAAGACCAGGTCCCAACAGTCCCCTTCAAGGTCAGGGCTTGTCAAGTACTGTCACTGGGTCAATGTCACAGAAAGAAAAGGAGCTGAGGGTGACGGAAGGCGTGGTCTGGCGGATCAGGTGGGGGGGGGGCAGAGTCTGTCCTTAAGGTTTTTCTGTTTTGTTTTGTTTTCCCATCTTCTTCATTTCCGTGATAAAAAAAAAAAAACCTGCCAAGAAGCAACACAAACGAGGAAGGGCTTAATAGTTGGAGTGTTAGAGTCCGTCATGGTGTGGCAAGCAATGGGTGGGGGATGGGAGTCCCTAGTCATGTGACGTCTGCCTTCCGGAAGTGCGGCCTTGCTGTCAAACCTCAAGGCTCTCCGTGACCCCAGAGATCCACTTCCTCCAGCAGAACCCACCTTCTAAAGGTTCCACAACGTCCCAAGCCCTCACCACCAGCTGGGGACTAACGGTGCGAGCCCATGACCCTGTGGAGCGGTCAACCCCAGGACACCAGCCGCCCCTGGCTGGCCATTGGCTGTTGACTTGGAGAAAGAACCTCACTTCTTATGCCTAGTCTTTGACCTTTTCAAACAGAATTTAACCTCGGCTGACTTGTTGTTTACACGCTTTTGTTTTATTTTGTTTTGTTTTCTTGGTTCATTTTACCACCCAAAGGTCGGTCTTGGAGTCTCTTCCCGAATCAGCCTCCAGATACTTAAAATCCTACAATTAGAAATGTATTCATTTGATCTCTTCTCATAGTTATATGGAAGAGGATACATATTAATCCTTCTTGGCCATTTATCCCTTAGCATGGCTGAACTTATGATCCTTTCCTGAGAGCTGGTTTTGAAAGAGGAGACAGGGAAGAAGCACAAATGCTCTAAGCCTGGATTAAAGGGAAGCCACACTAGGTCATCACCCTAGAAAAGAGCGAGAGCACATGTGTCCCGGATTTATTTGCAAGAATGTTCTTGGCAGCATGTGCACAATGGACTTGAACTAGAAACAGTCCTATTTATCAAGAATAGAGTGGAAAAATACACTGTAGTGTATTCATCCGTGGAATACCATACAGCAGTGAAAAGGAATGCGCACAGTTAGAGCTAGCGAGTTGTTTGAACCTCACAAACATAAAGCTAGCAGGAAGAATTCTGTAGATATAAAATAATGTATACAGAGGGAATTCTTACATAGGAAGTTCAAGTACAGGGGTTAATTATAAAGAAGGACATTCATATCACAAAAGTTAGGGTCTTATCAATGAACACTAACAAGAAGGGAGGGGACTGTGACTACTCAGGGATACAAAGGGACATTCTAGACACTGATAATTATATCTTAAAATTAGTTAATTAATCAAACTGTTGCTTATTGATATGATTTATATGTTACATGTATTCGTTTATAATTATATTATTTATTTATTTAAAAATTGTTTATCATCATTGTGCGTATGTGTATGATGGGGGGGGGCACATACATGCCACACTGCACACGTGTAGGTCAGAGGACAACTTTCATATGTCTCCTTCCACAGTGCTCTGGGGTCAAACTCAGGTCATCAGGCCTGCAGGACAAGTGCCTTTACCCTCCGGTCCATCTTGCCTGGCCTATCACTGCTTCTTCTTGGCCTGAGTGTAAGGTTCAAAGAGACTACTCTGCTTGGTTTGATTTTTTTTCTTCCTTCCTTCCTTCCTTCCTTCCTTCCTTCCTTCCTTCCTTCCTTCCTTCCTTCCTTCCTTCCTTCCTTCCTTCCTTCCTTCCTTCCTTCCTTCCTTCTTCGTTTATGTATTGAGATAGAGTCTCACAGGGCAGTCTTGGCTGGTCTGGAACTTGCTATGTGAGAGGTTTAGGGTGATCCCTTCCGACATGGTGGGCTGGCCCTGACCTCAGCTCATTGGAAATTCCTGGTAATTATCGGAAAGTCCCGGAGCCAGCTGCTAGCCAATCAGAACGGTGCTATAGAACTCCATCCCATCCCTCATGCTCCTCTGAGATCTAAGGAGCCAATCCAGTAAGGAGTCCTGACCAATCAGAGATCCCCTAGCTTAAAAGGGCCCGTGCGACCGCTCTAGGTCATCGCCGTCTTCTTACGTTGGTGAGTCCATCACGCTGGCCTGCGTTCTGGGGTAGTAAACTGTTTCGTTTGGCCAAATATGACTCTCAGTGTCTTCTTGAGCGATTTGGGACCCAACAACTAACTGTATAGATCAAGATGGCGTCAAACTTGCAGCGAACCTCCTGCACCTGTCTCCTAAGTGCTAGGATGAAGAGCACAGGCTACCATGACGAGTACACTTTGGAATTATTTGCTACAATGTCCAGATACATTCTGTGCATTTTATTCATTTATTTGTTTGTTTTTTTCTCATTCAACTTATACAATACATCCTGACTGCCCTCCTCCTCCCCTCCCTCTACTACCACCTCCACCATCCCCCCTTTTTTTTCCAGACAGGGTTTCTCTGTTGTAACTCTGGCTGTCCTGAATTTCCTATGTAGACCAGGCTGGCCTTGAACTCACAGAGATCCTCTGGCCGCTGCCTCCTGAGTGCTGGGATTAAAGGCATGTGCCACCACTGCCTGGCACATTTTTGATATATATGTTTTACTTCGCTCTTTTGAAAAACCAAAAAGGATAGAAGGGAAGAAGAAAGGGAGGGAGACTAGATCCTACTTCTCTGAATAGATACCATAAATCCCAAATCCGGTTGAGAAGAAGACCACCACAATTTGAGCCAAATTTGAAGCAAGCAAGCTTTAATTAAATACTGGCCAGGAAGATGGATTCTGACCAGGTCCATTCTGAGATACCCATGGAGTGAACCTGCTACTTCCAGAGTTCCCACAGAACAGGTGCTCTAAAAAGTAGAACCCGTAAGGCTACACACTTCCCACCAGGTCCAATCAGTAGCAAGCATCTATCCTGATGTACTTCCTGTCTGGGTTATCTCCCACCTACAAGCAACCAGGCACATCCTGTGCTTGGAGCACATCCAGTACAGTAGGGTCAACTTGGGATCTAGCCACTCCCTACCCAATAATCCAAGTGGTTATGTCCTTGGGCAAGGAAGATTCAGGGACTATTTCATGTGAACAGCACCACCTAGCATTCCAGGAGGTTATCTGTTTTTCTTTTAAAGATATCTTAGGCACAGTGACTAAAATTTAAAACATAACTTTTGCTCTTACAATACACCAGACTGGCTTCTAGGAGACCCAGAGCCAAAGGTCTCCCTAAGTGGCAAAACCAATTGGCCCTTACTGGTGGTATGTGTGTTCCAAAGGTCACACATTCCCGCTATCGCTGGGTGTTGCCACTTTAAGACTTAGCTTCCTTTGTAAAGACGTCTTATTGTTCATGTGAGTTGCCTGACCTCAGTGATTAATGAGGTCAAGCAGCTTTCCAAACACCTTTTTCCTTTTCTGTGAAATACCTATCAAATCTTGTTGCTCATATTTGTGGTTGTTTAATTGTTTTGGGGTGTGTGTGTTACAGGAAATTGAATTCAGCGCCTTTTGAATGCTTGGTGACTGTTCTATCACTAAGTATAATCCCCCCAGTCCTTTAAGTATTTTCTTCCTTCCTCCTTCCCTCCCTCCCTCCCTCCCTCCCTACCTTCCTTTTCCCCTCCTCTTCCTCCTTCTTCTCTTTGAGAGATAGGATCTTGCTAGGTAGTCCTGGCTGGCTTGGAATGTTCCATGTACACCAGGCTAGCCTTGAATTCACAGAGATCTGCCTACTTCCATCTCTTGAGTGCTGGAATTAAGGGCGTGGGCCACCTTGCCTGGCCCTAGTGTTTGTATTTTTGAGATAGGACTTCAATAAATTGCCCAGATTGGCTTCTATGCCCCAATCCTCCAGCCCCAGCCTCCTGAGTGGCTGAGATTACAGACATGAGCCACTTGGCCTGTTTTTGTTTTTTTTTTTTTTTCTTAATAGGATACTATAGGTTTTGGATATTAGGGTTTTCTTTCTGAAAATATCTTTTTGATGCTTTGTGTTTGTGGTATTTATTTGCTTTTTTTTGTTTTGTTTTTTGAGTCAGGTTTCTCTGTGTAGCCCTGGCTATCCTGAACTCCCTCTGTAGACCAGGCTGGCCTCAAACTCAGAGATCCACTTGCCTCTGCCTCCGGAGTGCTGGGATTAAAGGTGTGGGCCACTGCTGCTGGGCTGTGTCTATGTTTATGACTCTGGAGGTACAAGGTTGCCTGCACTCACAACCTCAGAATTCCTCTGCCCGCCACTAGCTGCCTCTGGAAACCTGTACACCTTAGTTGAGTCTTTCCAACGCGATGTAGAGTTCCTGGAACAGCAAGCAGTGGCTCTGTTCCCCTTTAAGAGGCAGGCTGCCCCGAAAGCTAGTGCAGGGGTGAAGGAAACTTCATGTCTGCATTCTGAAGGTCTGATCACTGACTCTGATGAAATGGCTGACATTAAACAGAGTAACAGGAAGAAATACACATACGTGTATTACGTGGATGGACATGTTGCAAGAATGAGAATGAGCACCGGGCATCCCAGTGAGATCCCAACATGGGAGAGGGTAGAGGGCAGTGCAGGTTCTGAGAAAGAATGAATTATACTTAGGGGAGACAAGTGGTCCAGGGGGTCTAGACGATAGCCCAAGAACATGTTCCTCTGGGTCTGCTGTCAGCTGCGAACTCTGAGTCTTCCCATTTGAAGAAACTCCCTGAGTTAGATTAAGAGAGGTGAGAGGCTTTGGTTCGAGATCATTAAAAAAAAAAATTATGTTTTTTTCCTAAGACTTGATTATCTTTTGAAATATGACACCAAATTTTCTAATACACGTGTAAGAAAAACTGCTTCTATCTCTTTAATACTGCTGTGAGACTGTAACGAGGTCCCAGACCTTAGCACAACCGACTCCATGAAGGAAGTGCCATTCAGGCCGTAAAACTCATCCTGTAGACGGCACCACCTGCCAAAAGGAAAACAAGGGCCTAATATACCAAAGTCCATGGTTCTTAGCAAGTCTCCAAATGTTCTAACTGTTGTTTTGGGCTTCTGTAGCTCTGCTTCTAGCTGCTGTTCTTGTTAACTAAAGTGTATCAGCCCAGGATGTGATTCTGTGTTTAAAAGCTCACGCTGAGAAAGGCTCAGGGCTACACTGGGATCCCAACACACAGTATAGTTGCTGGCCAGCTAATAAAGACTTTCTGTTGGCTTAAACCTAGTCTTCTCTGGTGGATACCTCACAAGAAGATAGCCTTTCTCAGTCACTGAAAAGGCTTGTAGTCCAAGGACTGATAAGACGTAATGAAGTCGGAGACATGTAACAAATATTCATGTTCCTGGTTATTGTCTACTTCTCCTGTTGCTGTAACCAAATACCTGACAGGAAGCAACATGTGGGAAAAAAGGGTTATTTTGACTAGAGTGTGAGGGGATACTGTCCATCACAGCGGGGAAGACACGGCAACCGGAGCATGAGGCAGCTGCTCACAATGCACCCACAGTAAAAAGCAGAGAGAAATGAATGCTGGTGCTTGGCTCCCTTTCTCTTTGTATTGAGTCCAGGACCTCGAGCTATGGGAATGTGCTCCCCACATTCAAGGCGGGTCCTCCTACCTTGATGAACACTCTCCAGAAACACCCTCACGTACATGCCTAGAGCGATGTTGCCTAGGAGATATTAAACACAATTAAGTTGATGATGGAGATTAACTCCACCCCTTGTCAACTCGATCCCCAAATACATCACTTTAAATCATAACATTCCAACCCTGGCCACTGAATTTGCATGTTTATCACATAATACAAATGCATTCAGTCCAACTTCAAATGTCTCCATAGTCTTTAACAGTCTCAACATTGTTTTAAAGCACAAAGCCTCTTCTGTGATGTAAGACAATCTCTTAAACTGTGAGTCACTGTAAAATCCTTCCAATGTCCAAGACTTAAAGCAAACGTTGCCATTCCAGGAGGGAGGGTTGGGTGCGCAGCAAGAAAAGCCCAGACCAAGATAAGACCAAAACTCAGAAGGGCAAATACCTAATCCTGCAGCCATGTCCTGCATTTGGAGCTCATGATAGAATCATCTGGACTCCAACGACCTCAGGAATCCCTGCCCCTCTACTCTGAGCTACAGCACTTATGGTCTCTTGGGAAAGCTCTGCTCTGTGTCTGCAGTTTTCTTTGGTGGATACCCCACAGCCCTGGGGTCTCCATTGAAATTTGTTTCACCTTTCCAGCTACGTTCAATCATCTCATAGGACCTGCGGCAGGAAATCTGACCCTGACACATTCTGTCTGTCCATAGATCCCGGGACCATCTTCCATCATATCTTCCACGCCTGCAAAACCAGTACCACGTGGACCACACTGCCAAGTTCTGCTTCTAGTTTGAGGTGTAGCCTGACTCCCTTGGACCACATTTACAGTGGCCTCTGTGTGCCTTCATGACTGACTGTCCCTAAACAGTTGTTTTTGCGTGAGGAACCTTTCAATGATATTATGTTTGGGCTTTCTCCTCAGGATACCCTTACCATAGTCTCAGTGCCCTAAGGTTTCGTTTTAATGGTGTCAATCTCTTTAACTGTTACAGCTGCTCTCTCTGCACCTGCCTTGTCTGTGACTATAGATCATTTATTTCCTGAAGGTCTGGTAATCAAATCTGATGAAATAGCTGATGGACTCGAGATTCTCTCCACCAAACAAAGTAATCCATTACTCTATGTGTGTGTGTGTGTACATATGTGTGTGTATGCACATGAGTGTGCATACAAGGCCCAAAGTCAACTCCATATGTTCTTCCTCAAGAAGCATTACTTTTTAATAAAAAAGACATTTAGTGAGTGTGTGTGTGGTATAGCATGCGTGTGGAGGTCAGAGGCCAAGTTTCGGATGAATTCTCTCCTTTCACCATGTGGGTTCTGAGGATGGAGTTCAGGCATGGTGGCAGGTGCCTCTGCTGAGCCTCCTCTCTAGTCCTGACTTTGTTTCTAGAGACAGGGTCTCTCGCTGGCATGGAGCTCACCAGGTCAGCTAAGGTGGTTAGTCAGCAAGCCCCACTTCCCCAGTGCTGAGATCACAAAGGTGTCGATCATACCTGGCTTTTGTTGTTGTTTTTCAAGACAAGATTTCTCTATATAGTTCTGGCTGTCCTGGAACTTGCTCTGTAAATCAGGTTGGTCTCGAATCCAGAGATCTGCCTGCCTCTGCCTCCTGAATGTTGGGATTAAAGGCGTGTGCCTGACTTTTTAACTTGAGTTCTAGGAATTGAACTTGAGTCCTCATGCAGGAGGCAAGCGCCTTGCAGACAGCTTTCTTCGCAGCCTAGTTCATTTTGAACTAAAGCTCTCAGGACTCTGGCAAAGTGAAGCCAGATCCCTTTCCAGAATGTAACATAAATGGTTCCTAGTCCAGATCCCAATAGAGTTCTTGTTCTTCTCTGAAGATGTATGATCTGGGCTTCTAGCATCCACAGGGCCCCATCCCTACTCCCCTGCCCCTTGCAGTCTGCTCTTCTAAACGCTCCACAGTGGACAGCTCAGCTCTGCTTATAGCACTGTAGGGGGTTTTCTAAATCAAAGCTCCAACTGTTCCTGTATTCCCCCAGCAAAACATTCCCAAAGGCCTGTCAATCACACAGCCAGTCTTAGAATTGGCCTCTCAGTCTCCGCTCATCACCAGTTCCCTGTGCTAGTTATTTCGCTGTTGCTGTGACCAAATGCATGACAAAAGTCAACTTAAAGAGAAGAGGGGTTATTTTGGCTTACAGTTTGAGAGGATACAGTCCACGTGGAAAGGTTGGTCATAACTGCATCCACAGTCAGGAATCTATTGACCTATTTATCACAGAATTTTGTTGTTTCATAGACAAGGGGTCACCATGTAGCCCTGGCTAGCCTAAAACTTGCTATGTAGAGCAGGCTGGCTACAAACTCATAGAGATCTACCTTCTTCTACCTCCTCAGTGGTGGGATTAAAGGTGTGTGTCACCATGCCTGGCTATTTTTTAATCTTAAAATGTGTGTGTGTGTGTGTGTGTGTGTGTGTGTGTGTGTGTAATCCAGAGCCTGGCACATATTAGAAAAGTGCTCTACCACCGAGCTATCTCCCCAGACCTCAGACTGTTTTTTTTTTTTTAAACTTGAAAGTACTCAGTATGACAAAATACCAGACTCAGGGTATTGTTTCCTGATCTCCAAACAGACAAGGCTGTTGTGAGAATGCAATGTTTGGGGCTACACAGCAGGTTTTACTTCCCTCCTACTCTCCTCCATTAGCAGAGAAAATGGAGCTTTGGCACTCCGTCAACCACATAAACTTTTACTCGATACGTCGATGCCAGAAAGAATAGAAAGGAAAAAGGGTCAGAGGTCAGCCAACTTCAGAAGCCCCATTTTTGCTAGACTAGATCTTCCGTCTAGACGGCAGTATGGGCGCTACCTGAGAGCTGTGAGCACAGCCTGCCAGGGCAGAGAGAGAAGTTCACGGCTTGCCAGGGGGCGGCCACACTGCCTCCTGCTTTAGAAACCAACACGAGGAATGTTCTAATGGACTGGAAGGCCTTTAGCAACCCTCCTTAAAATACCTCCCTGCGTGTGGGACTGGCTGCTGTCGAGGGGAAGGGAACTGGGCCGCAGACGAGTTGGTCTCCAGCTCTCCCCGAGAGGATGCCTGATTCTTGTGAGGAAACAGATGCTCAATTCGTGGTCTGTTCAATCAGTTTTCACATGTGACAGGGACAAAAACTTTTGAAATACGACCAGTTAGTCTCCGTGTTCCCGGTCCCATCCCTTTCCCAACTTTTGGGTTGGTCAGATGCCACCGTGAGTGAGCTAGAGCAGATCGGGCAGGCGCTCGGCGGTGGGGTAAGGAGAGTCCACAGCTACTGGGGACTTCGAAGGACTGAGACGGATCCAAGCAAATGCCTTATGGGTAAAACTTTGGGGCTAGGGTTTCTGTAACTTCTCCCCCAGTTGACTCAGATATTGGAGAAAAACATTACGATTTGACTTGCAAGTCTGTTTGTCCACGATGCAACACTGCAGCTCTTAAGGAAGGAATCAGGGCTCAGATGTGTGTGGGTCGCACTCCTGCGCCTCTCTTTATCTTCATCAGCGGCATCTGATACATAAACATTTGCTCTACTGGGTGACTGTATGGGATGTAATTATTACTGACGGGATGGGGCGTAGCTCAATGGTAAAGCACTTGCCTCTAGTGTGTGAGGACCTGGGTCCCTTACCCACCACCAAAAAAAAAAAAAAATGAAAACTAGAATCCTGGAGACCCCTCAGGGGACTTTCTAACAAACACTGCCAGATGCCTGCTCCAGCCCTAAGGCCTGCAGCTGCATGGTAGGCGAGTGTCCCCTGTACATGGGAAATAAGGATTTGAGCACAAGGCATTTCTTTAGGAAGTACCCTGGAAACCTCGGAGGGAGACTGAGGAATGCAGGCCCAATAGCTGGTCCCACCGAGGCGGGTCACTGGGGCAGCAACAGATGGAAGGCCCGAAGAGCACCCTAGCTGCCGCTGCATTTCTGCTTCCCAACATCCCTCAGTTCTTTCCTCTAGGCAAGCCTCACTCTTGTGTGCACTAGTATGCATGTGTGTGCATGTGTGTGCGTGTGTGTGTGCATGTGTGCATGTGTGTATGTGTGTGCATGTGTATGTGTGCATGTGAGTGTGCAAGTGAGTGTGTGTGTATGTGTGCATGTGTGTGTGCATGTGAGTGTGCGTGTGTGTATGTGTGCATGTGTGTGCATGTGTATGTGTGCATGTGAGTGTGTGTGTATGTGTGTGTGAGTGTGCATGTGAGTGTGTGTATGTGTGCATGTGAGTGTGTGTATGTGTGCATGTGAGTGTATGTGCGAGTGTGCATGTGTGTGTGTGCATGTGCGTATGTGTGTGAGTGTGCATGTGTGTGCATGTGTATGTGTATGTGTGTGTGTGTGTGAGTGTGTGTGTGTGTGTGTGTGTGGTAGGTGGTAAGTGTATTCTGGGAGATGTAGTTCCAGTAGAGCTAGATGAAGACAGTTGTTCTCTGAATATCAGAGAATAGGATTCGAGGCCCACAGTCAGGCCTCTGTTTTCCATACTGTGGGCTTCTGTCTCCCAGCCCCACTCTGCCAGGCTGGGGGAGTACTTAAACCAGTCATCCTTGATGTTCCTCACCTTGGAAACCGGGAGAGATTTCCATGATCTTACTGAGTCAAAGTTGGAGATGCCCTCTGTCAATGGATGCCATTACTGAGATAAACACTGTCTGGCCTCAGAAGCCCTTCAGATCTGGTGACATTCTCCTTTCCTTGTTCCATTTGGTTGCTATTACCCTGGGGCCCTGGAAACCAAGACTGAATGCCATTTCTGATGAAACCTCTTGAGCCCTTTCCCTTTCTTTTCCTTGTTGTAAATCCTCTCGGGACTTGGTTAACGAGAACCAAAAAGACACTTTGCCTTTCATAGCCCTTCTCTAGGGCAATAAAACATAAACCTTCTGCTTGATGGGAAATATAAAATGTTGGTTAGAGAGCCATAAATGAATCATTAAAGCTCTACCCAGGCACCCTGCCTGCAGTGGCTCCTCCCGTGTCTCATGGGGACCTGAGTGGCAACATCAGCTGGAGCTGAAGGACAGCCTCCAAGTCAGCTGCCACCACCCCCTCTGCCTTGGATGCTTTTCCCTGCTGCACAGAGGCAATGGGCTGGGGAGGGTCTGACAACAGCAGTGTGAAGCCTCCTCCGTTGCTAGGAGACCCCTTGAGAAAAACGATGCCTCTGATTACACACAGCAATATTCCAGGTGTCTGTGAGCCTGGAAAGCTTTCCTCCCTCCCTCTGTGACCACATCATAAGAACTGCCAATAAGCTTGATTAATATCACACACGCACACAGAAGCTTACACTCTTATTCACGCACTTGCCCTCTTTTGCTAGGCGTCTGTCATTTAGCTGTTCCTCCACCGCTATTCAGCAGTTGACTTCTTGGCAATCCTGTTTCTGAACATCGAGGCTCAAGTGAACCTTCTCCCTGAGTGCAACCTCAGACCATTGTCAAGGACTCCTATGCAGGTTGTATTTTAGGTCGGTTGTACTTGATAGATACCTCTTTCAGTTTATTTCACACCTGTGCTGGCTAGCGTTAGCCTACTAGATTGACATGAGCTAGGATCATCTGGAAAGGATTCTTACATCAAGAAAATGCCATACAACTGACCTGTAGGCAAGTCTGTAGGGCGTTTTCTTAGTTGACGACTGATGTGGGGGGACCCAGCTAATTATGGGTGGTGCCACTCCTGGGATGGTGATCCTGGGTGCTGTAAGAAACCAGGCTGAGCGAGTCATGAGGAGCAAGTCATTGAGCAGAGCCTGCATCAGCCCCTGCCTCCAGGCTGCTGCCCTGCCTCCCTGGTGAACTACACACTGTGAGTTGAAACAAACTCGTTTCCAAGTTGCTTATGCTGGTGGTGTTTTATCCCAGCAAAACAAAGCCTAAGACAATGACTGATTTTATTCTACACACTTCCATAGGTATGTCCTCTGCACCCACCCCCATCTCTTCCTATTCCATCTGTCTGAAGATCTTATTACAGCTTAATGAATTTTTTTTTTGTTCATATGCAAAGCAGCACTAGAGTCCCTCAAAAGTTAGTCAAAGAAGGGGCCAGACATACGAAGCTTATGTGATCATCCTCAGCTCCAGAAAGGAGGCGGGTTTGGGGCTTCTGGAGAGGCGGTGAGAGAAATTTGGGGAAGGCAAGCAGTGGGAGAGAATGAATGGTGAGAGAGGGACCTTCATGCTGTAGAAGTGTCTCCGTGAGAAGAGCTGTCTCTGAGTGGCCCCTCTTCAGGGGGCAGATATCTCGGTTCATTAGGGTTTGCTTCCAGGATGTCCATTATCTCCGCAGAAGGAAAAATGTAGGCAGTGAGCTTTTCTGGTTAGTTCTCAGTTTTCTTGAGCTCAAAATAATCAATATTCCAAAGTAGTATATTTATGGGTGGCATATTCTCAATCCCTTCTGGAGCGTTTCCTGACTCACTTTTTTTTTCCTTGTGAGCAATTATGGGCACCGTTCTGAGGAGATATTTAACCATTAATTTGACATAATCTTCAACTATTTTAAATATTTTAAATTTTCATTATTTTTTGTCTACGGGTGCTTTATCTGCTTGTATGACTATGTATCATGTGAGTAACTTGTGCCCACAGAAGACAGAGAAGGCACTGGATTGTCTAGAACTGGACTCCCAGACTGCTGTGAGTTGCCATGTGGCTTCTGGGAATCAAACCCAAGTCACCTGGAAGAGCAGCCAATGCTCTTAATTTCTGAGCCATCTCTTCAGTCCCAGTATTCAATAATTACATATATAAATATGTGTTCTTTATGAAGTTAAGTGTCATTATACATTGTTGTAGTTGATTATAAATTCTGTATCATATAGTTAGTCAAAACCAATTTGCTAATCAAGTGGATTTTTTTAGTTTTTTTTAAAAAGAAAAACATTTTGTTGTATGCGATGGTGCACACCTTTAAACTCAGCACTCAAGACAGGTAGATCTGTGAGCTCCAGGCCAGACTGCTCTACGAATTGAGTTCCAGGACATCCAGGGCTACATAGGGAGACTCGGTCTCCAAAAAAAAAAAAAAAACTTGTTTTTTAAAGGATTTACTTATTATTCTTATTTTTATTTATGCGTAGGTGCACATTCGTGAATTTATATGCACGATTTTGCTCAGGAACCCATGGAGGCTAGAGGGTGTTGGATCCCTGGAACTGGGGCTACAGGTGTTTGTGAGCCACCTAATGTGGGTGCTGGGAACCAAACCCTGGTCCTTTGTAAGAACAGTAAGTGTTCTTGACCAGGAGCCATCTCTCTGTCCCCCAAAATTTCATTTTTGAAAGGTCAGTATCCTTCTTTGTAGTCTTCACTGGATCTTCCATTGGTTTTGGCTTGATTTTAAAATAGAATTTTGGTTTGTTGCGTTGGCTAATCTTGAACTTGGGGACTCAGGTGATCCTCCTGTCTTAGTCCGCCCAGTACGTGGGACTGTAGGCTGACTAGTTCTCCAGATTGAGGTTTCACTATCTAGGCATAGCTGAGTGGACACTGGACATCTTGTGTAACTCAGTCTCTGGCTTCCTCCCATTCCTGGAGATCATACTGGTTCACAGCTTCAAACTCCTAATCATGTGGTTGGTACCCACAGCCAGCTCCCCATCTTAAGTCCTCTCATTGTCTTAGCTTAAGCTCAGAGTGATCCAAGGGACTCATGGCTACTAGTGCGTGGTATTCCAGCATTCAGGAGGCTGCCACAGAACGATCTTTATCAAGGCCAGTTTGTCTATATAACAAGACCTCGTCGTAACACATATCCCTAGATAATAATAGCAACAAAGACAGTCCCTTTATTTGGAAAGCACAGAGATTTACATTGTTACTCCCGGGAATCAGATACAAAGACCAGCCTCAAACTCACAATCCTCAGATACCTGAGTACCAGGAGTACAGGCATATATGATCACACCCAGCCAAATTCTTTATTATAGACGCCTTTTCCCTGTTCATTTTTAAATATTTTATCTTTAGTTGTGTGTATGTCTGTATGTCTGTGTGTGGGTACGTACATGAGTTGAAGGTGCTGATGAGGCCAGAAAAGGGAGAAGGATGCCTGGAGCTGGAGATACAGGCAGTTGTGGGCCACCATGAGGATGTGGGCTCAGGGAATCAAGCTCACGGGTCCTGAGTAAGAGTGGTCCACACTCTTCTATGCTGAACTATCTCTCCAGCCCCTTTTCTTTTTCAGGTTTATTTAATGTGTGTGTTAAGGGATGTCCAAGAATATGTATGGCTTGCCTGTGAAGGTCAGAGGACAAGTTCTCTTTCCACCATGAGGGTTCCCAGGATTGAACTCAGGTCTTCAGGCTTGGGTGAGAGTGCTGTTACCCACTGAGCCATCCTCCCAGCACCAGATGAAGAACTCAGAGGGTGATTTTAGTCATCCTTCTAAGCGTTCATTCATTTGTAAATGAATACCATTCATTTACTGCAGTATGCAGTTGTTTTATGATTCTTTTACAGTAAATATAGTAGTAAAAATAATAAAATATAGCCACGAAACAGCAAAATATAGTAATAAAACATGGTAAAATACAATATTTTTTGAAAAGTAAAATATAATAACTTGAAACAGTTCTGCAGCATATTTCCAAGCCGAGATGGTGGCTGAGTTGGGAATGCACTCTGGAGTATGTGTCAGATTTTCATTGCTTTGACAATTACCTGAGAGTAACAGTTTAAGGAAAAGATTAATTTAGGCTCACAGTCTCAGAGGTGTCAGTCCACAAGCATTTTATATCATGGAATAAACAATATTAACCTCTGTTCACAGAGATTTCTTTCTCCCTTGGGCTGTCCTCAAGGGCATGGTGTTTCACTCTTAGGCTGTTCTGCTGTTCTTTCTCCTTGTCACAGAGCCAGGGGGCTGGCCTATCCCTGAACAAGGGGTCTGAGAGGACACTTTGAGACAAACATGCTTGGGTCTGAAGAGGGGCAGGGGAGTCTACCTCTCTCCAGGGCTACTTCCTGCTAAGTTGAAACAACACCTGTGACACTTACCAAAGTAAGTATATTACAGTCTCCAATAATTTCCTGGTGGTTAAGGATGCAAAAGTCACATTCATGGTTCATCCTCATTGGCCTCTCTGCATGTAGCCTTGGCCATTGTTAACTTAATTGTCTTTTTTAAATTGTTTTGTGGAGCTGGGGGGGGGTGTGGAACTGAGAGCCTTGGGCTTGTTAAGGCTAACACTCCATCACTGAACTGTCCTCTGTCTCTCTGTGTGTATGTGCTTGCTGCTTGTGCGCGCATGTATAGAGGCCAGAGGTTGATATCATTAGTCTTCCTCAATTTTTCTCTTATTTTTTGAGACAGAGTCCCTTACTGAAACTGTTTGAGCTAGACTGACTGACCAGTGAGCTCCCAGGATCCTCATGTCTCTGCCTATTCAACAGCAAGCCTGGGGTTACAGAACCTGCCTGGATTTCTACATGGGCAACTGCCGGACTCCTCATGTTTGTACAGCACTTTGCCCAATGAGCTTGTGCACACCAAAACCCTCGGTGCCCTCCTTGATGAAGCAGTCTCTTCCTTTGACCATCTGCTAGCTTGGTTTTCCTTGTAAGAGCAAAAGTTACTCTGCCTAAGAGATCTATGGAACATGGACATAACTTCCAGGAGAGCTAGGTGGGGCTCTTCAGGTGAGATAGTCCGGAATCCCCCTTGCCCAAGGACATGACCTTTTGGAATGTTGGGTAGGGAGTGTCTAGATCTCATTTAGTTGACCCTACTGCACCAGATGTGCTTGGTCACTTGTAGAATATAGATATATAGATATATATAGATAACCCAGACAGGAAGTACATCAGGCTTGCCACTGATTGGAGCTGGTGGGAAGAAGTACATGGCCTTAGGAGTTCTGCCATTTTAAGCTCCTGTGTCACATGACTTGGTGCTATTCTGTGGGAACTCTGGAGGTGAGAACTTCACTCCACGGGTACCTCAGAATGGGCCTGGTCAGAGTCCATCTCCCTGGCCAGTATTTAATTAATTTAATCAAAGCTTGCTTGCTTCAGATCTGGATTAGTTGTGGGGGTCTTATTCCCAACCGGATCTGGGATTTATAGTCTGCTCATTCTCTCCCTTACTTCTCCGCAGACTCTTCTCTTTTCTGTATTGGTTATTTTTTCCAGCACGGTTCCAAAATACCAGACAGAAACAACATAAGGAAGGAAAGGTTTGTTTTGACTCATGGTTTGAGGGTGCAGTCCATGTCAGCAGGGACGACATGGCAGCAGGAACACGAGCGGCTGACCTCAGTGCGGAAACATGAGCTGAATCTGAGCTTCGCTTGTTTTCTCCTTTATATGTAGCCTGTGACCCCGGCAGTGGAACAGTGCTGCTCTGGGTCTTCCAACCTCTGTAATACCCTCACAGACACACCGAGAGATTTGTATCCATGGTGACAATCAAGACTGACCCTCACACTGTCCCCTAAGTGTTGGGTTAGATCTGGGGTTCCTTCTGTGTGCATAGGGGAGAGAGGAGAGCTGTCTCTTCTTGTATGTCGCTCCCTGATTGACCTCATCTTGTCCCACAGATCCTGACTTGCACATCTGTATCTCCAGTCCATCTGTCTGTCTTGAGGTCTGTATACCAGTGTGTGCTCTCTCTCAGTTGGCTAGCCCCATTCAGGCTGGATATTCTCAAGTGCTATTGGCTCTGACCCCTAAATAGCCACAGTCTGTGTTTTCCTTCCATTCCCTCTGTTGTTTTCATTTAGGTAAGTGTTATCTTTTGCTCAGATTTCCTGCTTCTAGTCCAGTGCACTTAAAAATCCATTTTTTTTATTTCAGCCAAATGACTTGGTATCTTTGAAAAACAAAATATTGGCCAGGCATGGTGTTGCATATCTGTAAGCCCAGCACTAAGGAGGCTAAGGGAAGAATCTCAAGTTTTAATCGGCTTGGGCTAACATAGGAAGACTCTACCTCAAAAACAAACAAACAAAAAAGCATGACAAAAATAATCAGACCCAGATCCTTTAAAAAGAAAACATCAAGCTTTTAATAGTTTTTCTACTGTTCTTAGGATAATCTGCCCCACCCCCAAATCCTCATTCTTGAATGTTGGGCAAACACTCCACAAGGGAGTTAAACCTCCAGTCCTAAAACTGAAATATTCTACACAGCTCACAAAGTTCTATATGATCTGGGTTTTGTATGTAAGGGGGAGCAGTACAGACACTGCTGACATGACCACTCCATGATATGGTTCAGGTTTTTATTGTAGATACCAGAGAACAGTCAGAGGCATCTGGAGGAGTCCAGCACACAGAAAGAAAGTGGACTGAACATGGCCAGCAGACTGGATATGGCCAGGGCTATCTGTGAGAGATAGCAGAAGACAGAGAATAGAAGGAACATAGTGAGAATAGCAAGAGCTGGGGGAACCTTGCTCTTATAAAGAAAACAAATGGGTATGTGGGCAGCGGGAAGCCTGAAGGGGCGAGAAGCCAGCATGCCAGTCTGGAGGCTCAGGGATGTATAAAGGTACTTGTGAGTAGGCCAGGCTTCCCAGGCTCCCTTGCATGGACTTTGACATGCAACCACAGACATGTGTCAATGGAGCCTTATGACCCTACTGCCAGAGGTAAGGGAAATGACTCCTTTTGGAACCGGCCTTACAAGTTCCTGAGGTGTGCAGGCGTTATCTAACTGTCAGAAATCCTCCTGTAGTCCAGGCTAGGCTCATTTCTGGATACTTGGACTGCCTGAAAGAGCTAACAGTTTGATTGAGCTCTTGTCTCAACACTCTCTACTCAAATTCCTTGTGACTTTCTGTTTTTTATATATTATATTTGTTTTATGTATATGTGCACCACAGGGAGCGCATGGAGGTCAGAGAACAATTTTGCAGGACTTAGTTCTCTCCTTCTACCACGTGATCTCCAGGGAACAAACTCAGGTCATCAGGCTTAGTGACAAGTGCTCAATCCACGGAGGACAAATTCCTTGTTATAAACATCTCTATTCTCCTCACCACACAGAAAATAAATAATATGTGACTTTAAAATTAAAAAGAAACAAAGTCTCTGTTCTGGCTAGTTTTATGTCAGCTTGTCGTGAGCTACAGTCATCTTTGAGAGGAGGGAAACTCAGTGAGAAAATTCCTTCATAAGATCTGCCTGTAGGGCATTTTCTTAATTTGTGATTAACCTTAAGAGGCCTCAATCTACAGTGGGTGAGGCCACCGCTGGGCTGATGGTCTTCGGTTCTATAAGAAAGCAGGCTCAACAAGCCACAAGGAGCAAGCCAGTTAGCAGCACCCCTCCTCGGCTTCTGCATCAGCTCCTGATTCTAGGTTCTTGCCCTGTTTGGGTTCTGGGCCTGACTTCCTTCAGTGATGAACAGTGATGTGGAAGAGCAAGCCAAATAATCCCTTTCCTTTCCAAGTTGCTTTTGGTCACAGTAATAGTAACCCTAACCAAGACAGTCTCCAACATGAAAAAATAATTCCTAGGACCCAGAGTCTATGGTCAGAGAGTAACTAGCTACAATTTATGTGGAACATTACCCTCATCCTAAGAGTCTTATAACCAAAGACATTAACAAGGGAAAATTGTCACATACTTATGTAACCACAGCCTTACACATTATAAGAGACTTCAAATAAAGCCCCAAAGACACAGAGGATAGCTACAGCATCTCAGGTGGTACTTGCCTAACATGAACAAAGCCTTGGGTTTGATCCCCAGCACCATATAAACAGGACATGGTGTAGTAGCTCACACTTGTAATTCCAGCACTTAGGAGGTGGACGTGTGTGGGGGTTCAGTCAGAACAAGATCATCTTCAGCAACATAACAGGTTTGAGGACAGCGTGGGATACAAGAGACCCTCTCTCAGAAAACAAAAACAAACCCAACAATAAAAACAAAACCCACAAAAAGGCAAAGGTGGGAGGAGAAAACACTGTTTTATGGCTAGGCTGATGAAACAGGCACACGGCTACATGCTAATTTTCTAAGTCCTAATAGGAAAGACAGGGTGAGAGAGTACCCATTCCTCCTGTTCCAGAATAATCATTTTAAAAAAGAAAGTCTACAATAATATAGATAAAGTTGATGTGTGCCACACTCAGGATGTAGCTCCGTGTTGGAGCACTTGCTCAGCATGGGTTTGATTCCCAGTACCTTAAGAAAAACAAATTAACATGCGCCAAAGTTAACTGGTGAGGGACCCAGCAAAGTAATACAATGGACTCTAGGGTAATCCCCAAAGCAGGCAGCGGATAGATGGATGGCAGTGCTGAAATCAGCCTATGTAATGGATGCCACAGTGCCATCTGTGTGAGAGGCACAGAGAGCAGCTGAGGACAGTGAACGGGAGAAACGACCTGATGTCATGGTGCCTGTCTACGGTGCCCATTTCAAATATCTTGCCAATATCTTTTTTTTTTTTTTTTGTCTACTGAAAGTAATCTTACAAAGCCATTCTAAAGTTTTTTTCCTCCCTCACAATTTGGCCTGACACTGGTAGACTCTTAACTTGCCATCTAATACAGAGCTTCAATATGTGATGTCTTAGCACTTTACTAAAGAGGCTGGAGAAAATGAAGGGCTTTGGAAGATTGTATTAGCCACACAGATGTGAGGCCCCTGGGTGCCTCAGATAACACCGCTAAGTAGAATAAAATCTCCTTCTAGACAGCCACCTGCATGCTGCAAAAGCTAATCCGTCTGTCCTCTTTAAATTAAAAACAAAACGAAACATTTATGTGTATCTGTGTTTTGTCTGCATATGTGTTTGTGTCCTGTGTACATGCATGGTGCCTGTGTGTAGTAATGGGAAAAAAATCCCACCATGGCTTCCAGAAGCATGGCAGAGGGCTTAACTCAAATTTACTGGGGGGACGGGGTTACATATATAGGAGAGGAAAGTTATTCAGGGATGTCATTGGAAGCTCATTGGTTAGGACAGCATAGGTACAACAGTTCCATGTACACACTGGGGGTCGCAGCCTGGGCCTAGGTTTTTCTGGGGACCAGAAGGAGAGACATTATATGGTTATATTGGCAGCAGTGGACAGCTCCAGATAAAACAGTTCTGCCTTTGCATACCTTTGAAGGAGCAGTGTGCCTTGGCAGAGAGCATAGCTTCTGCCTGTCAGAGCTGCAGAGGGGAGGGGCCAAACTCCTGCTGCTCTCAGAATGAGAACTTCTAGGTTCTAGGCATGACTTCTACCTCATCTCAGTTCCGGGACAGTCCCACACCTGTGGAAGCCAGAGAAGATGTCAGATCCCTTGGAACTAGGGTTACAGATAGTTGTGAGATACGACGTGGGTGCTGGGAACCAAACCTGGGTCCTCTGTAAGAGCAACCAGTGCTCTTAAACATTGAGTCTTTTTTCTTTCTAGTCCCTGTAATTTGCAATTTCTATTCAATATTATTTTTTAGACATTTTAGATCTGGTATTATCTTTGTTACAAAACAATGGTGAATGAATAGGAGGTGTATCTCAGTGGCAGTGAGCTTGCTTAGTGTGTACAAGGCCCTGGGTTCATCCTTAGCACCAGTGGGGTGGAAAAAAAGAAAAAGATGACTCAGAAATGAGTGAATAAACTCTTTGCTTCATCTTTTTGAGTCTCTGTGATGATTTGATGCTGTCATGCTCTGTGGAGCATGAACACTGCCAAATAGAAAGGCAAATGTCAGGTTTATTGGGCTACGCTCCAAAGTCACATTAGACACTGTGAGGATGAGGTACGGTCACATTGGTGGATCTGAGATCATCAGTACTCACAGAGGTGAAGAAATTGCTGGGAACCTCAAGCAAGGCTAAACAAATGTGGAGTGATTCACCCCAATTTAATGTGCAGCTCAGAGACCTGGAAAAATGGCAGAAAAATCTAATTGTAGCCATCAGTTTGGTTGTATTGACAACCTCAGCTGGCATCGTGGACCACAAAGAAACAAGGAAGACATGAGACGGAAAATCCTGGGATCCATTGTTTAGGAATGTAAAATACACATTCAAAAAAAAGTCATTAGCGTAGAGGAAGGGAAGGAGGGAGGAGGAAGGAGGAAGGGAGAGTGAGTGGTTGGGACAGGAGCAGGGATCAATGTATGATTATGATCCGTTATTATTATAAAAGCCCCAGGTGGACATCCTTAGAAACTGCACACAGTACAAACCCTCAAACAAAAAGTAATTTTATTTAAATAAACAAAAGGATCCTTTGTGACAATTTAAAAAATGAAGTCATCATCAGGTACACTGGGAGTTTGAGACCAGCCTGGGATACACGAGTCCTTATTGCAAACAAAACAAACTACAACAACAAACAAACAAGTTATTTGACTTTGGATTTAGGGCAAATTGTATAACTTTTCTTTTTCATGTTTTAAAGCCTGGATTCTTAGGCTGAAAGTCGTGGCACTCGCCTTTAATCCCAGCACTCAGGAGGCAGAGGCAGGTGGATCTCTGTGAGTTTGAGGCCACCCTGGTCTACAGAGTGAGTTCCAGGACAGCCAGGGTTACAAGAGAGAAATCCTGTCTCAAAAAACAAAACAAAACAAACAAAAAACTCATTATGTAGTCTAAGCTACCCACAAACTCAGCCCTCTCCCAAGTGCTTACGATTAGGTGATGCAGGAAAGAATAACTTTAGCAACCTGGCACTGTACTTGGCTTGGGTACAAGTACTTGACTGTACTTGTACAGCCTCCTCTTCTAATAATGTACCTGGCAACCTAGCTCCTTTACATGCACATACTTTTCTCTCTCTCTCTCTCTCTGTCTCACACACACACACACACACACACACACACACACAACCTCTCTGAACAACGCACCTAGAATCTCACAGACCTACCTGCACCAGGCTACATACTCTTCCTGAACAAAAGTATGCTTCTCTGATCCTAATGACAATCCAATTTAGACTATTTCTACTCAAATATATTCCCAATACTTCCTGGTACACGGTGTATGCTGGGGAAATGATCCAGTCTGATATTGTTTGGGGTGCATGTCCTCATGTAAACTTTTAGGGAGAATCTCCTATTCGTTATCTTATGTCTATGCATAAAATCTGATACATTATGGGTAAAGCCATGCACAGTAGAAAAATGATTATATGACCTAACCTGACAATTAAAACAGAGAACCACCCTCACTACAGCCATTAGCAAACTCTTCCTTCTGTTGACCTTATAAAAGGATGTCCTTGAGTATCTTCTACTGCTCCCTTGTAGTATCTTCTGATTTTCTTTTTATTGTGTTGCTGTAAATAAATTTTCAACACTATCTTGCAATCTGTGTGGGTTTGATTGCAGTTCCTTGCATGAGAATCCAAGAACCTGGAAAAGCCTCTTGCCCAGCCTTGTGCCTCCTCTTTCCCCTTCTTTTCTGTAATGCTGGGGTTAAGAAAGACTTTCTCAAAAACATTTAAAAATTTTTCTTTTGCAGACAGTGCCTCTTGTTTTGTTTTTTGAGACAGATTCTCATTATGCAACCCTGGCTGAACTGGAACTCATTATATAAGCTAGGTTGGCCTCAAACTCAGGGATCCACCTGCTTTTGCCTCTCAAAGTGCTAAAACTAAAGATGTGCACCATCACACCCTGCTTGGGTACATCTCAGGATCTCAACTTTTCCTCTAGATGATTTGAGATTCAAAATTAACAAATTAATCTTGTGATGAAGAGATCAGCAAATCCAACTCCTTAAGAAAAAATCTAAACTACAGAGATGAACAAGTTTATCCTAATCATCTTGTGCCCTGAAAATAGGCCTCAGGCACAAACACTCTGAGAAGACTTTATGACTGAAGAGACTGCCCAGCTCCCACTGAGCAGCTGAGGAGTGTGGCGTCCTCTGGCCTGGGCTGCTTCCATCTTAGCTTGAGAAGACCAGGGTGACTCTACTTTGTTTTCCTGCATCTTGTCTTCCCTGAGTGCTGACCTGGCTCCACCCTTAGTTCTCGGAGAGTCCCGGAGAGGTAAGGAGCCAATCCAGTGTTCAGATCCTGACCAATGGGAGATCCCCTAGCATGACTGCCTGTTTTAAGAGCCCATGAGGCAAGGCTGCGTTTTGTGGTGGCCTTTTTTTTTTTTTTTTTTGAGTGGCAGACCCCAGCATGCTTGTCTGTGTTCCGGAAATAAGCTGCTTTTTGTATGGCTAGACATATCTCTCAGTATCCACTTGAGCAACTTTGGAGACCTAACAACCTCACCCCAACTCAGGTTCTTGGATGGTAGGGCAGGTTATGAGACCAGGCAGCTCTTCTGCAGTACAGGAAGTACGACTTAGAAGTATGGGAATGTTCATGCTTGGAGACTGTAAACCAGAGTGACTTCTCACAGGAAGGTCAGCAAAAGGAGGCCAAAGGACTGATCCACTAGCCTGAGGCTACAGTTGTAGAAGCTGCATGTTGCTGAGGGTGAACACTCGCAAAGGAAGCCCGGGCTCTGCTGACAACTGTGGCTGCACCTGATGACTGATCCCAAAGGCTTCTTATTTGGGGTCCAATTCAAGAAAAGGAATGGGATGCCAGTTGGTGGTGGCACACACTTTAATCCCGGCACTCAGGAGGCAGAGGCAGGAGGATCTCTGTGAGTTCGAGGCCAGCCTGGTCTACAGGGTGAGTTCCAGGACAGCCAAGGCTACACAGAGAAACCCTGTCTTGTAAAACAAAACAAAAACAAATAAAAAGTTGTGGGGGAGGATGGAACATCAAACATACAATTCCTTTAAAAACAGGAAGATAGACTGGGGAGAAGTCAGAAGCAGAGGGCACATGCAATGATCTGGGTCCAGTCGTCAGCACACGTGCGAGCTCACACAAGACATCTATCTTTGCCATGTTCTCCCTTCCCCCACCCCCACTCCTACTTGATCTGGGGAAGGAGCAGGTATTTACATGCACGCTTTTACTCATTTGCTGGCTCTCTCACTGGCCTAACAGTCCTACAGAGAAGGCTCATGTGGAAAGGAGCTGAAAGAGGATGCCAACCGACAAGGAACAGGACCCTCCATTAATCTAACAGCCCATGAATAGAAGGCCAAGTAAGAAAGCCTGGAAGTAAATCTTTCTGAGTCTTTTTATGAGACCACAACTTAGCTGGCAGTTTGACTGCAGAGATCTTTAATGGAGGTATTCAGCTAACAGTGCCGGGATTCCCAACCCATAGCAACTCTGAGTAACAAACATTCATGCATTAAGACACCAACTTTGGGAGTGATTTGTATGCAGCAATAGAAATTACACAATGGCCAATCTTCAAAGATTTTATTCTTTTGTTTTTTTGTGGTGCTGTATATCAAAATCGGGGTCTCACACATGCTGGTCAAACTTCTAGAGTTTTTCAAGTTCATTTTTTCTAACTCTTTCCAAAGGCAGACTGATATTAATAGAGGACATATACTTAGGAGTAATAGAAAGGCAGGCGGATCTCTGTTTGAAGCCAGCCTAATCTACACAGTGAGCTCCAGACCAGGAGCTACATAGTAAGAACCTGTCTAGTCCAAAAAAAAAAAAAAAAAAAAGTGGAACACAAGTTGGTAGTCTTATGAATATTCTGAATTTAACACCTTAGATAAGGTATTAGTTATTTTTCTAGTTGCTGTGGACAAAGAAAACGCTCATTTGGCTCACAGTTTGGAGCCAGCCCATCACGGCTGGGAAGGCACGGTAGCAGGACTATGAGTTGGTCACACGAGCTTGCTGTCAGGAATCAGGGAGAGGAAACCCACAGATCGGTTAGGGTGGGTCTTCCACCTCACCCCAGTTAGACATTCACTCACACACATGCCCTGACGGTGATTCCTGATCCTATCGACACTCATTATTAATTACACATTATTAACAACACCATTATAAATAACACTTTTGTTGTTTGAAGTGGTTTTTGGTACATAAAAGTGTCTCTATCACTAGCACAAAGGAGAGGAGAAATCCTACTGACCTTTTTGGGAATTTTCCTTTTTTTTTTTTTTTTGGTCGAGGCCTTGCTGCGTGTTGGAAGATGGCCTTAAACTTGGGATCTTCCAGTTTGCACCATCACAGCTGGTTTAAGACTTTGGAATTTTATTTTTTTATTTTTCTGTTTGTTTTTGGAGACAGAATCTTTTAGCTTTGGCTGACATGGAACTCACTATATAGACTAGGATGGTCTTGAACTCACAGAGATCTGCCTGCCTCTGCCTCCAGAGTGCTGGGATTAAAGCTGTACGTCACCATGCCTGGCCTATAGTTTTTAAGGTTAAGTTCTGGATTCCATTAGTCCACATTCTCAGTAAAAAACAGGCTAGAGAAACTAGATTTTACTGGCAGAAGTAGAAGTGAATACACTTTTACTTCATAATACAGGAACAGAGAACTTATTAAAGTCCTTAAGATCAGTCTCGCATTAGGAAGTACAGAAATGACAGTATGAAATGATCAGATGCACTAGGTATAGTGATCGGACTGATGGCAGCGGAGAGTTCTCAGGTCCCACATAAGGCAACTCTGCACACTCCAGTTCTAAGCTCCCTTGGTGCTGGCTTCCTGTGGATTTCAACTGCTATTTTTGCCCACTCCTTCTTTTTCCTTCCTTCCATGGGTGTGGATCTCAAAGGGATTCCTAATAAACAGTCAGCACATTAAGTTCCTGCTTAGGGTATGCTTTCCAGAGAAGGCATCTTGTGAGTCCTAGAGGTAGACTGAATTCTGTGAGTTTGAGGCTACCCTGGTCTACATAGTGAGTTAGAGGACAGCCAGGGCTACATAGGGAGACCCTGCCTCCAAAAGCAAAACAAAGCAACCCAAACAAACAAAAATACTCATTTTTCTGGGACTACAGTGGTGGCTCAGCAGTTAAGAACTTGCAGCTCTTCTGGAGGCCCACAGTTTGGTTCCTAGCACCCATATTAGGTGGCTTACAACCTCCTGTAAAAAAAATCCTTCAAACAAAACAAATTATTTTTCCTAAATGCTCAATTTGGCCACAGATACACACTTAGGCATGAATTCAGAATAGAATTACAGCATTTTTTTTCAACTACGGTACTAAGTTCATGCAATAATAAAAGTGACTCTGAGATAAGGGTAATTTAAATGGGTAAGATCCCATTTAAATGAAATGACCAGTGAAAGCAAATCACGCAGACAGAAAATAGATTAGTGGTTGCCAGGAGCTGCAAAAGGTACTTGCTAATAGGTAGATGGTAATAAAAAAAAAATATACACTTAGAAAATGTGGATACTGATATAGTCTTTGGAATATTCTAAAAATTGCTAGATTGTATACTATTCTGAATTTGTGCTGGAGAGATGGCTCAGTAGTAAAAAGCACTTATTGCTCTTGCTGGATTTGCCAGTACCCATATGGTGGTTCACAACCATCCAAAACTCCAGTTCCAGGGGATCTGATGTCCTCTTCTGACCTCCAAGGGCACCAGGTTTGCGTGTGGTACACAAACATACGTGCAGGCCAGACACTCGAACATATAAAATAAATGTCATATTAGCTCACAAATGTGCTTTAGCTTCCAGAATGCTAGGATTACAGGTGTATGCCATCATGCCTAACTCTCTAGTACACACATATGCATTTTTTTATTTTTATTTTTTGTGTGTGGGCGCCTATGTGTGTTGATGGCCTAAGGTTGCATTGCCTTTAATTGCTCTTTTACCATATTCATTGCGGGAGGGTCTCTCAACTAAACTCAAAGTTCACCAAAATGGCTAGTCTCCATAGCCAGTTTGCTCTGGGGATCCTCTGTCTTTGCCTGCTGGGCCTATCTGGCATTTGTGAGAGTTCTGGGGATTTGAACGCTGGTCCTCACACTTACGTGACAAGAGCTTTGACGTCTGAACCATCTCCTCTCAGCTAGTAGCATATTAATTTTTTGACATATTTCCTATAAATATTATACCACCGACATTTCTAGGCCGGATCTAATTAAAAGGTGCTGAGAGGCAGAGAAAAACAAAGCCAGTCAGAATACATGGATCTTGACTGCATTACAGATTAACGGAGAGACAGGTGTGGCTTTCATCTCCTGTTTGATTGTGTTATTTCTTTAGAACATATGTTTGGATTTGCATTTGTGTCATTATGAACAATTATCACTTCCATGAAAATGTATTTATTTAGCATCAAATTATCTCTGGTGTGGTGGAGTGCTGTGTATCAAGCAGGTTGGAGATACTTTAATTCTTTCTCCTGAGTAATTTGCAATCTGAAAGATGACTACACAGGAAGTCAAATGAAGTCATTTTAATTTAAAAAGTCATTTAGTGAACGAATATATAAACATACCAGATTAAATGTTTATGTTTATTAGTAATGCTTGAGTGACACAATACACTCCAGTTATTTTATATTAGGTTAAAGTGAGAAATGTTGACACCGCCCTCCTTCTAGGTAAGTCTGGAAAACATTTATCCCTGGAACTGGTTAAATGATGAGAGAGACAGTGCAAACAAAGATCTACAGAGAAGGAAGAAAAGGGAATTCCAAACTTACAGCAAATGTGCAAAAAGAATTAGTTATTTGGTCTCATTTCGGACTTGTTCCTTTACTTATTAGTTACTTAAACTTGCTTAGTGCTTAACTGATTAACCTCCATTTCCACATTAGTAAAACAGATATGACAATCGTACAATAACCTTGAAGATAAAATCAAAGCCAGTGGTGGTGGTGCACACCTTTAGTCCCAGCACTCAGAAGGAGAGGCAGGTGGATCTTTGTGAGTTTGAGGCCAGCCTGGTCTACATAATGAGTTCCAGGATAGCCAGGTCTATATAGAGGCATCCTGATGAAAAACAAAACAAAAAGCATGAAAATTAAATCATATAAGGAGAAAAATCATATAAGGCATGGTATAACTCAGGCATCACAGAAACGATAGTAATCCTTAGTATTAAGAGAAAATTTAGGAGAAGAAAGCAAATGAAGACATATCTGAACTCTTCCATTCATCCATTTTTTTGAACTTCTGGGACCTGGAACTCATTCTAGGGAGAGAAAGGGACTTCACATCAAAAGAGCCCAAACTAAATTTTTTCTTTTAAGTTACGTCTTTTAGCTGTAAGCTATAGATTACTTTTATTTTCTACTAACACTTCTATTCGAGTTTCTTTTCCCCTCTGGTTCACTCACCGGTCCACTAAGACACAAGTACTGCTGGAAGGTATTTGCTAAGAGGTAACATTCTCCTAGCCCTTCCTTAGTTTTCCAAAGTCAAATGTAAGGATGTGCGACTACACACAGGAGCTCCAGGTAACTTGGTGGCTGTCCATTTGCTGGTCGGTAGCGGCATTTTTTTCAGCTACTCTTTACCAGTGTCTGGGATCCAGTGTCAACACCGAGTCCTGCAGAGGCCTAATTTCAAAATCTGAAGTCTGTTATAGGGTTTGTAGCTCCTGGGGATCCATAAGTTATCCTAGAAACCAGCCTTGCTCAGTCCAGGCCAGTCCAGTTTATGAAGAGTAGCTTAATGATTAAACTGAGAAATCAATACACATCCTGTAAATCATTTTTAAGGAATCTGGATTGTGTGTGTGTGTGTGTGTGTGTGTGTGTGTGTGTAAAGGGCCCCGGGCCAGCAGTTCGGGGAGACTTTTAACTCCAGCAGGATCCTTAATTCGATTTAAGGTAGATGGCGCAACCACATCAGTCCTCTAAGCCTCAGTTTCCCCACCTACAAACAAGGTACGTCTCTGACTGTAATTCCCAACCTAAGGCGTGGTGAGTCCTATGTGAATAAAATCCCCTCTGGAGGCTGGGGCTGTCTGTGCCAGGGCGCGGGTTCAGCCCCTGGGGGAGCCGAGGACACATGGGACCCGAACTCACTGGATGTGAAGTCGCAGGTCAAGGTTAAACGATTTGCTCTCTGGGTCCAGGCGGCCACGGAGAGCCAACGAGGGCTAATTTATGCATCTCCTTGCCTAGACTAGCCGCACTCCGCGCGCCTGCACCTCTCACCCACCGCGGGGACTCGGGGACGCCGGGCCAGGTTTAAGCCTGCGCTTGCGTAGTGTGGCCTGCGGGGCTGGAGGAGTGTTGAAGGTCATGCAGCCTGCCGGCCCGTCGCGGTTTACCAAATCCCGCGAGATCTCAAGCGGACAGACTCCCGGGAGGGGAGGTGCGGCGGCGGGAGTCGGGGTGGGGGGTGGGGGGGTAGGTGGGGTGTCGCTGCGTCCCGGCACCGGAAGCTGGGTGGAGCCGGTGGGAAGGAGGACACTCCGAACCTGCTGACCTGCGGGTGTCCTCGCCGAGTTCCTGGCGACGCCAGCGGCGCAGCCTGGGACAGTAGACCAGGAGGCGCCCACGAAGCAGGTGCTTTTCGTTTTTAAGGATTGTTAGGGTAAACAGCGTGAAGTTGGGGCGTGATTGTGTCTCAGGTGCCTCAGATTTGGACAGCTATTAAGCACCTACTGTGTGCCACGCATAAGGGTGTACTTGAATCATGTAAAAAGGAAGGAAAACAAAAAGCTGGCATGCATCTTTGAAATTCTGGGCAGATTATTAGTAATTTCTGTGAGAGTGGTTGGTATCCTGAGCTGTACGGGAAGGTTGGGTTCCTGAGGAAGGGAAGAGCCATGTAGGGATTCTCACGTAATGGCGGAAAGGGCAAAAGGAAGATCAGCAGTCCTTTGCGAAAGAAGGAACAAAATACTGATAAACACAGGCGAATTTTATTAAGAGGTATCGTATCAGGGGTAAGTTCAGTAAGTTGAATGTTACCGACATCAGACATTTAGTTCTTTTTCTCTCTGGGTCCTGGGTTTCAAGCCTAGGACCTCCTACGTGCTGGCAAAGTGCTGTACCACTCATCTGTATCTCTAATCCTAAACAAGTGGTTTTTAAAAAAATGTGTATGAGTGTTTGCCTGCAAGTATGTGCACCAAGTGCATGTTTGGTGCCCAATGAGGCCAGAAGAGGGCACTGGATCTTTGGAACTCGAGTTACAAATAGCTGTGAGTCACCATGTGGTTGTTAGGAACCCCCCTGACATTTCAATCTTTTTTTTTTCTTCTTTACATGAAAACGATTTCTCTGTGTAGCCCTAGCTGTCCTGGACTTACTTGTATACTAGTCTGGTCTTGAACTCACAGAGATTCACCTGCTTCTGCCTCCCGAGTGTTGGGACTAAAGGCATGCCCTACCCTTGCCAGGCCTGATGTTTCATTCCTAATTCTTGACTAAGAGCAGAATTGGAGCTGGGCACGGTGGTACAAGTCTTTAATATCTGTACTCTGGAGGTAGGGACATGCAGATCTCTGAGTTTGAGGCCAGCCTGGTCTAACGTAGTGAGTTCCCGGACAGCGTAGACTACATAGTGAGTTCCAGGCCAGTCAGGCCTACATAATGAGACAAAGAAGCAAACAGAAAGAGGAGAATTGTTCTTCTGTAGGATTGAGTATCTGCAGGAGAGTTGGGGTAGCAATATGGCTGTGTATGTAAAAGTCCTCTTTGGGAAGGTAATGGGGAAATAATGGAAAGTATGGGGAGATGTGAGATCTGTGATGAAAAGGTATGTCTTTCAGTCCAGTTCCTCTACTTACCTATGCTGTTATCTTGGGCATACACCGTACTTTTTGCAGAATGAAGGTACTGTAATAATGGATAGATAGTCCTTTCTCCAGATGTACTGGGGATTGGTTTCAGCATCCTACCTCCAATGGTTATAAAAATTTGCAGATGTGCAAATCCTTAAAATAAATGGTATAATTAGTATATCTAAACATGCCTTCCTGTAAACTTCAAATCATCTCTAGATTATTTATAATACCCCACACAGTGTTAACTATGTAAGTAGTTGAACTAGGTTGTTCATAGAATTAAGGTTAAGAAAAAAAATCTGTAGGTGTTTGGTACAGAGAGTATCTCTTTTAATGCTTTTTAAAATTTTTATTTATTTTTTGAGATAGGGCCTTGTTATGTAGTCCAGGCTGGCCTTGATCACACTGGCCTCTTGGCTCTGGTTCCTGAGTACTGAGATTACAAGCGTTGGACACCACATTGGCTTTTTTGAATACTTTTAATCCACAGTTGACTCTTAAGGTGCAGAGCTCAAGGGTATGGGAATACTGATTATATTTATGTCTCTAGCTTTGTTGCAAGCAGTAGTAATGAAACCTCTGCCAAAGTTATCTATAAATTAACCATATCCATGTAAATACTAACTAAGCAAGTCATCACAAATGGGCAGGCAAAATCAGCAAATCCTATTTGCCTGTTAAAAAATAACTGTCAACTTAAACATGCAGTGTGGAAGGTTTCATAGAAGTAGGAAGGAGTTTGGCTGTGCAGAGTCAGACAGTTTAGACTAAATTGGCTCCCCCACTTCAGGTTCAGTGCGGAGGCCCTCTAAGGTGCAGTTGCCCCATCTTTAAGATGGGGTGTGGCTAGTGAGATGGCTCAGCAGGTAGAGGTGATCCTCAAAGATCTGATGACATTGTTCAACCGCTGCATCCCACAAGGTGACAGAAGAGCAGAGTTGTCCTTTGACCTACACCTGAGCACTGTGATGAATGCACACCAGTGTGCACTCATGCATGTGTACACACAAGCGCAGATGGGGTGGGCAGTGCTGTGAGGTGAGTCAGTGAGAGCCTGCACGCGTGTATCATCTACAGTAATGCTTGTCACATAGTGACATTAAGGGTTTGATTTTATTTTTACTGAAGAAGCAGTAAAGAAGGGATTTTCAATCAGATAGTGCCGGGACTGAAAATTCAGTTTGCTTCATTTGCTAGCTCAAATTGTAAACTTAGAATAGGTTAATCTTTCACTTAACTTTTGGCTATTCTACACAAATTTCCTGTGAGTTGAAGATTTAAAAATGCTTCAGTGTCTGTGTTTGTGATAGTGCGCGCCTATAATCCTACCTACTTGGGATGCTGAGGCAGGAAGACTGCAAGGTAGAGGCCATCCCGGGCAACATAGGTAGCTGTCTCAACATTAGTATTTGGTTGTAAGCCTTGCCTTGTTAAACAGTTGAGCTGTTACTCCAACCCAAAGCAAGTATTTTTTTCTTAAAAGGGCTAGAGGTGGAGCTCAGAGAGTGTTTGCTATGAACAAAGCATTGAGTTCCACTACAGTACTATAGAAAAAGAGAACATGCTTTGATATGTCACTTTCTTAAAAATGATTTTTATGTATGTGGTTGTTTTGTCTGTATGTCTGTGCACCATGTGCATGGCTGGTTCAGCTGGAAGCCAGAAAAGGGCACTGGATCCCTTGACACTGGAGTTGGTTGTGAGCCACTGTATGGATCCTGGGAATCAAACCTAAGTCCTCTGAGAAAGCAGCAAGAGGTCTTTAACCACTGAACCATCTCTCTAGCCCCTTGATGTATTTACTTTTATACTCAGCAGAACTATCTATCTTAGTTTGGGTTACTATTGGTATGATGAAGCACCATGACCAAAAACAAGTCTGGGAGGTGTTGTAGAAGTGTTTAAAATATTGTTTTGTGAACTGTTGGCTGAGGGGCTATTTAGGTCTTGATGTTCTTTCTGTATTGTCTGCAGGTGTTGGATTTATGTGGCAGATGTTTGATTGCTAATGATCTGCATATCAGTATGCAGGTGTTCTGCATTAATAAGAATACCTGAGCTCAGATGTTCTGGGTTCCACTGTCCAGTATGGTGCTGGCCAGGATGGTGGTTTCCCCTGCTGAGGTCTGGCAGGGTTTGCACGTATGAGAATGACTCCTTGTTGTCCTTGCTGAGCTGCCCCATAGACATACTATTACTACAAACGCAGAGGGAACCACCATCATGGCAAGTGTCATCCTGGACAGTGGAACTCGGAGCATCTGAGCTCAGGTCTTTTTATTGATTCAGAACATCTCAAGTGTTCTATTGATAGCACATGAAGATCATAAGTAACCAAACAACACCCTACATAAATCCAACACCTGCAGACAATACAAAACACCCAGACCTAGGCAGCCCCTCACCCAACAATGTACAAAATTATTTATACTCAACTGAAAATAAACTACAACAGGGAAGACAGGGTTTATTTCTCTCACAGTTCCATTATCAGAGTTCATCATCAAAAGCAGGGAGGGCAGGAACTCAAACAGGGCAGAAACCTGGAGGCAGGAGCTGATGCAGAGGCCAGGGAGGAGTGCTGCTACTGGCTTGCTCCTCATGGCTTGTTCAGCCTTCTTTATTATGGAACCCAGAACCACCAGCCCAGGGATGACCCCACCCACAATGGGCTGGGCCCTCCCACGTCAATCACTAATTAAGAAAATGCTTTATAGGCTTGCCTACAGCCCAATCTTATGGAGGCATTTTCTCAGTTGGGGCTCCCTCCTCTCAGATGACTCTAGCCTGTGTCAAAATGACATTAAATTAGCCATCACACTATCCATTTTAAATAAATGAGTAAAATAAATCTTTAAGAGCTAGGTATGATGGCTTGACCTGTAATCTCAGCACTTGGAAGGTTGAGCTAGGAAAACTGCCTCTGAGTACCAGGCCAGCCTGGGCTACTGAATGGAACCCTTGTCTCAAGAAGACAGACGAGAAGACAGTGCTAGAAAGCTGGAGTGAGCTTAATTGGTAGAGCACTTGCCTTGCAAAACCTAAGTACCTGAATTAGATCCCCAAAACCCACAAAATAGGCTAGCAAGATGACTTATTGGGTAAAGGTACTTGCTACTGAGCTGGATAGACTTGAGTTCAATTCCCAGAACCAGAATGGTTCTACAAATTGCCCTCTGACCTCAACATGTATACAGTATAGTGCCTCCCCCCAATAAGAATGTAAAATAATACAAAACAAAAACAACCCCAAACTCATGAGAACAAGAAAGCTGGTTTTATTCTAGCACTGAGAAGATAGAGCTCTGGGGTTCCCTGGCCAGCCAGTAGCCTAATGCATGAGTTCTTTGCCGATGAAGAGACTCTGTCTCAATAAACAAGGTGAATTACATTTAAGGAACAACACCTGAGGTGAACCTCTGGCTTCTACATATATGTGTACACATGTACACCTGCACATATACTCAGAATATATACACAGAAACAAAAGAACCTTTGAAAAGTTTGTTGTATTTCAGCTGAAGAAGGTTTTTGGTAGTTTATGTTGTTGGAGACATAGTCTCACTGTGTGGTTCCGTCCTGGACGTCACCTTGTAGATCAGGCTAGCCTCGAAGTCACAGAGATCTACCTGCCTCTGCCTCCAGATGCTGGGATTAAAGGTGTGTGCCATCATGTCCAACTAAACAGTTGTTTAAACGTTTTTTAAAATTAATTTTGTGTGGGTGCCAGGGCCGTGGGCATGGCATAACACATGTGGAGATCAAAGGAGAACTTCTGGGAGTCAGTTTTTCTTTCCACTATGTATGTCCCGGAGATCAAACTGAGGTCATTAAGCATGGCATCAGGAACCTTTCCCCACTGAGGTCATTAAGCATGGCATCAGGAACCTTTCCCCACTGAGCCATCTTACTGGCCCAGGCAGTTCTGTTTTGTGTGCTGTGTGGTCTCTGGGATCCCATCCTGGTTGTACACATCAGGCAAGTGCTTTACTCTTGAGCTCCATGTGCAGTTCTTAGGTTGGTTCTTTGTATATTTGTAGCTTGACTAACTGCCTAATTCTGTAGGAACATGATTTTTTTTTTTTTAAATCAAGCCTTAGTAAGATACTTAATCCTGAGGTATGAAGACAAATGTCCCAGAATTATCCAAGATCAAGTGATTTTTCCTCTTTTAATCTTCAGTGAGCTTGTTCCTGTTAGCTAAGGATTCTAATTAAATTTAGTTATTTTCTCCATGTTTACTTTAGGAGGCAAACTGACAGGAGATTTATTATCTAATTTTTTAGATTCTGCTATTTTCGTTCAAGTGTATGGGTTCTTTGCTCTTGTACATGTCTGAACACCACATGCATGCAGTGTCTAGGAAAACAAAGTCCTGGAGTTGTAAGCTGCCATACAGGTGCTCAGAACTGAACTCGGTTCCCGTGGAAGAGCAGCCAGTATTCTTAACCGCTGAGCAATCTCTCTAGCCCTTTTTTAGATTCTAAGTATGATTTTTTTTCTCTCCACTCAGAAGCACAAATGGAGTTTATAATTTTTTAAAAATTGAATACTTCATGTCTTTCTAATTAATTTTTTTCTAATTACAGGAATTATTTTATATAGAAGTCTTGAGAGACCATTGCACAAATAGGGTGATGATTATCCAAAGAGTGGTATTGAACTCCCGACCTGGTATGTATCATTCTGTGGTTAATGAACAATTGTGGTCTCTGTAATTATTACTGCAAATGGAAAAATAAAAAGTAACATGATATCAGTGTAGTAAACTAAAAAAGTAAATTAAGAGTAGTAAATTTCAGATCTCTGAGTTCAAGGACAGCCAAAGCTACAAAAACAAACAAAAAAGACTAGTAAATATATTAGATGGAACTTTTTTTCCCCCCCTTTTCAAGACAAGGTTTCTCTGTGCAGCCCTGGCTGTTCTGGAACTCACTCTGTAGACCATGCTGGCTCAAACTTGGAGTGATACCTGCCTGTGCCTCCCGAGTGCGGTATTAAAGGCGTGTGCTACCACCACCCAGTGTTAGATGAAGCTTTTTAAACAATGTCTTACTTGGCTTTCAGATGTCAGATGTTAATCTTTCAAGGTCATTTGAATAATAATATTTGGAAGATTATATTGAAAGTGTATAATTTTGGATGTTTTACCTTGTGGTAGGTATAACTGATTCTTAAAATGTGCTTTTCTGTTTTATGTGACACATAGCATCTTACCTCAGTACTGATATCTACCTGAATCTTAGAAACCTAGGTGTGGAAGTCATCCAACAAATGTGGGCCCAGTGTTTTGTGACCCTGTTTTGTTGCTTGCATACCACATTTTCTGCCCTCAGTTTTAGTATAGTGAACAGTTAGCTTAAGACCTTTACATTGGATCCCCACCTTGGAAATCTGATGTTTCTTGAAAGGAAGTTTGCGTATGTTTAACATGATTTAAGATGAATACACTCTAGACAACTAAAGTGTATTAAGCTATCATTAGATAGCTTCTGCTTAAACATCTTTCTCATACCTCAAAATTTCTAGTTTCCTTATTATTAAGACTTTAAAAACAAAACAATAAATGTTCATGTAAGCCTCTGTTTATTTCTTAAAATGAGTATGAAAAACTTACCTAACTTTTACATTGGTTTTTCTGTTACTTTGTAAATTTTAATTCCATAATTAAAATAAAAAAGTTGAGTTCAATTTTTTTTTGACATTTTACTTTCTTTTATGTGTGTAGGGGTTTTGCCTACATGTATCTCCATGCACCTTGTGCATGCACTTCTCTTGGAGGGCAGAAGAGGGCATGGATCCTTGGGACTGGAGTTACAGATTGTTGTTAGCAGCTTTGTAGGTGCTAGAAATCAAACCCCAGGCTCCTGGAAGATAAGCAGGTGCTCTTAATCACTGAGCCATCATCTCTCTAGTCATCCTGTATCCCACTCTGATTCCCAGCCTCCTGTCCTCCCTCCTTCCCATTTTTTTTTTTTAAGAGAAAGCCCTACTATATAGCCCTGGATGGCCTGGAACTCATTATGTAGACCAAGATGGTCTCAAATTCAGAGTTCACTGACTCTGCCTCCCAAGTGCTGAGATTAAAAGTGTGTGCACCACCTCTTCCAAACACATAAGAGAGTGGTATTTTTCACTTTCAAAATCCTCCAGTCATTTTGAAACAGAGTATTATTTACCTATAATTGTTTTTAGAAACAAAATTAGAAGTTTACAAGAATATTTCAGAATTTAGTACCAAGAGTGATGGGAGCTATTTGAAAATTTTATGTTGAGTTATTCATACTTGAATTAAAAGGGATTACTTTGAATTCTAGGGTGGCATTTAGGAAATAAAAAATGTATGAGAAAGTAACTTTTTTTCTAGGCATGGTGGTATACATCTTTAATCCCACATGGGAGGCAGAGGCAAGTGGATTTTTATGAGTTTAAGGGCAGCCTGGTCTACATAAAGAGAACTGAGCAAATGCTACATAGTGAGGCTGTCTGAGAAAACAAAAAAAACAAAACCTTTTTAATTTTATATTTTTGCTTGAAAATTTAGGGAAGAATGGAAACCCAGTGGCAGATAATTTCAGGATGGAAGAAGTCAGTTTACCTGATACTATCAGTGAAGGACAAGTTCAAGTTAGAACTCTTTATCTCTCTGTGGATCCTTACATGGTAAGAAGCAGGATGTTGAAAGCTGATGAAAAATAATTCTTTTTTTTTTTTTTTTGTATTTTACTGTTGTTGCATCCAGAATTTTATTGTGCTTTCTGTGTGACTAATAAATATTTGAGAAATCATGTCAGTACATCTGTGAATTATAAGTTACCTTTATTTTTACTCACTGGTGATATTAAAGAACACTGCAAGTTGGGTGTGGTGGTGCATACCTCTGGTCCCAGCATTTGGGAGGAAGAGGCAGAAGGATCTCTATGAGTTCAAGGTCAGTTTGGTCTACATATTTCCAGGATAGCCAAGGCTATGCAGTGAGACTCTTTCTCAAAAGAAAAAAAAAAACAGAAAGGAAGAAAGAAGAAAAATGAAAAAGAAAAAAAGAAAACTGTAGAAAATGAATTTACAGTAGTAATGTGGTTAATGAGGTTCTTCCAAATGGCCAGGTTACTTCCCAATAGTAAGTAAAGCTATAAATTAAGGTAGTAAAATAGTATGAAAAATGCTCTCATGGGCCAGTGAGATGGCTCAATGAGTAAAGGCACTTGTTGCCAACCCTGACAGCCTGACTTTGATCCTCAGGACCCACGTGTGGAAGGAGAGACCCAATTCCTGTGAGTTGTCTTCTGACCTCCATGCATGAACTATGGCACTATCACATTAGCCTTGGTTGGTTCCATAATTCGGCAATCATGATAATGGTACGAACATTTGTGTACACATTTTTTTCAATAAGATTTATTTATGTGTATATATGAGTGCTCTATCTGCATAATACACCTGTATGCCACAGCAGGGCATCAGACTGCATTATAGATGGTTGTGAGTCACCATGTGGGTGCTGGAAATTGAACTCAGGACCTCTAGAAGAGCAGACAGTGCTCTTAACTGCCAAGCCATCTCTGTAGCCCCCAATTTTTATATAGAGTGCTTTCCGTTCTCTTGATGTCTACCTAGAGATAAAATTGTTAGGTATCTGTTGACCATAAGTGAGAGTTTACTTCTAGACTCAGATCGCATTCCATTAATATGGAGTCTATCCAAATGTGCCTTGCTACCTTGATTTGTTATGACTGCAGTAAGTTCAGGTCCTCTGTAAGAACAGCCAGGTCTCTTATCCACTAAGCCATCTCTCCAGTCCCATCTTATTTTTAAAATCAGCACGTGTGCACATGCAGGTGTGTGATCTGTGTGCAGGCATGCATGTGCTGTTGCATACATGTGGAGGTCTGAGGTCAACTCTGGAGTCAGTTCTCTCCTACCGGGATCAAACCCCGGTTGTCAGGCCTTTATTGTCCGAGACACCTCTCTGGTCTGCTCCACTTTATTTTCTGAGACAGGGTCTCCCAACTGAACCTGGAGATTCTGATTCAGCTAGACTGGCTGGCGAGTCAGCCTCCAGGATCTGCTCAGTGCCAGCCCGCAGCCCCACCAGTGCTGAGGTTACAGACATACACTGCTACACCCAACACTGAATTTTTAAAACTTCCAAAAAGAAAAGCTGGGCTCTAGATGGTTTTAAATTTTTAAAAATTACATGTATGTATGTGTGTCTGTGCACACTTGTAAGTGCTCAAGCATGACTGTTATGGCTCACGGGTCAGAAGACAGCATCCGAGAGTTGGTTCTTTCCATCATGTGGGTCCTGGGATTGAACTCAGGCCGTCAGACGGGCTTGATGACTAGTACCTTCACCTGATGAGCCATATCAACGCCTTATTTATGTTTCTTTTTTGTATTAGTACCATACTGTCTAATTTAGAACAGATCTAAATTTCTTTACTGGTAAGAGCCAGTACATGGTTTCCCCAATTTTTGCAGAATTAAAAAAAGAAAAAAAAAATAACAGAGAGACTTCTATGCTTTTAGCCAGATAAGTTAAACTTACCTTATGAATGCTTTCTTTTTTCCAGCGTTGTAAGATGAATGAAGACACTGGCGCTGATTATTTAGCGCCCTGGCAGCTGTCTCAGGTGGTTGATGGTGGAGGTGTTGGAATTATAGAAGAGAGCAAACATATACATTTGAAAAAAGGCGATTTTGTGACTTCTTTTTATTGGCCCTGGCAAACTAAGGCAATTCTCGACGGGAATGGCCTTGAAAAGGTGATGTATAATACAAAACTTTCTGATTTTTCTTCCTTTATTCTCATTTCTGCATTCTTATTATTTTGTTAGCGAGGGAATACCATTTTCATTTAGATAGCTGCCAAAATGCGGAAAGTCTTTGTCTTCTTTACCGTTGGTCCTCGGACATCACCAGTGGATGCTTTCATCTCAAACTGAGTGTATAGTATAAAGCTCAGCTGTAAGTATACACATTTAAAGCTAAGTACTAGAAATCCTCCTGTAATCATGTATGCTAAAGTTTCTTGAGGAATAGCTACGTGAAGGATACATTCACTTCATGATTGAATCTCATCCCCTGTCAGAAATCGAGATTTCAGTTGCTGCGCCGTGTAAAATGACTGGTACTTGCTTTAACCTACAAAAACTGGCAGCTTCATGTAATTTGACCTAAACGATGTATCATTAGGGAAGACACCTTATTTCTGAATACTCTAGTTTCTTTTTTTGTTTGTTTGTTTGGTTTTGTTTCTTTGCTTTTTCAGACAAGGTCTCTACATAGCCTTGGCTGTCCTAGAACTTACTATGTAGACCAGGTTGGCCATGAACTCACAGAGCCTTTGCCTCCCAAAGCTGTGCACCACTATCTGGCTAAATTTTAGTATTTTTAATAATTACAAATTCTTAATCAGTTGTGAGAGCTGCTAATGCATACATGTTAGCACTTTGCTTTTTCACCTTAACAAAATGGTTGGGGCAGCCGTGAAGGAAGGACTCTCAGGAACGGTGATACAGACGACTACAGAGCTGGGTGTGGTGGTGCAAACCTTTAATCCTAGTACTTGGGAGGCAGAAGCAGGCTGATCTCTCTGTGTTCTGGGCTAGCCTGGTCTGCACTAGTGAGTTCTAGTCCAGCCAAGACTGCATAGTGGTGCCCTGACTTAAAGGAGAGGGTTATTGTTATGATTCTAAAAACCAAAGCCTTGTGCAAGGCCACCCATAGGGAAGGTGCCTACATGACAGCTAGAGGCTCACAGCGTCCTAGGTATTGATCCTCGCAGTCAAGAGTAATTAATCGTAAAACGACTTTCCTCATTTTGCCTTTAAAACTCTTGCCTCAAAGCTAGAGTTGGAGTTCAGAGGTATAGCATTTGTCTAATTCTGGATGAGAGCCTGTGTTTAATCACCAGCACTGTAAAACAGCAAAACAAAATGATAAAACTCTTGCTTTTTGTTACCTCTTTGAATGTTGTCATGGCCACATCTTTAAAAAATTATTATTCTTTTTGTTGTTCTTGTTTCTTTTTTTTGAGACAGAGCTTCTCTGTAACCTGGCTGTCCTAGAACTTTCTCTGTAGACTAGGCTGGCCTTGAACTCAGATCTACCTGCCTCTGCCTCTGGGTGATGAGAGTAAAGAAATGTACTACTATACCCAGCCTAAAAATTATTTTTAAAAAAACAACAACAAAACTTTTTGCATATGGGTGTTTTGCTTGCATGTATGTTTGTGCACCACTTGCATGCTTGATACTGGAGGAGTTCAAAAGAAGGTGTCAGATCCCTGAAACTGGAGTTAAGAGATGATTGTGGGCCACCATGTGAGTACTAGAATCAAATCTCGGTCTTCTAGAAGAGCAGACAGTGCTCTTAATTGCTGAGCCATCTCTCCAGCCTCCATGGTCCACCTATTAGAGGCAAGGTTTCATGTAGTCTAGGCTGGCCTTGATCTCACTATGTAGCAGAGGATGACCTTGAACTTCTGATCTTCCTGCCTCTACCTCTTGAGTGCCAGGAGTACTTATGTGCATAACCAGATGTATTATGTGGTATTAGGGATTGGATCTAGGACTTTATATGCATGCTAGGCAGCATTCTACCAACTGAGTCTCATCACCAGCCCTCAATTCTATATTTTAAATTATATACTTGTATCTAAAAATATATGTGACTGCCTATAAATTCCCAGAGAGTGGTGGGGTCTTGTGAGCCCCTACTTCCCATGAGATAGTGTTGATGTGCTCAGTTTTGTGCACATTTTAGGTAGATGATCATAGCTGCTCTGAGTTGGACTACAATGGTCATGCCATGCCTTGAAGACAAATGTCTCCACAACATGTCATTCCTTCGTATGGCTCCTACCTCCTGTCTGCTCGCTCTCCTTCCATATTCTCTCACCTTTAGAGTGGGTGATAGAGGTCTCATTTGTGTCTCCGCTTTCAACAGTCTTTTATTCTCAGCACTTGGACCAGGTATGAGTCTGTGCAATTACTGCTGCCTGCTGCAGAAAGAAACTCCTCTGATCCAAACTGACAGCAACATTGGTCTGTGGGCAGAAACATCCTTTAGAAGGTACATCTTGTCCATTTAGCAAAGCAAATGCAGTAGCTTCTCCTTTAGGGCTGTGACCTCTGTGGCCACAGACTTCTGACCAAGTTTACAGTTCCAGATGTGAATTCCTTTTTTCAGAACTGGACCTCACATCCACTCAGAATGTAGTTGGTTACGGTGACAGACCTGTTACTATTGCACCAATGGGCACATCTTGCCTAGCCAATTGGTATTGCTGCATGCAGGATCCACAGCTGAGTAAGACAAGATTATGGATGACATTTCCTCCCCAGCAGTTTGCATAGCCCCTCTAGCACCCTGAGGACTAGCCAGTAGAGAGGGCATTTCTAGCTCAGTTACAGCTTGATCTCTCTGTGCTCTGCCACCTGAGCAGGTAGTTAGATACCATCTAGCTCTGGTGGCCAGCTACAAACAGCGCCTTTGTTTTTTTGGGGCCTCTCTTACCAACAACTCTGGTGCTGGAATTCTAATTTCATAATCTATGGCTCCTGGGAGCAGTTTATCTACCCACATAGTATTTCTGTTCAAATGATTTGGAATTTTAGATAAATTTTTGTTTTGGAATTTCTCAGAGACTTAAAAACCTTTCAACTTTGCTTTGTGCTTTTCTATTAAACATTTTTATCTATTGATATACACTGGGAATTAACAAAAATATGCTTTGTTTATGTGAGAATTGTTAAAGTTGATTTTGTAATGTGAGAATATTTATTGCTTTTTTTTCTTTTCATGTATATATTGTGTATCTGTGTCTGTGAATGTATATGCTCATGGGTGTTCATGTACATGTGGAGGTTGGGGGACAGCTTTGGGTGTAAGTAGAGCTGTCTGCCTCCTTTGACAGATAGGATGGCCAGTGAGCACTGGGAATCATTCTTCTCTTCTCCAGTATTGAGAGTGCAGTAGCCTGCCTGGCATTTTTATAGGGGTTCTGGAGGTCAGACTCAGATATTCATGCCTGCAAGGCAAGTGCTTTACTGACTGGACCCATCCTTTTAGCCCTTTTGTGCTGTTTACAGATATGGTAGAATTTTAGCAAAACCAAAGAATGGTTTACTGTGGACTACTAAAACAAAACAAAAACAAACAAGCAAGCAAAACAAAACAAAACAAATACCACACAGGCTGGGTAGCTTAACCAATAGGGACTCATTTCCTATTCTAAAGGTTAAAAACCCAAGATTGAAGTTCTGGAAAATTCAGTTTCTGGTAAGGTCTCTCTTAGCTTGCAGGGAGGCCTTCTTGCTGTGTCATCAAGTGCCCTTTCCAGGCAGTAAAGGCAGTTGCATCTGTTCCTTCTTCTAGTGGTATACCTCTATTGGATTAGATTCCCAACTTTGTGATCTCATTTAATCTCAAATATCACCTCAAAGGTCTTGAACCAGTATACTTACAGGGATATAAAGATTTAACATATGCAACTGGATGGGGAACACCATTCAGTCCATAACTCTCTTAACTTCTGGCCATAAAACTGTAATTTCAGTATTGTTTAAAATGTACAACTTCTATTTTAGGTAGACCCACAACTTGTGGATGGACATCTTTCATATTTTCTTGGAGCTATAGGTATGCCTGGTTTGACTTCCTTGATTGGGGTACAGGAAAAAGGTCATATATCTGCTGGATCTAATCAGACAATGGTTGTCAGTGGAGCAGCAGGTGCTTGTGGATCTTTGGCTGGGCAGGTAAAGTTTCCAAAAATTACTCGACTTTTCTAAAATAGAAGGCATAAGTAGATCACAGAATTCATGTATATAATTTAAAATGTAAAACTAAGTGCTGGTGACATAGCTCAGTTAGTAGAATGTTTGCCTAGAATGCATGAAGTTCTGGGTTTGATCCCTATTGCTGTATAAAATAGGTGTGATGCACATCTGTAATGTCAGCACTTAGGAAGGGGAGGCAGGAAGATCAGAAGTTCAAGGTTATCCTGTGCTGAGTTCAAGCCCAGCCTGGACTACATAAAACTTTGTCACAAAAAGTAAGTAATTAATTCTAGGAGTTAGCCATTTGTAAGTTGCCCATGATTCAGCAAATAATCTCACACCCATGCACATGCAAACAACACCGATTAAACTTAATGGGCTATGTTTTTTAAAGACATGAAAGTAGGAGGGGGGCATGTTAAGATAAAGAAGGAATTCCAGAGGGAATGGGAGGGGAATAAGAAATGGGAATGTGGCTGACTGTAGTCAAACTATAGGATACACATACACATATGAAATTGTCAAAGATAAAAATCTGAATTAAAAAAGATTTATTTGGCTAGGCGGTAGTGACACACCCCTTTAATCCCAGCACTTGGGAGGCAGAGGCAGGCAGATCTCTATGAGTTTGAGGCCAGCCTGGTTTACAGAGTTCCAGGACAGCCAGAGTTACAACAGAGAAACTGTCTTGAAAAAAAATTTTTTTTGTTTGATACGTATGTGTGCGTGCCTGCACGTCTGTGTGTCAGGTCTTCTTGGAACTGGAGTTACAAGTGGTTGTGAGCTTCCTGATATTGGTGTTTGGAATTGAACCAAGATCTTCTGTAAGAGCAGTCAGTAAGTGCTCCTAACCACTGAGTCATCTCTCCAGCCTCCTTATTTTAAATTTAAAAATTTTTATGATGTCATTATCTCTTACATTGTTGGCAGAAATGATGTTATTACCTATTTAGATTCTATTAATAACAATATGAAAAATGCAGGTTTTTGTGTTTCTCTGTTAACTAAAATGGATGTGGCAAATGTAAGTATAGTCTGTCATTCATATAGGGATGAAAATCATAGAGATCTGTCTGTAATTCTTTGAATTAAAAGACAAACAAGCAAGGGTTGGAAAATGGCTCAGTGGTGAAGAGTACTTGCTGTTCTTACAGAGTACCCAGGTTCAGTTCTCAGCACCACAGAGTGGCTTAGAACTCTCTGTAACTCCAGTCCCAGGAGACGTAGTACTGGCTTCTCAGGCACCAAACTGACACATAATGCACATGCACACATGCAGCCAAAACACAAATAAATACATCTTTACAAAAATGACAAAGAGGGGTCTTGGGCTGTTTAGTGATTGGAACCATTGGTAAGCATGCATGAGGCTTTATGTTGCTAGCACCAAACAACCTAAAATCACACTCATATTTTAAAGATATTCTTAATAAGAATTCTTCTTCAAGGTTATTTATTTTTATTTTGAAACAGTCATTGTCTCCCTGGCTGACCTCAGACTTACTATGTAGCTTAGGCGGACCTTGAATTCCTATTCCTCCTACTTCCACCTTCCAAGTGCTGAGACTGCAATAGTGCAAAAAGCATTTATAGAATTTTAGGTATGTAATAAGTGTTTTCAATGAACTGTACAAAGTTCAATGTTTTATACATAGTAGCTGTATTGGTTAGTTATCTCCTTGCTGTGATGATGCCTGACAAAAGCAAGCCAAGGAAGGTTTTATTTGGTATACAATTCCAGAGTATGGCCCATTACGGCAGGAGGACATGATAGGAGGAGCTCAAGGCAGCTTGTTACATTGCATCAGCATTCAAACAGAAAGCAATGAGTGCTTGTAGTCAGCTTGCTTTCTCCTGTTTATTCAGTGTGGACCCCACACATTTCCTCCCTTTTCACTTAACCTAATCTAGCTAAGTCATCATAGACATGCCCAGAGGTTTGCTTCTGTGGAGATTCTAGAGCTTGTCAAGCTGACAGCCAAGATTAGCCATCATAGTAGTTGTGGTGGTTTGAATGAGAATGTCCCCCATAACCTCCATTATTTGAACACTTGTAGCCCAGTTGTTGGTGCTGTTTGGGGAGGCAGTGCAGGCTTGCTGGAGGATTATGTCACTGGGGGAAGGCTTTTGAGAATTCACAGCCTCATCCTACTTCTAGTTTGCTCTTCTTCCTGCATGGCTGTAGAAGCACTGCTCCTGATATCAAGCCTGCTGCCACCATGCTTCCTGCCACGTTGGCTCTTATCCCTTTCTGTAAATCCAAATAGTCTCTCTTCTTTCAGCTGTTTTTGGTTATGGTCTTTTATCACAGCAATGAAAGTAACTAAGTAGCTTTTACTGTATGGGAAATAATACTGTATTTTAGCTATCATTTATGTTCTTCACGGCCCTGAATTTTAAGAGTGATATTTTGGATCTGATTATTTATTTTACAAATTATATTTAAATTGTGAATTTTAAACTACATTTAATGTTGGTTTGTTTTAAGGATCACATTATCTGTCCTTGGTCTCTTTGGTTTTAATTTTTCTCCCTTTCTTTAGTTCATTTTTTTTTTTTTTGAGACTGGATCTATGTATTCTTGGCTGATCTGAAACTTACTCTGTAGAAAGTACAGCCTGGCCTTCACAGAGAAATGCTGCCTCTACCTCTTGTGTGCTGGGATCAAAGGTGTATGCCACCATACTTTAAATTTTTTAGTTAAATGCACTATTGATTAAACCTAAATTCTCATGAATACGATGAACACTGTTGCAGGGTTAATATCGCTAATGATGAAACATCGGGCCAGAAGTAATTTGGGGAAGAGTCTATTGCTTACACTTTCAGGTAATAGTCTATCACTGAGGGAAGTCGAAGCAGGAACTCAAACAAGGTAGGAACCTGGAGGCAGGAGCTGATGCAGAGGCCATGGAGGAGTGCTATTTACTGGCTTTTTCATAGACTCCAGGACCACTAGCCTAGGGGTGGCAACACAATGGGCTGGGCTCTCCCACTTCAATCACTGACTAAGGAAATCTATAGACCTGCCTACAGTCAGATTTAATGAGGCAGTTTCTCAACTGAAGATGCCTCTTAGGTGATGCTAGCTTGTGTCAAGTTGACATAAAAATTAGTCAGGATGAATACTCTCTTCCACTTGCACTATCTTGTATGTTTGTGTGAATGTAAGCTGTTTAATTTTCAAAACATTCCTCCCTAGATTGGCCACCTGCTCGGCTGTTCCAGAGTGGTGGGAATTTGTGGAACACATGAGAAATGCCTGTTTTTGACTTCAGAACTTGGATTTGATGCTGCAGTTAATTATAAAAAAGGGAATGTGGCAGAACAGCTTCGAGAATCATGTCCAGCTGGAGTAGATGTTTACTTTGACAATGTTGGAGGTGACGTCAGTGATGCAGTGATAAGTCAGGTTGCTTGCTGTTTTGTTTCTGTTATGAATCTGATACTGTATTTTATTTATGGTGATATATCACAGTATGGTGATACTGAGGGGGAGCTATAAAATTGTAGGGTTTGTTTTGACAAATAATGTGACCATTATTGTATTTAAGTTATGCAAAAGATCTTTTTTTGATACTTACTTTCATTTGTTTGCACATTTGTATTCTGAATTTCATTTCCTGCCTAGCAATATATTTTCACCTTCAGTTTACTGTTGTGAAAAATTAAGAGTTGCACTTTTGAAATGGTGAGATTCTAATCTCTTAACTCACCATCATCCTGCTGTCATAACCCCTGAATTGGGTAGGGAGGTGGTTTTCATAGATTATAGGTATTGTGTATTTTTATTGACAATGTAGTAAAATATCAAGTCAGTAATAAGAATAAATAGTTCTTTATGCAAGATTACTTGCAGTTGAGAATAAATTATTTAAATCTAAAGAAATATATTAGTGGGCTGGAGATATGGCTTAGTTGTTAAGAGTGTGTACTGTTCTTGCAGAGGACCTAAGTTTGATTCTCAGCATCCATGTCAGGCAGCTCAACCACCTGTCACTCAAGCTTCAGGGAGAACCAACACCTCTGGCCTCCTCAGGCACCTGCATTTACATGCATGTATCTGTTGTGGGGTAGCCACCAGAGAAGACTACTTGGATATGGGTTTAAGCCAATAGGAAGGAAGACTGGCCAGCAACTACACTGAGTGTTCAGGATCCCAGTGTAGCCCCAAGCCTTTCTCATGTTGAGCTTTTAAGCATAAAAAACATACTCTGAGTTGAAATCCTTCAGTTAACAAGAAAAGTTAGCCAGAAGTGGAACTATAGAAGCCAAAAAAAAAAAAAAAAAGATTAGTATATTTTAGTATATTTAGAGGATTTCCCAGAATTATTATGGATTAGGCTACTTTGTTTTAGTGCTGTGTATGTGCTGAGTTTTACAGCTTAGACGGTACTTCCATCATGGAGTCAGTTGTGCTAAGGTCTGGGGCCCTGTTACAGGATCTACACACAGATCCACACATATACACATAATAAAGCTTTAAAAAAAAGAAATATACTACTACTAATAAAAGCAGCAAAGTCAGTGACAACTAATACAATTTTTTGGTGATTACCAAACTTTTATTAGTTCTGCATTCCTTCAGAGTGGACTTACTAAAACTTGTAGGGGCTATAGAGATGACTCAGCAAGTAAAGAGTAATTAGAGTAATTACTGATACCCACATCAGGCAGCTCAAAACCACCTACAACTTCAGTTATAGGGGGATCCGAAGCCCTCTTCTGGCCTCCACAAGCACCTGCATGCATATGGTGAACATAAAATTTATATAGGCATAGGCATGCATGTACACACAAACAATTTAAAATACTTTAAATAGTTAAAGCTTCAAAATAAATGCAATTAATTGGCAATAAAGGTTTAAGTGTGGTGGTTAAATAGGTTTTCATTGGTATAGTCATAAATCCATTATTGGAACCTTTCCTATGAGAGTAGTGATCAGCCTTTCTCTATACAGATGAATCAGAACAGCCACATCATCCTGTGTGGTCAAATTTCTCAATACAATAAAGATGTGCCTTATCCTCCTCCACTGTCCCCTGCTGTAGAAGCAATCCAGAAGGAAAGAAACATCACAAGGTGTGTTCTTTACCTTTGCCCTTAGTACCACTTTCACATGGGATAGGGAGTTAAATTTCATAGATGGGAAATGTATTCATTTACTATTTTTTCTTACTAAATAAAATTGAAAGGTATATATTTAAGGAAATTCAATATTTAAATTTTGGTTAACTGGTTCCCAGAAAACTGTTACTTCTGGCTTTGACCGGAAGAGATAATGAGAGGGTCAGGAAAGAACGTTATCCACAGAGGAAAAATCACGATGCTGTTGCCAAATGTGGTTGTAGATGATTAGCAGACATTAACAGTCAAGTTTAGTGTATTTACTTCTTAACTACACCCAAAACTGTATCTGATCAGACTCAGCGTGGTTGTGTGCTAATTTAAAAACTAACAGGTATTATTACCATTTTGAAAGATTAGATTTTGGGTTCTCACTCCTGAAATATTTATTCTCTACTTACAGAGACAGATTTATGGTGCTAAATTATAAAGATAAATTTGAGCCTGGAATTCTACAGCTAAGTCAATGGTTTAAAGAAGGAAAGCTAAAGGTAAAACATTTTTTTTTGTTTTTTGAAACCAGGTCTCATATAGTCCAGGCTGGCCTTGAATTTGAAACATAGCTGAAAATGACTTTGAACCCTTAGCCTCTGACCTTTTCCTCACTAGTGCCAGGATTACAGACATGCTCTGTCATGTCCAATTTAATGTGGAAATGATAGGCTGAGCTGTATATGTGTGTGCTTAGATTTTTTTTGTTTTTGTTTTTTTTTTGTTTTGAGTTTTCAAGACAGGGTTTCTCTGTGTAGCTCTGTCTGTCCTAGAACTCACTCTGTAGACCAGGCACTTGTCTATCTATTGTCTTTTTTTTTTTTTAAGAGGATGTTTATGAACTAGGGGTGTAACTTGGTAAAGTATTTGCTTAGCTTTAGTCTACCCCAGCAGAGAGAGAGTAAAACTGTATATAGTGGCACAGGTCTATTATCTCAGCACTTGGGAGGTGGGAGCAGATCACACATTCAAAGTCATTCTTAGCTACATAGCTTGGGTGTAGAGTTTGTCCAAGATTAGACAGGACGAGGTGTGTGTATGCAGCAGTGCGATTGCTCAGTGAGTATGGACACTTGCTGCCAAGTGGATGGACTGGGTTTGAGCCCCAGAATCCACATGTTAGAAAGAACTGAGCTAGGAATGTAGCTCACATCTTCAAACCCAGCACTTGGGAGGCAGAGTCAGTCAAATCTCTTTGAGTTTGAAGCTAGTCTAATCTACAGAATGAGTTCTAGGACAGCCAGGTCTATAAAGAGAAACCCTGTCTCGAAAACCAAAAAACAAAAGAAGAACTGACTTCTTCAAGTTGTCTCTGACCTCCATATGCATACAGTGACACTTGTGCACCCACCCACAAAACAAAAAATGTAAAAAAACAAAACAAAGATTTAAAAAGATCCGACAGTAGGAACCTAGGATTTTATTGAAATAAATAATCAACAACAAACTTCTGAAATAAAGAATCCACTGTAGACACAGTTTAAATTGTGTTGTGTTCTTTTATGGAAATCATTAACCCTAAATCTAGCTATTTTGACTTACAGATCAAAGAGACTGTGATAAATGGATTGGAAAACATGGGAGGTAAGATGACTGCAGATTCATTCTATATGTGCACTCAATGCACGTACTGATTTTTCTTCTGATGCTGCCATTCAGGTGGGCTTTTTTCTTTTTGTCCTAGAAAATGAACCTATGGCCTCTTTCATGCTAAGCACACACTTTCACATGGTGCTAAACCCTAGCCAGCCCCTCCCCCCTTTTTTTGAGGCAACGAGGTTCAATATTAACTGAAAGTTTGTGCTTTTGTTTTATGCAGTAATGGAGAACTGAACCAGGGGCTTTGTGCATGCTAGGCAAGTCCTCTATGATTGAGTGATATCTTCTTTCCTTTATTTATTTTTTTCTTTTTTTGGGGGGAGGGGGCGGGAAGAGCAGACCTTTTCTGAGACTGGGTCTTATGTAGCCCTAATTGGCTTTGAATTTGATAGGTATCAAGGCTGACCTTAAATTCTTGATCTTTCTGCTTTCACCTTCCAAGCGCTGGAATTACAGGCATCTGCCACCACACCCAGCTTATTTTCTTGTTAATAATTGATTGCTGGGGCTGAGGATGTAGGTTAGTTGGTAGAGTGCTTGTTTACCATGATGAAGCACTGTACAAATCATGCATAGTAGCAACCACTATAATCCCAGAACTTAGAGGGTATGGGCAGCACAATTTAAGCTCATTCTCAGCTACATGAGACTCTGTTTCAAATATAAATAAAATTTAAAAATGATCTCTTCCTTGTGGAAATGTCCTATCCTATATATGTAGGTTTTCTTAAACCTTGCAATCAAACACCATTAGAGTTCATTCTATGGTACTTATATGAGGTTGGCAATGTGCTCTCTATCCTGTCCAACTCTTTTTGGTTGTTTTTGAGTCTCAGTGAATACTCCAGCCTGGCCTTAAACTCATGATCCTGCAGCCTTAGCTCCAGAGTGCTAGGATTACATGCATACACGAGAGTTTCTTTCTGTGTGTAATATTAAAAAAAAAAAAGCCAAACAAACAGATGAGCTGGAGAGAGGGCTCAGTGGTTAAGAGCACTGACTGCTCTTCCAGAGGTCCTGAGTTCAATTACCAGCAACCACAGTAGTTCACAACCATCCATAATAGAATCAGATGCCCTCTTCTGGCATGCCGGTGTACAGCAGATAGAACACGCATATAAATTAAAAAAAAAAAAAAAAAATCAGATGCCTCATTGGTTAAAAGCACTTGCTACTCTTTCAGAGGTCTGAGTTTAGTTCCTAGCATCTACATGGCAGTTCACAACCAGTTCCAGGTTATCCAGAGCCCTCTTCTGGCCCATATTGGCATCACCACACATTGTACACTTATACACACGTTGTACACCTACATACCTGCAGACGAAACACTCTTACAAATAAAATAAATCCTTGAGTGTCTTGCCTGCATGCATGTATGTACACCATATACATGCCTGGCACTCAGGGAGTTCAGAAGAGAGTGTTGGATCCCCTAGAGCTGGTGCTAGGGATGACTGTGAGCCACCATGTGAGTTGGGAACTGAACCCAGGTCCTCTGCAAGAACAAGTGCTCTCAACCCCTAAGTCGTCTCCCCAACCCCAAATAAAAAGAAATCTTAAGAAAAATCACTGAAGAAATTATTCAAACTAATTTTATATGTTAGGCCTCCTAACAAATATCTAGTAACATTTCTCTTTTCAGACCTTTGTTTTCCTTTCAGTTGCATTCCAGTCCATGATGACAGGAGGCAACACAGGGAAGCAGATCGTCTGCATTTCAGAAGATTCTGCTCTGTAGTCTCTGTGTACATCTTCATCAAGAAAACCCTACATTTCCACTTTGTACAAAGACTCTTAAGATGCATTTAAAAAATAATCTTAGAGTACAGGTAACTCTTGATTCAAATGTGGTCATATTTTCTTAGTTGTGTAACCTCTAAACCTTCAGTATCATTTGTTCACTATACATCTAACATGTCACTGTTTACCATAATAGATTGAAGCTAGTATGTTTTTCTTTTTTCTTTTATTTTTGAGACAGGATCTTAACATGAAGTCCACACTGGCCTCAAACTTGTGATCCTTGGGGCCCCACTTTCTGCGTGCTGGGATCACAAATATGTGCCACTGTGCTTATTTTTCTTATAATAATAACTACTTCAATTATAATTGTGACTTTGGAGATGGGTCTGTTAGTGTAGCTCAGACTGGATTGGCTCCTTGGGCTTCCCGCTGCTGAGACTGCTGGAATTCCAGGCACCTGTCACTGTACCTGTCTACTTTTGTTTGTTAAAATTAATATTACATATATTTGTATCAAATATTTTTAAACTCCTGGAACTGGGAAAATTTTTAATATGATCCTTAAACTGAGAGTATTAGAATTCAGATGGCCTTTTCATAGTTTAGATGGAAGAGAGGTTTTAAAAATTTTTATGTACCTGCATAAAACAAGCCCCAAGTACACAAGCTTCAAAAAAAAAAAAGATAGGACTAATTATTCCAGATATATTGATGTATCTCATTTGTTTTAATTGTAACTTACTTGTTTTCATTGTTAACCTTCAGAAAAGCACAACTGAAGATGTTTTCTGAGTGTGATTTATGGCCATGTTTTTACATAGTCAATGTACTTTATAGACAATGCTTGGAATAAATATATTCAAATTGTATTAGTAATCACTCCATCCAGCTTTTCAGTGGTCTAACTTTGTTTCACATACTTTCCCTGGGTTATTTTTTTCTTTCTGGAGGGTTCTTCATCACTTCATATGTTGGTAATTCTCAAATCTACTTTAATTCTTAAACTTTAGCAGACATTTCCTTGGCACCCAGATACTATGTAACGCAGTTGTCCTTGTCATGGCAGTTGTCAACTGGGATTGCAGCCATGGGTCTCAGTGCCCAGAGCCCAGAATGAAACTGTGTATGTAGAGCAGTTATTTCACCCGGAATGTTTTGTACCCAAACTACTACTCCCTAGCTCCTTTAGGCTCTTGGCTTATCTCTAAATTTGAAAAGAAAAGCTTTAAGAGAACAGTTCCCACGGGTACTATCTTTAATCCCCTATTCTTCTGCACCACATCGTTTTTTTTCTTTTTCTTTCTTTCTTTTTTCGGACAGGGTCTCACTGTGTAGCCCTAGCTAGCCCGGAACTCTCGAGTGCTGTGATTCCAGTGTATGCCACCATGCCTGGTCTTTAAATTTCACGCAGTTAGTCAAATTCACAAAGTTCCAGCAAGTACTGTTATCCAACTTGAAACTCAGGTATTTTAGCCTTCAGTCAGGACTTTCAAGATCTCTGGGGGATTCTTAAATGTTTCCAAAGATGTACATATGCCTAAATTCATACCCAGTCTTATGGGTAATAATGCAGGGCTTGATTGTGCAGGTCCCTCCTTGAGCCGTGAAGAGTTCAGGTCTTCATGGAGAGTTTTGGTGTTTGGGGAGCATTGTTTCTCGGTAGCTGTATCGTGACTCCTCGGCTCCGGAGAAAGCTCCGGGTCCAGCCCCCCACTCTCCCCTCCACCGCCGCACACATCCACCTCAGAGGGGAGGCGGTGACGTCACGGTCTGTATGCACTGACCTGGTTTCAGACTCCGCGGACCCGAGAGCCCTGAAGGACCGGGGCGAGAGGGCGCTGCGGTTTCCCGGTCCGGAGCCCTGTGTGTGGGGGTTGGGGGACCGGTACCAGCAGCTGCCCGAGGCCAGCTCCGCGACCTGAGTAACACCCGCGCGGCGGAGAAGAAAGCGAATGGGTACGCTCGGGGAGGGGGCGGGAGGCGGCCAAACTTCCTGTCCCGCTCTCGGGCTGTTTCCGGCGGGAGCCGGAAGACGCCGTGTGTGGACGGAATTCGGGACTGACTGACGGACGGACGGACGGACGGCCAGCTGCCCTGGACTGCGAGGTGAGCTCCGGGCTGGGGCCCGCCACACCCGCTCGGCTAGGTGGTTCTGGAGAGGAAGGAAGCCACTGCGGGGATTGGGGATCTAGAGCCGAGCTCGCCCCCGAAGGGCACAGGGAAGCCGCCCCCACTGGGCTCCCCGGCGCCCGGCGTCTGGCAGGCGGATCCGCGGGCTTCGGACCTTTCCCTGCTCGGATTTGGGGCGTGCTGCTTTAGCTCCTTTGCTTGTTTTTGCGGGAGAGTGCTCGGAAGCCAGACTGTCCCCGGAACGCCGGGGTTAGCGTGTCTCCGGGGCGGAGGCTGCGGACTGCACCCGCGGCTCGGCCTGCCCGCGGACCTTCAGGCCTTCGTCTGAGGCCTTTGTGCTGGCGGCAAGTGTTGCCCGCGGTGCCCTGCCGGCTTCACCCTTAGCTGCCGGCTCCTTTCCTGCGTCTCCTCACTTCCTGGGTCTGGAATGGGGACGCCTGTGGACCTGGGCTGGACCTCTGTTGTCTCCTCTGCCTGTCACTTCAAGCCGATGTATCGGCAGCGAATGTTTGCCGCCTGGTTGTGTTTTGCTCTTATAACTTGTCCTCTGAAGTTTCTCAGAGAATGATCCACTTAGTTTATTAAACTTTATCCCGCTTGCTCATGGGTCTCTGAAATGTACTTAGGCACCATTTGGGAGTTAAATATTATTGATTTGGGATTAAGAGTTCATATTTTTACATTAGACTTTGACACAAGGGCCAGTGTTGTCACATATGTAAAGAGAATAAGAAATACTTGGAAGTAAAGACGGGTAATTCTGGGTGTTTAGCCTTGAGAATTTACACGTTGTGTAACGGTAGTATATCGCAGAACACAGGGCAACAAGCATCAGATTTGAATTCTAATTTAAGTTTTGCGTTCCAGGAGATGTCAAATTTTGGGTAAATTCTGAAATACCTAGTTTGGAGGAGAGTATGTTAGGGAAGATGTTTGTCTTTAGGGGTTCAGCCATTGAGTATGAGGAGTGACAAGCAATTTTGTGTTTTGGAAAAATAATGAGTGTTTGGGTAAAAGAAGACTGGAAAAGGTAATTTTTAAAGGTAGGGTGACCAGTTAGAAGCCTATGTTAGTAGCGTAGTTGGAAGAAAAGAGTGTACTTGAAAGATACTGAGAAATCTAAACAGCATCAGAGTATGAGTAAATTTGGAGACATTATTAATGACTGGGATTATTTAAATATGGAAGATGAGAGACACTTAGAATTTACAGCTGGTTGGAAAAAAGATTGGGCAATAAATAAAGGCGATAATTCAAGAAGAACAGGTTTGGTAGGGAAATGGTAATCTGGGTTTTGGACATGGTTTGGCTGAATATACATGTGGAATTACTCGGCAAGGAATTAATAATGAAGGCTTGGGATTCAAAAGAAAAGTCAGGTGTAAAGGGGAGAATTCGGTATCATTTGTCATGTTACTTATCTATCTGAATATTTATCCAGTGCTTTTTATGTGCTTACAGGGAAACTTGTCTGAAGTTCTTTAAACTCATATAGTAAGGACTACTTTGGAAGTGGGTAGTGACTTCAGGGTTTCTTTTGGGAAAATGTAAAAATAGCCATGCACGGTATTACACACCTTTAATTTCAGTAGTAGGAAGTTTAAGTAGGAGAGTACAGAAATTTAAGGCCAGCCTCAGACACATACAGAATTCCAGGCCAGCCTGAGTTAGTCAAGAGCCTGTCTGACCCCTGCCTCCACCTCCAAAACCCCACCTCCAAAACCCCCAACCAAACAATCAAAACTGATTATGCATGTGATCACACACCTCTGAATACTGTTTAATTGTACTTGGGATCTGGAGAGATGGCTCAGCAGTTAAGAACAATTGCTGCTCTTAAAGAGGACCTGCATTTAGTTGCCAGCACACAGTGATTAACAACTTTCTGTAACTCCAGTTTCAGAGGATCTAGCACCCTCTGCTTCCATGGGTACATGCATGTGTTGTACCAACAACATGTAGACAAAACACCCATGCACAATAAATAAAAATATAAAAATCTTTAAAATTTTTATTATGCGAACTCTCTCAGTGAAACTTTATTTTTGAGTCAAGGTCTTACTATGTAACCTTGGCTGACCTGGAACTCATATGTAGACCAGGTGGCCTCTCTGTTTCCAGAGTGTTAGAATTAAAGTGTGTGCAACCATGTCTGATCCAAAAGTTACTTTTTGAAAAGATTTACATTGCAAGAAAAAAATGTATATTACAAGAAAAAAATTACATTGTAACTTTTGAAATTTGCTAACTAGGTAGTGGAATTGGAAATAGCAGCAAACCTAGCTTATATATTTGCTCTTGTACTGCTGAGTAGTGTACTTAGCAAGTTCTGTGTTACAGATGAAGTCCACATAGAACACTTGATAAACCAGTGTACTCTTGAACAGATTTTATTTTGAGATCTGATCTTGCTTCAGTCTCTCCATTGCTGAGACTATAGATGCCTGCCACCACACCTGGCTCTTGAACAGATTCTTGGGAGTTCTAATTTATTTGTCCATTTACCTATACAAGCCATAAATTTGGGTACCAGGATTATATGGCTGTATTTACTTATGACAATATGCATATTGTAGTTGTTCCAGAATACCCTTGTTTATTTTTAAAGATAAAATGAAAACACTAAAATAGATACTGTAGGTAACACCTAAGGACCAATGAATTGTCTGATTTCTTAGTGATTCTACAATCCAGGAATCTCAAAGTTGAATGTATTTTAAAGATAACTTGAACAAACATCTGGCAATTTCTTGGCTTGCTATGTGAGCTGGAGTTGAAGGAAAGGAATTGCTAAGTCCTCAAAATTTAAGATCAAATTAGATGTAATCACTCCTTACTTGTGCCAACTATTCATGCCAACTTGCTTATGCAGCTAATAACTTTGTCAAGTGATTTATTGAACCTTGTTTTCTTCCTCTTATGAAGATGAGCGGATTAACCATATTAACCTATTGTAGTGCTTAAGGAAGAAAAATGTATGTAGAAAGTAACATTGGGCATTTATGGTACTTTGTTTTGTGTAAGAATTAAAAGGAACTTTGGCTGCTAAAAAGAGGAAGAGACATTAACAAACAAAACATTAATTCTGATATTTCTCTTAAAAATTAGATGTATTTATTTGTGTGTGCACAAATGTGGGGGTCAGAGGACAACTTGTGAGAGTTAGTTCTCTCCTAGCATATGGGTCCTGGGGATTGAATTGAGGTTGTCAGGCGTGGTGGCAAGCACCTTTACAAATTGAGCCATCTTACAGGTCCTAAGTTCAATATTTCTTAATGTCTGTGTTAGCCTTAGCCTCCACTCTATCCTGGTATTAAACTTCCATCCTGGGTACATTTTTTACTGACTTTGCTTTATGGAAAGCAGTAATTCCGATTTTACCAGTAGTGAATTTATGTGAATTTATGTACCAAAGTACTGGGGTGGTGGGGAATTAAGAGTTTGGGGCTGGGGGATTATCAAAGTCAATGCTTAGTGTGGATAGACCTTAGGTTGAGTCTCCTCCAGTGGAGGCCAAGGAAGGAGGAAAGATGAGAGAGAGGGAGAATGAGTTTATTGCTTCTGTTTTGTAAGAGTACTGACTTTGGGAAGTATTTAACCTCCTCCCACCCCCACTGGTTTTGTTTTGTTTTATTTTTAATTGCTGGAGATGGCACTCAGAACACCATCACATGCTTGTGCTCTACTGTTAAGTTAAACCTCTAGACTTGATGTTTCTTGTTTTTGTTTATCTGAGATAGGGCAGCACTGTAAGCCAGACTGGCTTTGAATTTGCTATAGAGCCTAGGCTTCCTGAATACTGAGATTACAGGTGTGCACGATATGCCCCTGCTAGGCTTGTTTTTTTAGTTATCAAAACAGCCCGATTACTTTTTAGAACCAAGAAAAACTAAGTCATATTGGCCTGTTACATAATATAACTACTGCTATATCTGTGGATTTCTTTTTTACTTTTTTCTTATACATGTTGTAATTAATGTTAAAATGGAAATAGATTTGTAATTAATTTTCTTTTTTGTTTATGGTCTTCATAATTGCGTGCCCGTGTGTGTGTTTGTATACGTGTGTTTGTTGTTTTTGTGAATCAAAGCTAGGTACTTGCACATGCTAGGCAAATGCTTTACCACTCAACTACACCCCCAGTCGTAATTGTATTTTGAAGTGACAATGTCATATTTAATTGGCCATGTCCTATGTGTTCAGGTTTTCTAAATGGTAGTTGTGTGTTACTTCCAATTTTTTGTCTTATATTTTAATGAACATCTTTGGGTATATTATAGCTTTTCCATATTTAAGACCTTTTCATAGCCAGGTAATCCCCCACTCAGGAGGAAGAGGTAGGAGAATTGTTGATACTTGGAGGCCAGCCTGATCTATATGTGAATGCTAGACCAGTTAGCAAGGTTGTCTTTAAAAAAAAAAAAAGAAAGAAAGAACGGGGGCACCTTCATTAGAAGTAGAAACTTTGTGGGGACTGGAGGTACGGCTCAGTGTTAAGAGCATTTGTTGTTCTACAGAGAACCAGTTTGGTTTCCAGCATAGGACTGCTTACAACCACCTTGAACTCCATGGAACGCCAGGAGAATCTGATAACATTTTTTGGACTCTGTGGACACTTGGACACACAGCAAGATACACATGGATGAAATGAAAATAAAATTTTAAAAAGAAATAGGAATAGTTTATCAAAGCCTAACACTTTTATAGGGTTTGATACTTTAATTGGCTTGTTCTATTTTAAAACAAATGTTATAGACTTAATTCTTGTCTGCTTGTGATTTTTAGATTAAAGGGATACTTTTGTTTATGTAGCTACATTTTCCTACTGCTCTTAATGCTGTGTTTTTCTTTTTTACCCTTATTTTAGGTTAAATTGATTACCAGCCTAGTTCAGCGTCTTACAGGAAAAGCATAATGTTTCTTCAAGGGATATAACAGGAAGGTGTCACTGACTCCCAATTAGATTTGAACCTGTCCCCCGAACAGCTACAGGATTTCAGAAGCTGAATCAATGTTATCAGATGAGTTAGAATCCAAACCAGAGGTGAGCCCACATAGCTGTTGTCTTTGGTGGGTTTCCAGAGTTTATTCTTAGTCCATTGGTTAGGAAACAACTTCTCAAGTGGCTAAATAGGAAACATTTTTGACTTTGTGAGCCAAATGATTTTTGCTGCAACTCTTAATTTATGATTTTCCTATTACTAAATGTTTTCTCAAAGATTTTACTATTCTGTTTCTATCTTTGTGGATTTTTTAATTTGCCATTTAAGTATTTAACAAAATAATAGATGCTTATATAATAAAATATTTTATATCCCTAAAATGTATTTATATTACATAGTTGTGATATATATGTATGTATTTATAGATTTATTTACACAAGTTGTTAATCTTATATATAATTGAAAATATTTTCTTTCTGAACATTATTGGGATATTTATCATTTTATAATTGCATTCATTTTTTCTATCTTAGTTTTAGTAAATCTGTGTTCCATAATAGAAAAATCAATCACCAATTTTGAAATCATTACTTAATTTTGAAGACTGGAACTTCTAACCAGTTATGTCATCTTAGACAAGTCAATGTCTTCAAATTGATTCCTCATTTGTAAAATACATATTCACTTAAGAATTTAGTTCAAGGTTTTAATGAACTACTCGGGAAAATGCCTTGTAAGATGTAATAACTAAAATGCAGTTGTCTTAAAAAAAAGCTCATCGTTTTTAAAATATACTTTTATAATTTTTATTCGGTTGAAAATTACAAATTAACTTAATTATATAAATTTTTCTATAATTTCTATAGAACAAACCTTTCTATAGAACAAACACTTTGATAAATGTAGTTAATCTAGTTTTTCTGTGTATATGACTAAGACCAGGAAAAAGACTTAATTGTATTATTACTTGTTTGGTAAATTTAAAAGTTGAGATTCATTCCTAGCAATCTCTGTTTCTCAGTGTTGTCTCTTTTCCCCTCCTCAGCTCCTGGTTCAGTTTGTTCAGAATACCTCCATCCCCCTGGGTCAAGGGCTAGTAGAATCAGAAGCTAAAGACATTACTTGTTTATCCCTCCTTCCAGTGACCGAGGCCTCAGAATGCAGTCGGCTAATGTTACCAGGTAAACTATGTTTACTAAAGATAGGATAAATAAGTCTTAAGAGCTTTTATCCTACCCTTCAATAAGAGTAAAATAGATAATTGATCTACAGCTGATTGATAGAAACTAAAACTTAGGAGTAGGAGTCATGGGAAAATGCAACCATGGAAGTCATAAGTGCCTAAGTAGTTTAAGCTATAGGAATGAGTATGTGAAAATGACACAGAAAGGCCACTGAAGCACTGTGAGACTCCCTTTTGTAGGTACAGTATCAGGCAAGAGAGCCTGAAAAGGGGGGAAGAATGATAAAGTAGAATAGATTATTTATGTCAGCATAGATAGGTGGCATGGGACCCAAGGGAAATCAGTGTGTCAAAGGTCCCTAGGAGGCCAGGGAGACAAAAGCTGAAAGGAGGCTATTGTTAGCATTGGCAGAGATGCTGGCAGAGAAAGGGTGAAAAGCTAGGCTACAGGATTGGAGGTAACAGTATAAAAAGTCTAGTGTTTAAGTGATAATATAGGGGTTTTTGTTTGTTTGTTTGTTTGTTTTTTGAGATAGTGTCTGGCTATGGAGCCCTGACTGGCCTGGAACTCACAGTGATCTACTTGCCTTTTGCCTTTTGCCTATGCCTATGCCTATGCCTAGTTTAAAGGCTGTGTGATACCACTGGCCCTATATAATACTTTAAAAGGCTTTTTTCCTTTCTTTCTTTCTCTTTTTAAAATTTTTTTTAATTTTTAAATTTTTTAATCTAAGTTATTTGAGGACTGTTTAGAATGTTAATGCTTATCAGGGGAAGGTCACTGTTGGCCTGTTGATGACAGTTGTTATAAATTCTGATTATCTTCTAGTGATATTCAAAGAATTGAGATCCTTTAAGATTGAACAGATATATTCAACCAATAAACATTAAAGTTTCCCTCTCTTGGGCTGTAGAGATGGTTCACTGGTTAAGAGCACTTGCTGTGTAATCATGAGGACTGGAGTTTGAATCCCCACGGAACAAAAAGGAGCTTGCCACCAAGCCTGGTGACTCTAGAATCCATCTGAAACCCATCTGGTGGAAAGAGAGAACTGATTCCTAAAAGTTGTCCTCTGAACTTCACATGTGCAGCACAGCATGAATGTGTAGGCACATATTCAGAGTAAATGTAACAAAATTAAAAAAATCTGTGACTCCAACTGCAAAGATCTGACACACTGTTGTGTTGGAGGGGAAATCTTGATTTGTAGGCCAGGCTGGCCTTGAACTCAGAGATCCACCTGTTTCTGCCTCCCCGGTGCTGGAATTAAAGGCTTGACGACACCCTCTTCTGGCCTCCACTCACAGATGCACATGATACCCAGATCTCTCTTTCAACTTGAACACGTTTCTACCCCTAGGCATGGAATTAACATGACTGTCCATCAACATACGACAGGATTTTTTTTTCTTAATCCATTTTTTTCACATGACCTTCTTTTAGGTTTTTTGTTGTTTGTGTTTGTAGTGCCATGGTCAAACCCAGGACCTTTTACATCCTGGGAAAGCATTCTACCATCGAGCTATACTCTTAATTCTTACTATCCTTTTTCTTGTTTTGTGCATTTGTTTTTGGTTTTTTGAGGGAAGGGCTCTCTACATAGCCGTGGATGTTCTGAAACAGAGATCCTTCTGCCTTTGCCTCCCAAATGCTGAGATTAAAGTCATGTAGCACCATACCTGGCTTGTTTTGTGCATTTTGTTGGTTGGTTTATGTGGTGATTTCTAATGTGTACACACATGTCTGGTTGTGTGTATGTACATTTGCATGCCAGTTTCCGCAGAAACCAGAAGGGATATGTTAGATCCCCTGGAGCTGGAGTTATAGACAGTTGTGAGCTACCTGACGTGGGTGCTAGGATCTAAACTCTAGTCTTGTGGAAGTGTTCTTAATCACTGAACCATCTCTCCAGCCATTTCATTTGTTTTGAGATAGACTAGCCTGGCCTTCAGCTGTCTATGTTCCTGCCTCAGCCTCCAGAGTTTTGAAATATTGAACCATCATGCCTAGCTCTTCCCTTTTAATTTTTATTTACAACATTTCATTTTTTAAAAAATTATTTTTTGGTTTTGTATTTTGAGACAAGATCTTCTGTAGCCTAGGCTACTAACTCACTGTGTAGTTAAGGCTGGTCTTGAACTCATGATCCTTCTTTTTTACTCTTTTTTGTTTTTGTTTGTTTGTTTTGAGACAGTTTCTCTGTTGTTACTCTGGCTGTCCTAGAATTCACTCTGTAGACCAGGCTGGCCTTGAACTCACAGAGATCCACCTGCCTCTTAAAGGTAGGCACCACCACCACCCAGTTGTTCTTCAGTATACTTCCCAAGTGCTAGGATTACAGGCATGTGCTACTACACCTATCTAAACTATTTTAGATATAAACAATTTATAGATAATAAGTGAAAACTAGTTTACTTGCATACCATCTTATGAGATTATAAACTGCATCTGTACCTGTCTTTCTAATTTAATCCCTTCCCTTCTAAATATGATATATACCATTTCATGCATTTTTTTTTAATTGAAAAAAAAAAGATATCCAAAAAAGAAAGATAAAATTTGGGACTGGAGAGATGGCCTGACAGTTTAGAGCACTTGTTGCTTTGGCAGAGAATCCAGATTCAATACCCAGAATCCACATGATGGATCTCAACTACCATAACTCCAAATTTAATGTTCTCTTTTGATCTCCACTGGCCTCAGGCACATATATGGTTCATATATGTACATGCAGGAAGAACATTAATACACATATAAGAATTAAATAAATTGTAAAAAATTTAAAATACAATGATTTTGAGGATTTTAAAAAATTAATTCTTTACATTGTATTCTTTATTGTGTGTATGCATGTGTATACATGTACCATGATGCATGTGTGGAGGTCCGAAGACAGCTTACTGGAGTTGGTCCTCTTTTTCCACCATATTGATCCCAGGGATTGTTATAAACTCACGTCATCTGGCTTGGTGGCTAGCGTTTTTACCTGTAGCCATAGTATTGGCTCTCATGTTTTTTTTTTTTTTTTTGTGGGTTTTTTTTTTTTGTTGTTTGTTTTGTTTTGTTAATTAGATTTATTTATTCTATATTATGTGTGAGTATTTTGCCTGCATTTATGTCTGCGCACAGATCCATCTGGAACGGGTGTGTTAGAGATGGTTGTGAACCACCATGTGGGTGCTGGGAATTGAACCCAGGGCCTCTGTAAAAACAACCCCTGCTCTTAACCACTGAGCCATCTCTCTTGGCTGGCTTTCATGTTTTTACTTGAGATATATTGTGGAAATAGAAAGGCGCAAAGCCAGATGTGTACAGCTTGAGGAATAGATGTAAGGAACTGTCCACAGCCTGGCCTCCCCAAACAAGAACACCATTGTCCCGAGCTCTCTGTTGGCTCTCCATTCTTTAGTGCATCATCACTGTTTTTACTTCTGTGATTATTTCTCCTGAGTAGATGTCTTTGTACTTTGTTTTACACTTGGTGGGCTCATTTTCATTGTAGCTGTGGCTTGTTTTGTATCAGTCATAACACCCTGCCATATTTACATACCGTAACTTTTTTGTTCATATCTGTTGATGATTATTTTCCAAAATTGTGCTAAGGTAAACAGTGCTATTATGAATTTTGTTTTTAAAGTACGTTTGGTGTTTGGTATACCTGGCATATAATTGACATTTTAATTATCATTCAGTGTATAGTTGTGTGATAGTAAGAATATTCACATTATTGTACAACTTCATTAGGCCAGTGTCTAATGAAAATGGCAGTCCTGTCCATTTTTATTCGTAGGCTCTTATTTGTCATCTGTTTAAAAGAAGAAAAGGTTTTACTTGCCTTTTATAAAGATGAATTAAAGCCTCTGAAAATATGTGCTTCATTATGGTAGTGTAATTCCTAATTGTATTGAGCCATCATCATGCCTAGCTCCCCCCTTCTTTAAATGTTGATTTTCATATAAAATAGCTTTTAAAAACATTTTTTTAAAGTGTTTTGTTTTTGAGGCAGAGTCTCAAGTAGCCCATCCCTTAGAACAAACTTCTTTTTGGTTTTTTGAGACCAGGTCTCCATGTAGCTGTGGCCGTTAGGTAGACCATGCTAGCCTCTGAGATCTGCCTGCCCTCTGAGTAGTAGGATTAAAGACATGTGCCACCACCTTGAACTTAGAACAAAACACTTTTTTTGTTTGTTTTGTTTTAGGAGACAGGGGCTCTCTTCATAGCCCTTGCTGTCCTGAAACTCACTATATTGACCAGGCTGGCCTCAAACTCACAGAATCTACCTGCCTCTGCCTTCTAAGTGTTAGGATTAAAACCTGCCACCACCATCTGGCTTAGAACAAACTTCTTAGGAGCAAGTCTTTTAAATTATTTGTGTACATTTTGTGCAAACCCAGAACTGTAATGAAATATACTAATAATTCTAAAAAAAAAATCCAGTGGTTTCTCAATAATCCCCCTGTGATTATTCTAAGGCAGTTTTTGTATTTGCAAAAATGAGAATGCAGCTTACTCTTGTAAGAGTGCTAGAAACTAATTGAAGTTTAGTGTCATAGGTGCTGTGCGTTGAAAAGGTAAGCTCTGGAGGTGAACGCTGCTTAAAGCTGTGGTGGTTTTCCTTTACTAGATGATACTCCAAATCATAGTAACTCCTCCAAGGAGGTCCCTCCTTCAGCTGTTTTGAGGAGCCTTCAGGTGAATGTGGGCCCAGACGGAGAAGAGACAAGGGCTCAGACTGTACAGAAGTCCCCAGAGTTTTTGTCCACTCCAGAGTCGCCTGGCTTGTTGCAAGATCTACAGCCAAATGATAGCACTTCTTTTATTCTTCTTAATCTAACAAGATCAGGTATGTTTTAATCTAATGAACTCTATTCATTCTTTTGGGGGGAAAGTTAAAGGTGGGACAGATTCTTAATACACATAAGATGCAAAGAAGCTTTATTATTTGATTACTTTAGAGAGTTGGTGTGATCTGTTGACCAGTTAAATGTATAAAGGAAGTGCAAAATCTCTATGATGACTACATTTTCTCTTGTTTAAGTTTGTGACATGGTTGGTTATTAATTTTGCCAAATGTAAGAAAACCTGCTCTTGACATTTTTGCTTTTATCATCTTTGTTTCTTTAGGGCACAGTTTGTAAAATGAGAAAGCTCTCTGCTTCTATAAGGCGTGTTGGGTGTTAGTGCTATGTATCAAAATGATAAGCTCCTCAGATACGGGTGGTTTCTCTATGTAGCACTATCTTGAACATGGGATCCCTCTGCCTCATACTGCTGAGTGCAGGGATAGAGTGTGCCTCTACACCTTGCAGCAGAAGCAGTTCTTGTTTGAGAAATTAATGTGGTGCCCTTGACCAATATAGTGAGAGCAAAAACAGGCTGGGGGGAGGATGCTTAGTTCCAAATGTGTATGTTGATTTTTCATTTTCGAGGCACATTGAGGAGGAAATATCTTTTAGAGAGTTAAAAATAGGAATTGAGAGTTGGAGAGGTCTTGTATAAAGTAGGCATTTGGGCTGCTCATCACATTCAGGAAATTTAAAACATTGATAATGGATTCTTTGATTCTAGAGAAGTTTGAAGCATCAGTAGAAAAAAGATAAGTCTAACCCCCTGGGAGAGAATGGTGGGTGGGAAACCAAAGGGGGAGAAATGCTTTAAGAAAGAAAGGATACGAAATGATTTCAAATCATTTAAGATGACTAGGATGGACTAATAGGATTAAATGTCTATCTGGTGACCTTTGCAAAAAATAATAGTGGTATGTGGGGAGTGAATGGGGTGAGACTGAATGGATATACAAGTTAGAATGTAGAGTTGTTTTGAAACTTGGCTTTATCAGGGTATATTAGTACATTCCTGTAAACCCAGTACCCGTGATGTTGGAGCAGGAAGATAACAAGTTTGAGGCCAGCCTAGGCAACATAGTGAGGCTCAGTCTCAAACAAAATCAACAATAAAAAAAAAAGAAAAAAAAAGAAAACTTAGTGGACATGGTAGCATTCACCTGTAATTCCAGTGCTTGGGAGGCAGATCCTTGTGAGTTCAAGGCCTGCCTCATTCACATAACAACAGCCAGGGCTCTTAACTGCTGAGCCATCTTTTCAGCCTCAGTGAGAGAGAATTTAACTGAAGCATACAAGAGAGAATGACTGATCATGGGATTGGAATATTTTAAGTGGGAGGTGACCTGGTTGCCAGGAAGGAACATTTTGCCTCTCAAATGAGGAGGCAGAGTTAACAATAAACCTGTGGGCAGAATGGAAAAATGATATCTTAATTATTTATAAGAACAGAAACTTTTGAAGTAAGAAAGAAAGATCTAGAATGACTGATTCAGGATACAAAGTTTCTGGGTCAGGGCTAATAAAAGGGTGTTGGCTAACCTTCCTGTATTCTCTTGCTTCTTTCAGGTCTGGGCTCTTCAGCTGAGCACTTTGTGTTTGTACAGGATGAGACAGAGGATTCAGGGAATGACTTCCTCTCTGGTGAGAGCACAGACAGTAGTATCCCGTGGTTCCTCCGGGTTCAGGAATTGGCCCATGACAGTTTGATTGCTGCTACTCGTGCACAACTGGCCAAGAATGCAAAAACCAGCAGCAATGGTGAGACTTCTATGGCATCTTCCTTTCTGGTATTTTATATAGTGGTTTGGGTAATGCAATACTATATTTTGCATTGTGTATAATTCAAATTATCTTATTGATGAGAATGGAAGCCTAAAAATAAATTGTCCTGTTTTATAAAAATTTGGCTTTGTCTACCAAGTGAGCTAAACTCATGTTTTTAATTTCAAATTTTTAAGTAATGTACAGAGAATCTTTTAGAGAACAGTTAGGGGCCTGGGAATGATGGCACAAACCTTAGTCTCAGCATTCATGAGGCTGAAGCAGGAGGATTACAATTTCAGGGTTAACATGAGCTATATAACATAGCCCCTGTCTCCAAAAAAGGAGAAAATAGTACAGATTCTGAGATTAACTTGAATGTTTTTATTGTAATCATCCTTAAGTATCTAGAAATAACAAATTTTATAGAATCTTTTTATATTTAAAGCTCACAGAAGTTAAAATACCTTTATCAGTTAATAAAAATACAAGTGTAAAATTAATGTTAAATCTGACTCATACTGTTTTGCTAAAACTATGTCGCTATTCATGGCAGTTTTTGTTGATTAGCTAATTGCTTTGTTAGTTACTTATTTAAAACAAATTTTTTTGTATGTACACATATATTCATATGGACTCTAAAGGTCTCCCCACTGCGGGCGGGGTTTATATCACATAGGGTGATATATTACACACATGGTGGAAGTTTTATGTAGGTTTTGGGCACCTAACTTAGGTCCTCATGCTTATATGACAAGCACTCCACCCACTGAGCTATTTTCCCAGTCTCTGGTGTTTCTTTTCAGCTTAGCATGTCAATACAACTTCCTGTGTGCTGCTGGTTATTTTGGAATACTGTCCCTGGATCATCACTATCACTTGGCAGCTTAGAAGTCTTGGGGCTGAGGTGGTTCAACAGTTAAGAGTGACTGCTGCGGCTGGAGATTGCTCAGTGGTTAAGAGCACTGGCTGCTCTTCCAGAAGATCTGTGTTTGATTCCCAGAACCCACATGGCAGCTCATAATTATCTGTAACTCGAGTTCTAGGGGATCCAATACCCTTACACAGACATACATGTAGGCAAAACACCAATGCACACAAAATAAAATTTTTTAAGAGTGCTGCTTTTCCAAAGGAACTAAGCTTGATTCCTAACATCCCCATTAAGTGGATCATAACCTCCTGCAACTCCAGCCCCAGAGGATCCCACGTATTCCTCTGGTGTTCATGGGCACTGAACTCATGAGGCATGTATACAGACACACATGCACACATACAGGTTAACCATTTTTTAAAAAAAGCGCAACTCTCATGCCTTACCACATTGCATCACAAATTTGGGGACAATACATGTTACTCTTAAGAATTATGGATGGGCACATTCAAAACATCACCACACCAGCCAAACCTTTTGTTTACATAACATACCATTAATTTTAGGTCTCTGATTAGTTCTCTTTCTGTATTTTCTCATTAGCCTGTGATAATTAAGTTAATATTATTATTAACACAATAAACACAGAATTGTCAGTTCACAGATGCTTGGAGTTCTTGCTGGAACTGGGAACTTATTTGACTATTTTCTAATTACTGTTCATATAAAGACAGAAAGCTGGGGTTGGAGAGATGGCTTAGTAGTTAAGAGCACTGGTTGTTCTTCTAGAGGACAGGGTCCAGTCCTAAAGCACACAGCAGCTTACACTGTCTGTAACTTCAGCTTCAGGGGATCTGTTGCCCTCTTCTGGTCTCCACAGCACCAGGCATAGATGTACTGCCCAGATACACATGCAGGTAAAGTACCCATACACATTAAAACAAAACAAAATTCCGAAAGCTAGATAATATATCAGAGAACTTGGGGATTCTACAGATATTTCAGAATATTCAATTTTTACAAACAACTCCCACACAGAAAATTCCATACTTGTTCATATTAAATAATTAGTTCATTTGTGACTATCATAGTGCCTCATAGTGTCCTGTATCTATTTTAACCATTTGGCGAGGATTTTTCCTGGGATTGTTTTATAATCCCCGGATCCTGAAACTTTGACCATCCTACTCACATTAGAAAATAGTGCCATGTTTGCCAATGAGAAGTAGTGCGGGCCTGGGGGCCAGATGTGGCACATTCATTTATTGAGTTTTTTGCCTTGCACACTTAATTTTCTCATGTCCAGAGTATAAAGATCAGATATCTTACCTGTTTGAGCATTTCAGAGATTAATAAGATTCTGAACAATTACATACAAGCTTTAAATCTAAAGTAGTCTATGAATGATTTTCTTACTCAAAATATATTACCTTACACTAAAAGGTGAGGGTGTACGCACTCCTTTAATCCCAGCTCGCTGGAAATATAGGCAGGCAGATCTCTGAGTTTGAGGCCAGCCTGGTCTACATAGTTAGTTTCAGGATAGACAGGGCTATATAGTGAGACCTCATCTCAAAAAAACAAAACAACAATAAAACCAAAAACAATTGCCTTGTAACTTTAGCAAGTGTCTTATATTCTTGAATGCAAGTAAGTACAAACATAAGACAAAAATACAGTTCTATTTTGCTGGTGAGATTCCCTAAGAATTTTTATTTAAGTCTCTTCCAATAAACTTTTTTTCTTCTTCTTCGAGACAGGGTTTCTCTGTGTAGCTTTGGCTGCTCTAGAACTAGCTCTGTAGGCCAGGTTGGGCTGGAAGTCAAAAGAGATCCACCTGCCTCTGCCTTCTGAGTGCTAGGATTAAAGGTGACCACCACGATGCCCAGCTCTAACAAACTTTTTGGACATTGAAATTTTTTATTTTGGTTACATGTGTACATTTTAAATCATATGGCACACACTTATCAACCTAGTACTGATCTTTATCTACTACTATATGAAGAAGTGGTTTTACTCAGTATTTTGTTTTGTTTTTATTTATTCATTCATTATTACTATTTTTAGGTAAGTTGTCTCTATGTAGCCCTGTCTTAGAACTCACTATGTAGACCAGACTACGCTTGAACTCACAGAGATCCACCTGTTGTAGAAGTTTATTTTTAGTTATGTTTGAAATTGTTTTATGTACTGTTGTGTGAGGGTGCTATCCTAAGTCTACGGCATTCTGTATCTGCAGGATTTCTGTGGGGGCTGTTTAATTGCTAATTAAATAACATGTGCTATCAGTAAAATACCTGAGGCGTTCTGAAAGAACAAAAACACCTGAGCCGAGATGCTCCGGGTTCCACTATGGAATCAGGCACTGGCCAAGACAGTGCTTCCCTCTGATGAGATCTGGCCGGGTTTGAGTCTATGAAAATGCCTCCTTGTCTTCCTTGCTGAGCCACCCCAGCAGCAGCGTACTGCTACATCCACCTGCCTCTGTTTTGGTGTTTTAGTGCATCTTAGGACACATCTTTCCTTGATGTACTGTATTGTACTGCATTGGGTCATGAAAGGTCTCCTGCCTGCTAGGCATGTGTTCTACTGAGCTGTCACCTGTAGCCCTTTCTTATTAATTCTGTGACAAGGTCTTACCAAGTTCCCAGGCTGACCTCAAATGTTATTCTCCTGTTTTATTCTCTTGAGTAGCTGGGATTGCAGGCATAAACCACCATGCCTGGTGTGTGTGTGTGTGTGTGTGTGTGTAAAATTAACCTTATATTTGAGCATGTGTTGGTAATTTTTAATGTTGAAGAGGATGGACTCCAGTGATTTCTTAGTCTTGCCTTACTTGATGTTTCTTTTCTTTCTGTTTTTTCCTCTCTTTTTTTTTTTTTTTTAAAGATAGGATCTCATGTAGCCCAGGCTGGTCTGAAACTTACTATGTAGCCAAGGATGACCTTGAGCTTCTGATCCTCTTGCCTCTACCTCTAGAGTGCTGGAGTTTCAGGTGTATGCTACCAAGCCTGGTTTTATGTGATGCTGAGAATCAAACTCAGGGTTTCTAACTCAGCTACATCATTAATTTATCAGTTATGTATTTCTTTTATTATAATTATAGTAGTAGGCTTTTTTTGTTTGTTGGTTGTTTTTTTTTAAGGCAGGGTTTCTCTGTTGTAACTCCGGTCATCCTGGAACTCATTCTGGAGACCAGGCTGGCCTCAAACTCACAAAAGATCTGCCTGCCTCTGCCTCATGAGTGCTGGGATTTTAAACATACTTTTTTTCCATGATAATTGAGTACACTATGTAGCACAGGCCACCTCAAACTCTTTATTCCCTTGTCTTAGCCTCTGCTGATAATATGCATGCTTAATGTCCTACTCAATTATTTTTCTTATTTATTTGTGTGCGTGTGTGCGTGTGCGTGTGCGTATGGGTGTGTATATGCTCTGTAGGGGTTAAAAGACAACTTGTGGGAATTGGGTCTCCTACCATGTGGGCCCTAGAGATCAGATGAAAGTCTTAAAGCTGGGCAGGATGAACTTTTACCCATGAAGTCATCTTGTGGGATCTTGGTCTTCTTAATGTTTGTACAAAATTGAATACGTGACGTTCCAGTTGTTTGCTAGTGTCAATCTCTAGATTAGCACAGGATTTCCATAGACCTCTCATTAGAAACTGGTAAGTTAGATCTCTGAGGTTAATGGGAAATTTTGTGTTATATATACTTTTGTCCTGATTAAAATTTAACTTTGTTGATTAAATACATTTTTTTAAAAAAGAGAGCAATACTATGAAAGAAAATGTTAATGTTAGCCAGCAGGAAGCATTTGAAATTATGTCCTGACGTAGAACAATTAGTTTTATAACTGTTAACTTGGTAAAATATAGCAAGGAGAATGTAGCAATAGAAAGACAGACTTCTAGGTGGGACAGAAACTGCTTCGATCAACTGTTTCTAGGGGCTGTGGGAAGTACAGCACGGTACATCCTGCTCTTTGCATTTGAGAGGGAAGTTTGGAAATTATTTTTCCAAATATGCAGAGAAACCCAGTATACTCATAGCAGACGTAGTGACTATGAATGCAATTTGCTCCATTGCTGTCCAGTATTATTTTAAAGATGTGAAAGAAAAGAGCACTGCTTTCTGATATGGAACTCACATATGTTTTTAATTAACTGACTTCATATAAATTTAATAAAGGCATTGTTTATTCTTCTCCTTGCCTCCCTTTATTTATGGAACAGCATGCCTGTAAATGTTCTCTCTTTTAAAAAAAATTGGTTAAAAACTCACCTGAGGTTTTACATTTTTAAACGTTGGATAACTAAAGAGAGTGAGATAGGAAATTGGAAGGTTGTTCTTATCCTTCGAATGATAGGAAATGACCAAGGTGATTAAAAGATGGCAATCTTAAGACTGAGAAAAGTCTGCTATAAAACTCACTCACTCAGAGTAACAGCTTTGTCTTACAATATAGGATTTTATTACCTAGAAAGTCAGGTTACCTCTGTAGTCTCCACTCTGGGTGTTGCTTCTCTACCAACCTTTGTGTTACAAATAGGTGTTACAAAAAGGTGTGTGTCGGGGGGAGTTGTTTGTTTTGGAGTAGGGTTCTTTGTGAGACTACTAAATCAAGTATGACCTGAATCCTGACCTTACTGCTTCATCCCCCAGAGATTACAGGTGTGCACCCCCGTGTCTGGTTCCTGCAGAATAGTGTTTTGTTTTTGTCTTTTCTGAGACAGGGTTCTCTGTTGTAACTCTGGCTGTCCTGGCATCTACTCTGTAGACCAGGCTGTCTTCAAACCAGAATAGTTTTAATTCTGCTTTCTGAAATAATGTGAAAGGGAGCCACATTTGATATTTCTACATTTGTCAGAAACCTAGTCTTGTGAAATAAAACATGCTAACTGTAGGTAATTCTCTGGATGGGGATATAGAGTACTTTTGTGCCTATATATAGGAAGCACATGCAGCTATCTGGTTAATTACTAGGAATGAAATCTAGGAGCTTTATTGTTTGAATCTAAGTATCTGAGCAAGATCCTTCTCTGAATTGTAACTGTGTCACTTGTTACAGGAGAAAATGTCCACCTTGGTTCTGGTGATGGGCAACCCAAAGACTCTGGGCCCCTTCCTCAAGTGGAAAAGAAGCTCAAATGCACAGTTGAAGGCTGTGACCGGACATTTGTGTGGCCAGCTCACTTCAAGTACCACCTTAAAACACACCGGTGAGCAATCATAAAGAGGACCGTGTCCCCAAATAGACAACTACAGGAAAGCAGGGGCTCAGTTGTGCTGGCTAGGATGTCTTTTTTTAGTCAGGTGTGATGATACATATGTCTGTAATCTCAGCCTTAGAAGGCTTGCAAGTTTGAGATCAGTTTGGGCTTATGTAGCAAGACCTGTCTCAAAAAAAAACAAGCTCTCTGGTTCTTGTTTGTTTTTAGATGGAAGCTTATGCTTTCCAAGTTGCTTCAAATTCTTTGAACTTAAATGATCTTTCTACCTCAGCCTCACAAGTGTTGGGTTTACAGGCATACCTCCTAATACCAAACCAAAGTTTTTGCTCTAGGATCTTAACCAGGGCTTTTTTATCTGCTAAAAACACACTGTCCCCTGAGTTGTATCCTCAGACCTTGTTGGGTTTTTTTTGTTTTGTTTTTTTTGGTTTTTTTTTGTTTGGTTTGATTTGGTTTTTGTTTTTTTTGAGACAGGATTTTCCTTGTGTAGTTTTTGTTTTGTATTGTAAGACACATTCTCATTATTTGCTCAGACTGGCTTTGAATTCAAGATCATCCTTCCTTAGCCTCCCATGTGCTGAGATAATCAGGCATCACCATATCTGGTTCAGCGCTCTTGTATGTTAATAGAAAGAGTTGTGTAGTCTAATTTACTTACTTTACTTGAGGTATGTGACTTGGGCAGGCCTCAAACCTAAAGTATAGAAATGGATGACTTTGAATTCCTGATTCTCCTGCCTCCACCTCTCATTACTCATTCCTGATAAATATTTAAATAACATTCAGCTCCTAATTATATGAGCAAAAACTCTCAACTCCCATTTACAGAATAATTTGAGAACTTAATAATATGTAAGGGCTAGAGAGATGGATTAGCTGTTAAGAGCATTGGGTGTAGAGGACTCAGATTTGATTCCCAGCACCTAAAAGTTGGTTCACAGCCTCTTAAGTCCAGTTCCAGGATCTGAAGCCCTCTTCTGGCCTCCTCAGGCATACACGCAGTGCACAGATGTCAATAAAGGCAAAACATCCATACACATGAAAATAAAAAATACTAGCCACAACCACAATAATACATATGTGTCTTAGTCGTTACCTTAAGTCTGTGAAATTAGTGTTGGAGTTGGGATTGAGCTTTTATAATTCTAACGAACTGGGTTATTTTGATATATCCAAGTTTGGAATTTATTGTCTGCCTTGAGAGAAATGTTGACTTGTCACCACCAACACAAAGTGTTTTCAGGTATTGTTACTTGTGATTGTTTTTACAGAAACGAGCGCTCCTTCATCTGTCCTGCAGAAGGTTGTGGGAAAAGCTTTTATGTGCTGCAGAGGCTGAAGGTGCACATGAGGACACACAATGGAGAGAAGCCCTTTATGTGTCACGAGTCTGGGTGTGGTAAGCAGTTCACTACAGCTGGAAACCTGAAGAACCACCGTCGCATCCACACAGGTGTGCAGCTCTCTACTCTGCTTTTGCTTGCCTATATTTAAGAAAGGTACAACGGGAGCAGAAATGGTGTGGTGTTGTTACTAGACTCTCAAGATTTCCTTAATTTCAGTGTCTTTAGCATTCTGTTCATTCATTATCAGTAACATTTAACCAACTTCATCTGTATGTGAGGAATGGACAGTGTTGATTGTAGCTGTACGCTACATAGGTTGGAACTCTGCCAGACCTCAGCAGAGGGAACCACCATCACGGCAAGCTGCATACTTGACAGTGGAACCCTGAGGTGTTTTTATTGATTCAGATCTCCTCAGGTGCAGGTCATAAGCAATCAAACATCCCCCTCAGAAATCCAACTCCTGCAGACGATACAAAATGCAAAGACCTAGGGGACCCCTAACCCAACAGTGCATAAAACTATTACTTTGTACATAACTAAAAATAAACTTCCACAACATTTGATATCTGTCTTCAGAAGCCTAACTTGTAAGAAGATACTGTTAGGGATGGAACAGTTCTCTTTTTAGCTTTCTTGAAATAGTACATCTCCAGAAAAAAATTTGAATAAAAAACAGGAAGGCTGTCTGGTGGTCTGTATTCCAGAACATTAAGAGGCAGTTTTTGCTGGTACTTCACTGAGATTATATAGCATAAATTAAAGAAACCAGAATGAGTAAGTCATTGAAAACAACACAAATGATAAGGAACGCATATAGATGGTCAGTTTTCAGAAGGTTGAGCCTTGTCTTACTTTCTGTCTCTAGGAGAGAAGCCTTTCCTTTGTGAAGCCCAGGGATGTGGCCGTTCCTTTGCTGAGTATTCAAGCCTCCGAAAACATCTGGTAGTTCACTCAGGTATCAGAACCTGTGCCATTCATAGACTTCAAATACAGTGAGAGACAAGGCTGGGAAGGTGGTGTGCAGTATTCTTAAAAGAAACTTTCCATCATAAGGTAATAAAGCTCAAGACTGACAGATTAAGGCCCTTAAATAATTGTTTTCAAAAGATCTTCTCATCAGTTAGCATCTACTTTTCTCTTTGGATTTACTGAGGAACTTGATAACACACCTTTTTCTGAGGTCTGTGCTTGATCTTTTTTATATGTTATATCTGATTGGGATCCTGTATTGACAGTTTCTTTCCTCTGGGGGGAGGATTTCAAAATCCAGAGCAAAGTGGGAAGACTGTCAATGGCAGCAAGACCTAGGACATTCTGTCTTCTGAGAAGGCACTGATGGTCCTGCTCTAGTCCTCATTCTAGCAGAAACTGCCTTTGCCCTTGAGGACTTCCTGGTAGCCAGCAGTGTAGAAGAAAAGACCTAGTGACCTGCTTTTTGTATTGTAATCTTAAATTCTTTGCAATTCTGTCAATTTGCTCATTCTATACAGATGACTTAATCTTCCCTAGTAAAAATGTCTTCAAATTTTCTGAAAATATTCTACAGCAGCAAGACTTTGTAAGTTTAATACAAAACATCTAAAGTGATTTTTGTCTCCCTTCCATTCCCATCATCCCAAACAGAAATCAGTGCTGAGGATGTGGAGGCAAGAATAAGATTGTGATGAAGACCAAGCATGTCAAAGTTAGGGATTGGAGACATGTAGTCAGTCAGGGATGGGAATTTCATAGTTGAGATCTCAGTGCTGGAGCTGTTTTGTTTTTTATTTTGTTGAGACAGCTCTTACATAGCACAGGATGAATCTGAACTTCTGATAATCTTGCCTCCACCTCCCAGGTGATGGGATTTGCAGATGAGGGCATGGTGTATGGTAGGCAAGTGTTCTACCAGCCGAGCTACAAGTGTAGCATATGATGACAAGTTCCAGGTAGATGTGGCAAGCTGATGGTTTGTGGGCCAGACGTGGACTTTACATGTGTATTGCTCCACCCTAGAGTGTTTTGTTGTTATGTAAAACTATGTCAAACGTATAGTCAAATATACACAAGAATAGAAAAATAGTCATTTTCTTGTCCTATTAAATTTTAAAACAATTTCTTGCTTTTATCTTATATTCAGTCCATGTTCTGATACAGCCAGTTGTCTCCAAAATGACTTTAAAATTTTATTTATTTATTTTGTGTTGCTAGGAATTGAACCCAAAGCCTCTTGCATAATGGGCAAGCATTTTTAACTGTTGAGCTACAGTCTCAACCCAGAAGTTGGTTCCTTTAAATAGGAATCCCAGAGGGTCTAATATTGCTTGCTCTTGGCTATTAAATCTTCTTTGAACGTAAATCTTTTGTATTATTGTTTGTTTGGTAGATTTGTTACAGATTCCAGCTACTGGGGTCCTATAGAAGTACTATCTTCCAGATTTGTCAACTTCCTTGTTTTCCTATATTGCCAAAAGTAGAACTAAGCTCTAAAAGCTTCAAAACCTAAATTGGGGGTAAGAGTAAATTGCATATGGCACTGTGTACTTCATTTATGTCACATCAAGACCCACACAAAGTTTGGTTTTCAGAATTGGTCCGTGGGTTCAGGTGGTATCAACCAGGTCCTTAAGGTTTTTGCTTAGTCTTTCACCCATGTTTTTGCCCTGATAGTTAATTGGCAGTTTTCCTTAGTTCTGTTCTTACACATTAGATAGAATTCTGTGTGTTGGAACTCTTTTCCATGAAGTAGGACTGTTTGATCATTTATACAAATAAATGGCAAATTCAATAAAATGCTTTTCCCTGAACTTTTTTTTGTTTTTTGTTTTAGTTTTCTTTTTGTTTGTTTGTTTGTTTTTTGTATTGGAGCAAGCCACATATACCAGGCTGCCAGGCTGGCCTTGAACTTGCAGTGATCCTCCTATCTTAGCTTCCCAAGTTCTGGGATTATTGGCATGCAATCCCATGCCTGGTCTTCATTGTGAGCTTTCAGAATATGGAACTGGTGCTGGTGCTTTGGTTACTTCTAAAGTGAATTAAATTGGTTTCATGACTTATTTTGGGGTTTTTATAGCTAGTATATAGACATGGAACTGAGGGGCTGGAAATATGTCTCAGTAGTTAAAGAGTACTACTGTCCTTCCAGAGGTTCAATTCCGAGCACCCACATCAGGTGTCTTGGATCCTCTTGTAACTAGGACACCTCATACCCTCTAGTCTTTGCTGGCAAATACATGTAAGTGAGACACATAAACTCACAGAGAAGCACACACATTCTGGTATAAATACATCTCAAAAAAGAAGTGCAAATGAATTTTTTGTTTGTTCCTGGTTGGGTTGGGTTGTTTTGTTTTCTTTTCTTTTGAGACAGAACCTTATCATGTAGACCTGGCTGGTCTGGAATTCGCTAAAATTTGTCTATCATGTTGTGGGATTAAAGGCATGTTCCACACACCCAGCTATTTGTGGCTTTTTTCAAATAAGTCTTTGTCCAGGCCTGGTAGTTTATTTTCTAGCACTCAAGAGGCTGATATAGGAGGATTGGCATGCATTTGAAGCTTCCTGGGCTATATAGTGAATTCCTGGGTAGCTAGGCTTACAAAGTGAGATGTCTGCAAATACCTGAAACAAAATAAAAGAATAGAAATGGAGGGCTTGGTCTGTAGTTCAGAGTGGTCTAGAACTCAGTGTTGTAGCCCAGGTCAGCCGTCAACATTTTTTAAAACTGTCCTTTGTCTCCTAAGGAATACAGGCATATAACTTTATTCTGTTATTGTGTTCTACACTTACTTAGGTTTGTCTAATCATTAGCCATTTAAAATAGTGCTGTTGTAATTTAGGGACTGATTTTGAAAGGTGGGACTTCTAGTTGAAGGACAAAAGCACCTGTAATGTTTCTAGGTAATATCAGATTCTCCACCATGGATATCATGGTTTTTTGCATTCTCATCAGCAATGAAAATTGCTGTGTAATGCTTTTACCAGTTGTAAATTACATGTTGAGAGATTTTAGTTAAAAATCCTCAACTTCTAGCTTCTCTTAAAAAAACAAAATCTGGCTGAGCAAGGCCTCCATCTATACATGGCAACACTAGCCAGAACTGAACTACAGCTGCCCTTTTACTGGGGAAGTACTCCCCATTTACTCCTTTGTATACCTACAGACCATGAACACGAATGTTTGCCTTAGGAAATTAGTTTCTGACCTTTGTTCTGAGCATGGTTGTCTGGATAGATGATGAAGACTGTTTGGGACTTATGGACAAGACATGATTGTAGTAGTACACTGCTGTGAGACCTCAGCAAACAGGACAAGGAGGCATGTTCATATGTGGAAGCCCTGCCAGACCTCAGGGGAGGGAACCATCATCATGGCCAATGCCATACTTATTCGACAGTGGAACCCTGAGCATCTGAGCTCAGGTGTTTTATTGATTCAGAACTCCTCAGTTATTCTACTGATACCATGTGCAGTTCATAAGCAATTAAACAACCCCCACAGAAATCCACACCTGCAGACAATACAAAATGCCAAAGCCTATGCGTCCCTTTTTCCCACAGTGCATAAAAACAATTATTTTAAACATAACTAAAAATAAACTTCCACAACACATAGCTCAGATGATTTCTGTTAAGAGAATCATTGTTGAAGACCTTGAGTCTTGACAGGAAATAGGATGTGGGATATTATGAACCCGGGTTGTAATGAATCCTTGAGGTAGATGAATTCCGATGGTTGATGGAAGCCTATTGGAAAAGGAAGTAAATATTTTCTGCAAGTGCCATGATACCACACCAAAGAGGCTGTTTTGGAAGGCCCATGGGACTTTGGTCTAAAACAAGGGTTCTCAATCTGTGAGTCATGACCCTTTGAAGGTTGAATGACCCTTTCCCAGGGGTCACCTAAGACCATCTGCATGCTGGGCAGTGGTGGCATATGCCTTTACTAGCACTCAGGAGGCAGAGGCAGGCGGATCTCTGAGTTTGAGGCCAGCCTGGTCTATAAAGTGAGTTTCAGGGCAGCCAGAGTTAAAACAGAGAGACCCTGTCTGGAAACAAAAAAAGAGAAAAAAGACCATCTGCATATTAGATATTTACATTATAATACATAACAGTAGCAAAATTACAGTTATAAAGTAGAACAAAAATAATTTTATGGTTGAGGGTCACCATAGCATGAGGAACTGTATTAAAGGGTCGCAGCATTAGGATGGTTGAGAACCACTGGTCTAGAAAGAAGTGCCTGGAGCCAGTGCATGTGCTGAGCTCTTTTGGGGTAGCCTTCCTGCCTTCCAGATCTACAGAAGGTTGTGTGCCAAAGAGCAGCCTTCTCTAAGTCTTCTGTCTACTTGTCATTGGAACTGTTTGTCTTTTGGCTGCTCTGTCCTAACATGGTTCCTTTTACAGGAGAGAAACCTCATCAGTGCCAAGTCTGTGGGAAGACCTTCTCTCAGAGTGGGAGCAGAAATGTGCATATGAGAAAGCATCACCTGCAGCTGGGAACATCTGGAAGTCAAGAACAGGAACAAACTGGTGAGGAGGATGGTCATAGTGGAGAACTGTGTTCAACAAAGTAATTGGCCTGCTTGACTATTTGGAAATCTTCTGGTTAGTTTTTGGGTGGAGAGACTTGGTAACAGCCGTACGGTACAATCTTTTGCAAAATTTCATATGTGTATTTTCTTGTTCATGTTCCTTCCCTCACAATAAAAGGAACTTGATAAATGAGAAGAGTTATAAATCCCAGAACACGAAGTATTAAACGTTCTAAGGGCTTTGTATGCAGCTTAAAGTAGAATGCTTGCTTATCATGTGTCCTGGTTTAAACATAAAAAGTGTGTGTGCGTGTCTGTGTCTGTGTGTGTGTGGCACACATGTATATACATGGCACATATGTATATACATACACAAATATATAACAATTCCTCTAATGGTATACACCTATAGATCCTCTTGGAAAGCTGAGATGGAAGGACAGTCTGAGCAACATAGTGATACTCTTGTCTTAGGAAGCAAACAAAAAAAGCTAGGAGTGTTGGCACATGCCTTTAATCCCAGCACATGAGAGGTAGAGGTGGGAAGATCAAGAGTTCAAGGCTAGCCTCAGCTATGTAGCAAGTCTGAGCTTCATGAAATCCTGTCTCAGAAAACAAAAATAGTTAAGTAAGTAAATGTTCCCCTAATGAGTTTGAGACCAACTAGTGCTGGTCTGTAAGTCAGCTTTTAAGGAGCATGGACATAAAACCTTTCTATACAACTAAAGATTTAACCTTTTTCATTTAACAGTTTAGATAGCCTTTTACCCTCCTTTAAAATTGATAAAATCCCTTTTTCTTTTTCATGTCCTTCATTAAATAATTCCAAATATTCCTTTCCAAGGATGTCCTCCTGTCATCTCTGTAACATGCTGATCCTCAGATCGCGACCACATGCACAGATAGTTATCCCTAATGACCAGCTCTTCCCCTCTAGGTGTATTATTTTATCTGAAAGTGGGTGAAATAGGAGGTAGCGTCCAAGGCAAAAACTTACAGTTCTGAAAGAGGTGGACAGCTTCCTTGTGAAGGGAGATGAGGACCAGGCACAGCCTTGACTGCTGTATGTCTCTTACATCCTATTTTCTGTGCAGCTGAGCCACTAATGGGCAGTAGTTTGCTTGAAGAAGCTTCAGTACGCAGTAAAAACCTGGTGTCTATGAATTCCCAGTCCAGCCTTGGTGGAGAGTCCTTGAATCTACCAAATACCAATTCTATCCTTGGAGTTGATGATGGTAAGACTTCTAATTCTCCTTTATTTGGGGAAACAAGTTAAAATTAGGGGATAAGGAGTATAGTATCTCCAAAATGGGTGTTTTAAATATTATCTTTTGTATGATGGTATGATTGAATAGTATTTGTATTTATTTTCTGGGGTGGTTAAATGAATCTTTTTTTTAATGATTAAATATGATGTTAACACAAGAATAAAGAAAAAGTTTAAAAGATAAATTATCTGTAATCCTTAGCATCCTAGCCCAACTGTGTCTGTCTTTCCTGTTGCAGTTATGGAAGAGCTTAACTTTTAAAACATTTAAACAGAGCATAACCAGGTTTTACAGAGGAGATACAAAGCAATTTTTCCATACCTTCAAAAGCCATATCTTCTGGAGAAAAGAAAGGGCTCTCTAGGAAACAGTTGCTCCTCTGGTATAGAAATTTCACCCAGCTTACACAGGCCAGGCCCTCTTCTCTGAAAAACTTACCAGGTGAGGTCAGCATGCATTTATTCAGTGCCTACTGTGTGCCTGGCACCATGGGAAAGACAAAAGTAGGAGATACGGACCACAAGCTCTAGTTGAGAAGTTAAAACCCAGCATAAACGTATGAAACAACACTAAGTAAATAGATGAAAGTACATTAGCAAACATTAATTATACAATACAGTTGGAAAGAGCAGGCCAATCTACCAAACCTCTAAGAAAACCTAATTTGCTTTAGGGCTAAGTGGCTTTTCTGTAAAACTATTTCCAGAAGATTTTCTTGGTGATCCCACTAATAAATGTCTGCTAACTGTAAGATCCTGTGTTTTTGTCACTCCTCTCCTTCATAGTTAGAAGCGTAAGTGAACATGTATTTTTTATGACGTATGTGTGGCACTTACAAGGCCCAAAATGTGCTACCCAGGTACACCCATTCCTGAGCAGTACTAGTACAGACCACATCAGAAGACATGGAGAGCTTTGCTGGCCTTCAAGAAGCAAATTCAAGGGAGAAAGGGACACTGAGTCTAAATTTTTAAGCCAGAGTCGGCTGAGGTTCTTGACGTGAACATACTGCTCAAAACATCAGTACTTATGACCTCAGTGGCTGGCTCTCATTCTCTGATTGCCTGCCTGTGTAATGTTTGCCCTATTTCATAAACTGTTTTAATCTAGGTAACAGTGTAAAAACCATATTATTCTAAATTGTTACACTGAAAATTGTCATTAAAATCAGTTTTGTTTTTTACTTTATACCTTCCTTTTGTAATACTTTCTAAATCCATTGACAATGAAAAAAATAAAAGAACTTGGGATTGAGTTTTTCAGGGAACAGATTTTAGCATTTTGATGATTGCCTTGATGAAAGAGTGGAATATATGTAGATTTAATATTGATTGAAGATTCATTTTCCTTTTGTTTCACAGAGGTGCTTACTGAAGGATCCTCACGTCCCCTGTCTTCAGTGCCTGGTGTCACACATCACTTGGTGACGATGCAGTCGGGGAGGCAGTCCTACGAAGTTTCCGTCTTAACTGCAGTAAACCCACAGGAGGTAAAGCTGTCTCCTGGCCTTACTTTGTTTCTATGGTGACTTAAATGGACATGACTAAGAGTCTAGTTTAGTTGCTTTAAAAAATTTGCCAACCCTCATTTTCTGTAACTTTGACTGGTTTATCTTCTTTTAAACTAACCATTCTTCCAGAGTTACTGGAGTCTGAATGTTGCCTTGTGAGTTGGGAGATTGATCTGATACTAAGATTTATTTTTATTTTTAATTATATGTACTGTGTGTATGTGTGTGTGTGTTCACACATACATGAGTGCAGGTATCTATGAAGGCCAATAGAGAGGGTATCATATCCCCTGGAGCTGGAGTTAGAGGCAGTTGTAAGCTACGTAACATGGATGGTGGGAACTGAAATTGGGTCCTCTTCAAGCACAGCGTTTTCTCTCAATCACGGAGCCATCTGTCCTGCCCCATTATAAATATTTCTTAGTGAGTTGTGTTTATTCCCACTGTTTTCTGACTCACTAGATTGCTGGTTCAAGGCCAACCTGGCAATCTAGGCTACATTATGAGACCATCTCTCAAAAAAACAGTAACACATTTCTTTCATGTATGGAATCTAAATTTAAAAAAAAAAAAAAATAGGGGTCTAGGGAGAGGGCTCACTTGGTAAAGTGCTTATAATGCAAGCATGAGGACCAGAGTTCAGATCTCTAGTGCCTGTGTTAAAACCAGACGTGGTAGATGATATAGATCTGTAACCCTAGTGCTAGGGAAGTAGAAACAGGTAGATCCTAAGAGCTCACTGCTCAGCCAGTCTAGGAAATTAATTTTTGAGCTCCAGGTTCAGTGAGAGACCCTGTCTCAAGAAATGTGGAGAAGCATCGGGGTGTAGTGACACATGCCTTCAATCCCAAGCACTTGGGAGACAAAGGCAGGCAGGTCTTTGTGAGTTTGAGGACACCCTGGTCTATAAAGCTGAGTTCCGGGACAGCCAGGGCTATACAGGGAAACCCTGTCTTAACAAACCAAGTGAAAAAAGTCTTCTTTTCAAATAAGTTGAAGATGCATTCAGATTTCAAGCACCAGTGGAAATACTGGGTAGTTGTGTCAGGCACTTGTCAGTCCCAGCATTCACTGGGACAAACTGGGTAACTAGAATAACTAACTAGCATTGATGAGTTCTGGGTTTATTGAGAAATCTTGTTTTTATAAATAAAATGGGAAGTGATCAAGGAAGATACTTGACATCAACTTCAGGCCTCTACACTCATATGTATATACGTTCCTGCACACATGCAAACATGCACACACATACCATTTTTTAAGAATATGATAGGATGGTAAAAAAAATACTCTGAAAATGGGGAAATTAAGCTGGTGTCGGCTTATGCCTGTATTCCCAGTGTTCCCAGTTGACATAAGGGGATTACAAGTTCAAGGCCAGCCTAGGTTACAAAGCTAGATTCTGTTTAAAAAACAAACAAACAAATAAATAAGTTAAAAAAAATGAAGTAAACACCCATGGAAGTAGAATGGCAACAATATATTTGGAAAGAAGGGGTTGGAGTTTCATTGGACAAGAAAGATCAATCTGGGTTAAAGTATGATCAGGATATATTTATTATTCACATGCATAGTAATCCATGCAAATAAAAATGGTTCTTTAATTTAGGCATGTTGGCACATGCTTATAATCCCACCACTGATGCAGGAAAAGTTCTTTGTTAGAGGCCAATTTAGACTACCGAGTGAGTTCCACGATAGCCTGGGCTAAAGAGTGAGCCCTTCTCTCAAAAAAAGCCGAAATTGAGCCAGTGGGTAGCACACACTTCAGTGCCAGCATTTGGGAGGCAAAGACAAGCAGATCTTTATAAATTTAGGCCAGCCTGGTCTACATGATGAATGGCAGGCCAGCCAAGGCTACATGAGACCCTGTCTCAAACAACAGCAAACAAAATACCTCAGGAAAAGGCCAAAATTTTATCTGAAACTTAACCCTGTTCAAAAAAGGGTGTCATTTATTCTGCTGTGGTCATGAGTCTGAGAGATAACAGACTGAGCCATCTGAGCTAAAGTAGGGGGTTTAGATTGATTTTGAGCACTTCCAACTGTATCATCTAGGCGCCGACCCAGAAAACAGAATGAAAAACAATCATGCCTTGGTCTTGTGTCTTGGGACTACATGACTTTATCACGAGTATGCTGCACATACGGATAAGCTTTCTGCAAAGATCCACCAGTATTTGGTTTTGTTTGTTTTACAACCTTTCCCCCTTTCCTTTTAGTATAATCGTTATGCCCTAGTAAGCAGTTTATATCATCTAAAGGACTATATTCTATATTAAATATTTTAAATAAATAAAATACCTGTTGGGTTATCTAAGATCGCAGGGCTCTAGGCATGCATGTCAGCACAATCTATCAGAGTTTTTCTTTATTTCTGTTGTTGTGACTTGTTTATTTTGTATTGAACATTTGACTGTTGGTATCTTGGCTCTGAATTACCGATTTGGGTTGCTGCTTTGGAACCAGTTATGCGACTGTCCCCCTGTTTTTGCTCTATCTTCTTGAAATAGCTTTAGAGAGTCTGTTGGGAGAGGTGTTGGTGTAACAGCCCAACTTGAACAGGTATTTTTGTTTCGGGTGTCTGTTTCGACTTCGTGTGTGTATGTACACCCAGTGCGTGCCAGGTGCCCTGAGGCCAGAGAGGGCGTCAGGTCCCGTGGAACTGGAGTTGCAGGTGGTTGTGAGCCACCAGGTAGTTGCTGGGAACCACACTGAGGTTCTTTGCAAGAGCAGCAAATGTTAACTGCTGAGCCATTTTTCCAGTCGCTCAATATATAAATGTTACACTGTTTTTATGTCTTTTCTCTTACTGTTTGTGCCAGAATATTTTAAAACATCTGTAATTTTTTAGAGTATATTTATTAAAAGGTGAGAATTTAAGAAATAACTGTATTTCCACATCCAACAAACGTAGTAATAATTTGTTATCCTGTGATACTTAATTTCTGTTTTTATCTCCTCAGAAATGTCTTTAGTTGTCTAACCTGAGCCAGAATCGAAACAAGGCCCATGTATTGCATTTAGTTAACACATTAGTTTGTTTCTCAGTTGCTGTGATTTAAACACCATGAACAAAAGCACCTTGGGGAGGAACTTACAGATTGGAGTCCATCATGGAGGAAAGCCAGGGCAAGAACCTAGAATCAGGAACTGAAGCAGAGACAGGGAGGAAGGTTACTTACGAGTGCCCTGCCTGTTTTCTGAGAGAGCTCATTTGGTCAAGAGCTGGCTGCTCTTTCAGAAGACTGAGTTCAATTCTCAGCACCCACATTGTAGCACACGGCTGTCTGTAACTTCAGGGAATCCTACACCCTCATACAGATATATATACCAATGCAAATGAAATATAAATAAATAAGTCACTTTAAAAAAATGTAAAAAATAGCTGGGTGATGGTGGTGCACACCTTTAACCCCAGCACTTGGGAGGCAGAGGATCTCTGTGAGTTCGAGGCCAGCCTGGTCTACAGAGTGAGTCCAGGACAGCCAGAGACACAACAGAGAAACCCTGTCTTGAAAACACAAAAACAAAAATAAATAAAGTAGATAAATAAAATAAAGTAACCCAAAAACTGGAGTGTAAATACGTCTGTCCATCAATTACTCATGTCTTTTAACTAGATACCCATTACTAAATTTTTCAGTGCATTCCGCAGACTCTACTCTTAACCCTTTCATTTAGTCTGGTTTTTTTCCCCTGTAATTCATGTGTAACCTAGGCTGTATTTGTTTTCAATTTTATAGTTACTAAACCACGGACGTTTAACTGAAAGACAGACATGAGTGTGCTGAGTCCTGGAGGAGTGGTTCTATCTGATCCCAGAGTGCATGATGGGAGCAGATCCAAAAGGCTCACATCCTGCCAGAACTAAAATGAACCTGTGAAGGACAAAGACCTCGCCTTGCCTCTGTTCACCTTCCCTGGCAGAGAAGAGGAATGTCTGAGGGCTTCTCTTCAACCTCCATCCGACCCAGACAGAGTGAAGCAGTGACTATGGGCTGGATACCTGTAGCTGCCTCTCTTCTCACTGAAGTTTTGGGGTAGACTTCTCCCAAAAGCAAGTTTAATTATGTGTTGGCTGAAGATTTTCATTGTGACTGTTCAGGTTTTCCTTTGAAGAGTTTTCATCCTAGACCCAACTGTCTTTTCATATAGTTGAATGGTGTCCTGCTTCCAACCACAGAAGTTCACCAGGACATTCAGTTTTCAAGATGCCTTGTTGCTTTAAAGAAGGGAGTGATGCCAGTTATGTTGCGGCATTCTCCTTTCGGCAACCTGAGTCAAAGACTCTCAGCCATCGGGCTGTAAAAAATAAATTACTTGAATCTCCCCTTGGCCCAGGCTGAGGTACCAACTTATCCTGTACACCTCTACTTGGCCATTTCTTGTTATTTGTTTATGGGACTTAGAGCATGTTATCAGGGGGTTCCATTTGTTTGTTTGTTTGTTTAAGTTAAAAAGCACATGATCTAGAGTTTCTGTTTTCCTTTTAAATAAATAAAACAACTCAGTCAGCTCTTCGGCTCTTGTTTTAGACAGATGTGTTCTTAGAGAAGAGGTGAAGAAAACAATCCAGTCTTTAAGAAAGAGCAAGGGGGGTGGTGGTGAGAAGGGGACTAGGGATAGCATAGTGTCTTTAATCAGCACTGAGAGGCAGAGGCAGACCAGATCTCTTACAAGTCACATAACAAGTTCCAGGGCAGCCAGGGCTACACAGTGAGACTCTGTCTTAATAAAAAGGACACTGGTGAGCCAGGTGTGGTGGTGCCTCAGCATTCAGGGGACAGATTTCTGAGTTTGAGGCCAGCCTGATTTACAGAGGGAATTCTAGGCCAGCCAACTCTACATAGTAAGAACTTGTCTTTAAGGGGGGAAAAAAAAAGGAAAAGCATACTCTTTGGGCTAGAGATGGCTCAACAGTTAAGAACACTTGCTGCTCTTCCAGAGGACCCCAGTTCAGTTCCTAGAACCCATATCAGGCAGCACACAACACCCCGTAACTCCAGCTCCAAAGGATCTAATGCCCTCTTTTGGCCTCTATGGATACCTGCACTCATGCACATGCACCCACAACACAAACACAAAAGGTATATAATTTTAAAAATAAGGAAAAATGCTTCTACCATAAGGTAAGGAGGAGTTGATTTACCTTTAGGATACTATATAGGTAAAACTCACCTGAGGAGCCCTAGAAAATCTGACACCAGTGTTTTTGTTTACAACTGGTAAACCTAAGCTGGCAGTGGTGGCGAACACCTTTAATCTCAGTACTTGGGAGGCAAAGTAGGCAGATCTCTTGAGTTCGAGACTAGCTTGGTCTACATAGAGGGTTCTAGGACAGCCAGGGCTACACAAAGAAGCCCTGTCTCAAAAAACAAAAACAAAAGCAAACAAAAGAACTGGCAAACCAAGATGGTTGTTATCAGTGTATCAAACTCATCAATAAAACACAATATCCAAGTCTTGGAAAGTGGCAGTAATAAAGAAAGGGTGAGGGAGCCCCAGAAATGGGTTCCCTCGTAAACATCCGTGGTCACAACACCGTGGCAACAAAAGGGTAGTTCAGATTTTTCCCAGAAATGGTTAAACATGAGAAATGGCTTCTATTAGTCCATTATCATCTGCCTACAACACGATTATTGACAAGAAAAACATCCCAAAGATCATCTATTAGTACAAAATCATAGTGGTCAGAGAAGTTTTATTTAAAATGAACTCTATGCATGACACACACGTGCAAGTAATGCTGTGTTCTCAAAGGATGGCAGAAAACTGCTGTTTTGGATTTGTTGTTGGCATGCATAATTATCCTTCAGTTTGGAGACTAAGTTCATAGAATACTTGTATTTCCTATGCCAGTCTTTGCTTTCTAAGCAGTGATTTTTTTTTTCTTGTTTTTTTGAGACAGGGTTTGTTGTAACTCTAGCTATACTGGAACTCACTCTGTAGACCAGGGTGGCCTCGAACTCAAAGATCTGCCTGCCTATGCCTCCCGAGTGCTGAGATTAAAGATGGGTGCCACCACCATCCTGCTCAGCAGTGATTCTTAATCAAGGTCGTTTTTGCCTCTAGAGGCCATTTGACAATATCTGAAAACACTTGGTTGTCAACAGCCTCAAGAGGGCTAGGTGCTACATGGCATGCAGAAGGTAGAGACAAGGGGTACAAAGACACTCTACAAACAATGAAAATTGACAGTCCCAGTGTGTCAGATGCTGATGAAACGGCCTGTACTTAAGGTTGCAGGTGTGGACTGAGAAATAATTTTTATTTCACACATAGTATTCCTAAAGGTTTAGTTGCCAAGATGCCACATTGCTGGCTGCTGATGAGAGGATGTTTGGTCTGGCATCCTGGATCTTTTACTACTACCTATTTTTCTACCTCTATTCCTCTTAAACCTACCCTGACAGGCATGGGCTTCTACCTTGTTTTCTATTCCTACTCCTAAAGTATCAAACACAAAACAAGAACCTTTAACATGTGGCTAGGACCGCTCCATCCTGGACTCTCTGATCTCCGAAAGCCATTTCTCTTCTGTTATTTTCTCCCACTCCCTAACAGTTGCCAGGACTCCAAATTCAAGTTCTCCCCTGGTCGGCTGCTTGATGATCGAGTGTGACAGTGACTGGTGAACTGCTTCAATAAGCAATTTGGTCGGCTGTTCAAGCCGCTGTTCTTCCAGCTTCTCCGTGGGTCAGCAGGCCGTTCTAGAGTCTTCTAAATCCTGCCATGAATCTTGGATGCTGAGTTTTGTAGTTTCATAGGTGCTGAAAAATAATATTTTAAATTAAAAGGATGTGTACTGTTTAGTCTCAACATTTCATTGTTTTATTTGGTAGAAATGGAATTTAAAGAGAAAAACAGGAATTACTTGGGTTTAAAACAATAAAACTGGAAATGACAGCAATACTCTGCTTTTCTCTCTGCCTTATGATATATCAGTTATGAAAGAGGCGATGCCAGGAAGTTAGCTAGGAGTGCCAGACAAGCAGTTTCATCGTTTCACAAGTGACAGTTGCTCAGAGGTGTGTGGATGAGTTATATAAGTACAGGGCTGTAATCTCAAAATGAGAACTTCTAGAAGTTTCCTCCTAGTGGCCGCATTGGAGATGGCAACTTAGAGCTCCTTTGGATGATACCAGCATCCAGATGATTACCTGGGAGAATCCTTGACTTTGGTTTTCTCCTTGCATTGCACAGCCTGTGTGCCTTGACTCTTGATTTTCACAAACTCTTCCTCCAGGCCAACCTGCCTCAGGGTGTCCCGATACCGCTGTTCTGCTTCTTTCCTGGCAAGTGCCTGTAGAGAAGAAGCTGACTGTGGCAGTCTCACAAATTCTGAGCTACCTGGATAATCAATATCTTTATAATACTTCCCCTTCCACCACCCCTGTCTTTAGTGATAGACAAAAACTGGCACAAAAATTACTTAGAGCCTTACTTTCTTTTAGCCATAGTCTGTAAACTGAGTCCCTTTTTTAGTAGGCCTCAGGTGGGATCTACAATTCTGTATTTCTAACACTTCTAGGAGGTGTCTGCTGTTAACTAATTTGAGAGCCACACCTTTGAAAAGCATCAGGAAGACTAATGTATTAAAAATTCTTATCAGACGGAGGATGGTCTGCGTATAGCTAAAAGGCAGCTATCTTGTTTTACATACTCAAGAGCAAGGCCACAGGCAAATGTTCTAGAATGTTCAAAGATCTGATGGGAAAAGAAGAGTAAGCTTACTTGACAAAAATGGACCTAATGAGGTCAGCCTAAGTGATTCTAGACAGTCCAGCATGGAGGGGCATCTGCAGCAGGAGGAGGGGACCCACCATTACCTAGGAATACTGCACACGCTGTATGATGGAGCTCATGCCCACAATGAGCCACAGAGCCAGACATGGCGTTGAACTGCCTGGGGCAGTTCTTTCTGGATGTTCAAGGAGTCCAGAGTTTCCTTAGGGAGATCTCAATTGAATTTACCTTCTCTTAAAGTCCAGATAATGTTTTCAAATGATTCTTTCAGCCTAAAAGCCACTTAACCTGTAAAGAGCCTTGTGAGGTACTCATAAGCACCCTGACCTATAAGGATCTATGTTTGGAGCAAAATGGCATTAATAAAGCAAGCTAGCCTGTCATCATTAACAAACTCTGACACAAGCGTTGTAGAAGCTGGGTATGTGCTGCCTGTCTGTAACCTCGGGAGATCCCCCGTAACAGGGGAGGTCAAGTCCAGCCTGGGGTCAGGGACTTACAGCTCAGCTTGAGCTCCATAAAAAGAAGCCCTGTCTCAGATCTCTTTATATTTTTAAAAAGTGAAAGGAAAATACTTGTTTTGGTACATGGCTTCAGAGTTTGAGTCCATGGTGCCTTGGCCCTGTCACTTTGGACTTCCAGCAAGGCTGAACATTATGGAGGTGAGAACATACAGCAGAGGTTGTGCACACCACGTGGCCAGGAAACAAAGTGAATGTCCCGGTGCCTGTGCCTTTTATCTCACCTAGGTCTTTGAGATCACGCTGCCCACATTTAGGGTGGGCTTCCTTCCTCAGTTATTCTTTCTGGAAACTCCCTCACAAACACACTCAGGAGTGTACCTGATTAACTTCCTAGGCCATTCAGTACAATCATATTGAGAAGATTAAACGTGGAGTTCAGTTTAGAATATCTTAGTCAGGGAAGTCTTTAATAGTCACATATAAAATCTTTTCACGATTTCCAAGAAACCTTTGACCCAAGGCAGAAAGAAGTTGAGAGTCTGGATTTACCTTGGTAACTTGTTCGAAGAGATAGGGCCTTGTTTGTAGTCTTTTCTTCATTTCCTCCAACTCTTTCTTATATTCCTTTGCTCTTTTACGGTCGTTGTTCCTGGAATTAACAAGGTTTCTAGAAGCAAACAATCTTTTTCAATCAAAACACCCTTCATTCAAGTTAAGCAGTGTCATTCCCATGTACACTGTAAATTCCAACTTCCTGCCAAAATCCTTGACTGACTCTGATGACTTAGTTTACCCTAATGACTCCATTTTGCCATTTCAAAGTCAGTGATGTGCTGGGACCTAACGCAGGCACCCCTCTTGAACATGGAGGACACTGACCGGTTCTCTTTGAGCTTCGCTTTGAACACCTCTTCCAGGCTTTTATGGGGATCCATGGCTTTTGCCCGCGAGGTCACTGATTTAGACATGGCTTGACAGTTCTTTTTGTGCATCTCCAACCACTGAATGCTCTTATCTGATTTGTCCTTTTTCTCAAGTGACATTCTAAAGGAGAGAGCAAAAAGTAACAGATGACGTGGGTACATTTATAAGCTGGAAAGTCAGTTAAGTGTTTTTTGTTTTTTTTTTTAAAGATTTTCTTGTTTATGTGTATATTTGTGTGGTGGTGGGGTGTGTGCAGGTGAGTGCAGGTGCTCTCAGGGTCCAGAAGAAGGCATCAGGTCTGCTGGAGCTGGAGTTACAGGAGGTTGTGAGTTGCCCAGTGTGGGTACTGGGAACCATATTCAAGTCCTCGGCAGTGTATGCTCTTAACCACCATCTCTCTGGCCCCTGGTTGGTGTTTCTATGAATAAGACATTTTCTGTGAATTTGCCTCTACTGTTTTCAGAAAGGATGATTCTGGGGCTGGCCATGGTGGCACACACCTGTGATCACAGCACTTGAGAGGAAGATCAGATGTTCAGGATGTCTCAGCTATATAGTAAGTTTGAAGTCAGCCTGGCCTGCATGGGACCCCATTTCAACAAACAAAACTATTCTGGGGTAAAAAGCAATGGCAGATGATGCCTTGGGCCCTGAGAAATCCATTGACTGAGTTAAAATGGCCTTACATAGCTAAAATTCAATAGATTTGTTGGGCTTGCCCCTTTGGAGCAGTACTAAGAGCTAACATGCACTGAGCTGCCTACCAGGAACCAAAGACCATTACATTTCATGTAGTTTTCACAGGGTCCTGACAAGGTAGACACACTAGGCCCCCTTCTTACATGGGGGACTGAGAGTCAGACTCTGCTTTTTCACAGCTACTCAGCATACAAAGGAAAACCCAGAGTTAGAACCAGGATAACGGATCCCTGAGCTTGCCCTGGGCCACTGTGCTGTAAACAGTGGTCAGGCAACACTTAGGATCACAGTTTTACAGAGTACAAACTCCATTCCCATAAAGAACTGTAAGCAGGCCTCCTTCAACGTAGACAATTTCGATTCAGTTTGTATAACTATTGTAGAGTTCTGTGGTGGGCCCCGCCGAAAGACAAAATAATCAAGACTCAGCACTTAGAAATGCATTCAAACAGATCAGGAAGGGCACAAAAGCTTAATTTGCTAAGACATCCAGCTTCCTGCCACTGTGCTGTTGTGATATGCAGATGCGATATGCCCTGTAGGTGGGCTGCCTCTTGCTTCCAGGACCTTTTCCTGGACCTAGGGTTAGTAGCTATGATATCTGATGAAGATGGGAGTATCTCTGGATCCTAAATATATTTATACAATGTTTGAAGGGGCCAAGTAGGGTCTTGCTACACCCTAGGAGCCTCACAGGAGGCACTGAGGGGTTAGTCCTTTCTTGGGTCTCAGCTTCATGCTAGATCACAGCTCCTCCTCCTCATGTCAGAGACCTGGAGGAGGGCTCCTGCTACATGAGAACAGTACCACTGAGTCAGGTCAGCTGAACTGTTATAAAAAATCCACAGACTTGTCTGGTGGTGATGATGCACACCTTTAATCTCAGCACTTGGGGAGGCAGAAACAGGAGGGGATCTCTGTGAGCTCAAAGCCAGCCTGGTCTACAGAGTAAGTTCCAGGACAGCCAGGTTTATGCAGGGAAACTCTGTCTCAAAAAAACAAAACAAAAAGCAAAACAAAACAAAAAAAATTCACAGACTTCAAGTGGAACTCGGTTGCACAAGGCTCTGATCTCCAGTACTGAACCAAAAGGGGATAAAAAGAAAAGAAGGGGAGGAGAAGGAATGAGAAAGAAAAGAACAGAGAAGGAGAATAGGGTCCTGTGTCCCAGTGGACTCTGACATTCCCCAAGATGAGCCTCAGAGAGTGCAAATCTGGGCAATGGGTGCCGACCTTGTCTGTGGCAGGCTCTGCTCCCTGCTATGCTCAAATCTGAATTTGTATTCCCGATGGCTATCTTCCTTTTCATACACAGGTTTTTGCTTAGTTTTAGAAAGAAAAGGTCACCGAATACACTGCAAGGGACAGGCTGAACAATAACAAACAGTACTACTTACAGTCTCATATGCAGGCTTGACACATTCCCTTTTTCTGGAACTTTCTTTTTCTCTGGCCTTTGTGTGACTCATTCCCTTATTCCTCTTTATTCTTTGGTGGGGGCAGTTCTCACAGTATGCATGTGGAAGTCAGGGATAACTTGCAAGAGTCAGCTCTCACACTCTACCATGTGGGCTGTGGGACTGAACTGAGGTCATCAGGCTTGTCAGCAAGTGCGTTTATCCATTCAGCCATCTGGCTGGCCCCACCTAATTTTTTTTTTCTTCTTGAGACAGCAGCTGTTCACTGAATTGGAACTCCCTTATTGGCTGGACTGGATGTCCAAGAAGCTGGAGGATCTACTTGTCCTCATTCACTATCCAACAATAAGTGCAAGAACTACAAGCACACTGACACACTTGGCTTTTACTTGGTGCTGGCATCTAAACTCAGGCCTCTGTGTTTGCACAGCAAATGCTTTACCAATTGAGCCATCTCCCCAGCCCCTTGGTCCTTACTCGTCATGTTTTGCCTTAGGCATGTGTTCCAAAAGATGTGAGACCACAGCCCTAGGCTTCCCTGTGTTGTCTAGTGCTCTAGACGCGCACTGCTCGTAAGACAGGGTAATCACCCTGAAAAACTCCCGTGTTTCAGCCTGCATGTGACATTGCAAGTTCTCTAGGGCGTCTCTGGCCTAACACTGTGTCTGGTACAGACTAAGTCCCCAAAAGGATGCCTGCCCCACCAGAGAATTCCTTCGGCCCCTTGAGGTGTTTCTGATCATGGCAGAAGAGGTCAACAGGGCCAGGTCCAGTATTTGGAGCCAAAAGGACCTTAGTCCTTAGTCCGCTGTGGCCTCCTTGCTCACCTGACCGCAGACTCCCTCTTCCTGGTAGCATCTGTGATGTGCACAGGGAGGGTGTTGGCAGAAAAGGAAGCAAGGCCACTCAGAGAATGGCTCCTCGGCAGGGGTGCAGCTGCTGGCTGAGGGGACTTCTGCAAGAAACGAGGGCTGGCATTGGTGACAGGAGGTTCCTTTCTGCCCCAATTAGGATTCAGGTTCAGTGAAGGACTAGAAATAAGACTCTTTATTTCCCCATCCCTGGGGTAAGAAGAACAAGATCCCCTTTCGTTACAAGGCCCACACTTGCATATCAATCCTAATGTTTTTAATCAAGTGGGAAGAGTTCTTAGGAATTATGTGATTAGTTTTGTCAATTTAATACACTCTAGAATTACTTGGGAAGAGAATCCCGGTGTGGAACTGTCTAGATTGGATAGGCCTGGGGGCATGTCCACCGGGATGGTCTTGATTATATTAATTAAAGTGGAGAGTGGAGAGGAGCTGGGCGCAGCCTGCATTCTCTCACTCTTGGCTCTTCTTGACTGTAAACATGACTGGCTGCTTCAAGCTCCTGCTGCTCTGAATTCCCGACTGTAACAGGCTGCAACCTGGGAATGTCAGCTAAAATAAGCTTTCTCCCTTAAGCTGCTTTGGTCAAGTATTTTACCAAAGCAACAGGGAACAAAGCTAAGAGAGACTGGGCTGTCAGGTTTGCAAAATCCCTGGGAGCTGTGATAGGGAATGTTCTGGGTTTTAATTTACAGAGTGTGGATCTGAGTGCAACTGAGCTGCTGTTGGAAAACTAAAAACTACAACAGAAAAAAATGTGAAGACAAGCACTTCCCTTTGAGACCTGGGCCTACTCTGCTGTACTTGAGGCCTCAGACCCTGACGCTCTGGCTACCTGCCTGGGTTCTCATCGGCCCTCCTCCAGCAGCAGCCTCGCAGGACCGTGGAGTATGACACAGGTTGGCAGTCCTTAGCTGGAAGGGCTTGTTTCGAGTTGTCCCCCGGGTCTCCCTTCTCTCGGCAGCTCTTCTCTGGAAAGCCTTGTAAAGGCCCTCATAGTCAGGGACCACAGAGTTCACCCGAGGCTGGAACCTGAACTCTGTCTGTAGAAAGCTCAGCTTTTCCTCCCGTGTGCGGGCAGCCGTGCGGGGAGCCCGGCTGCTGGAGGTGCTGATAGGGGAAGAAGCCATCTGGAGCGTGTCCATGGCCCTCATTTGGATTCGAATTTTCCTGAGGAGCTCAGCTTCTGTGAAGAAGGCAGACAAGGAAGAGAAGGGACAGGAGGTCTGGAGAACATCCTCTCCCTTTTACAGACATTTTCCCAGTATGTGGCCCAGATTGGTCTCCAATTTATCTAAACCCTCCTGCCCCGACCTCCTGACTAGATGGGATTATAGGCACAGGCAACCTCAGGCCCAAACTTTTCCTCCTTTAAAACTAACAGTAGTGTGCTAAAGCCGGTGGTAAATAATGTCCAGGAGGACGAGGTTGCTTTCCCGGATAGAGGCGGCTGGCCGGAAGTGGCACTGGCCGATGGAGGTCCTTGATGCCTCATGATCTTTGATTCCATACCTATGCTAGTCCACAGGCTTTTGAGTGTGTGTACGGAAAGAGGTCACCTGCGGTGGGGTGTGTGTGTAGGACCTTCCCATAGACAGACCCAACCCTCTCCTGGCCTGCACTGAGCATGGGTAATCTCCACACCATGTGATCCCTGAATCCCAAACCTGGATCCTAAATCCCTGTAGCGCCTCTGGGGACCCCAGGCCACAGGTAGCCAGGGGTGCCAAGAGTATACTTACCCTGGAGTTTGTCACCAAGAGCCGGTTCCAGAATGGACTTGGGGATCCTTCTAGTGCCCTTCTTTGCGGGGGCCTTGGCCGGAGCCACGGGAGCCGAGTCTCTCTGTGGAGCAGCTTCCTTTTGCGGCTCTTTCTTTTCAAGGAAGCTGAAGGGCTTCAAGGAGGAGAGAAGTAGTTCCTTCCTCTTCTGGATCCCTGCGCGTCGCCGTGCCTCGCTGCGCTCCATGATCTCCTGGTAGAGCGGTAGGTAGACATGCGCGGGCACGGGCTGGGCCCGGAACTGCCGATGGCACTCTGCCTCCTCTTGGCCCTGTTTCTGGGCCTGTAGCCTCTCCTGCTCAAAAGAGGCAGGTGAGGCCAGCCATTGGGCCTTCTTCCGGGCTTCACGCAGTGTCATTCGGAAGGGCTGAGGGACAGTGATGGAGGATGCCCAGGAGCAAACACTTCTGCGCTGGGAGGGAGGCCCAGAGTCTGAGGTTGGCAGCATTTGAGTCTTGGGAATGTCAGAAGGAAGGCTGGTCAAGGAGCTGCAGCGCCTAATGGAGCCACACCTGGGGTGGGGGGGTGGGGGAAAGCAGTTCCGTAAATGGACACAGCCAGCAGGGGCTTGACCCTCCTAGGGTACCCTCCCCAGCCTCCCTGCCCAGCAGGCCATAACCAAGATGCTTCTTAGCTTTGATTCCAAAGCTATAAAGTCCTCTAAGTTCTTAACTGGTAAAGCTAGGCTTCTCTTCTTGCCACAGGCAATCCCAGCAGCCCAATGGGAGCTATCTTTTAAGAATTCATGCAGGAATTGCCACTTTGCATTCTGATAACTGCATACAATAAACAGTATTGTGGTGTAGCACAGAGCCTCAGTCAGAGGGGCCCAATTCAAACCTTGAGGATTTCCCATGTAGAATGGCAAAGACAGTATCCACTTACAAGGTTATTGGGAAGACAAAACATACTAAACGTGAAAGGCCAGTATGGCAGCACGTGCCTGTAATCCAAGCCATTGGGAAGAATAACTGGGAGTTCAGGAGTTTCGGACTATCTTGCACATCATGAAACTCTGTCTCCAAACAGATAGATAGATAGATAGATAAAAAGCATATATGCATTGTCAGACTTGGCCATGGACAACGAACCTTGTCACTTTTGAAGGAAAGGATGTTTGGAAAAGGCATCCCTGTGGTCAGTTGCAGTATGTCACTGAACCAGGTACGTGTTACCCAGTTATATAGGATCGCATGGCAAGAAAACATCTGGGCCGGAGAGATGGCTCAGCAGTTAAGAGCATTTGCTGCTCTTCTAGAGGACCTAGGTTTGATTCCCTGCACACACACACGGCAGCTCAGAGCTGTCTGTAACCCCAGTTCCAGGGGATCTAATGTTCTTTTGTTCTCTGTGGTACACATACATGCAGACAAAACACTCATCGACAGAAAAATAATATTTTTTAAAATGCATATTTTATTCAATATTTTATGCAGTATTTTTATCCAACATGCAGTTGGATCAAAGAACTAATTCTGGGCTGGGTCTTAGGTGAGTGACAACTTGCAGAGGTGGTCTTATGGAGGGGAAGGTAAGGCTCTGAGATCTAGAACACTGGTCTGGAGTGGTGGAGTGGCTGTTAACTGAGAGCAACGTCTTACCTAAGAGATGGAGGGTCCTGGATCCGTGGCTTCCCCCTGCTCTTGTCTTGAAAGAAACTCTCCAAGTCTTCTTCTTCATCTTCAGAACCATTCTGATCACTGTCTGGGTCAGACTGAAAGGGAGACTCCAATAGACTCCACTCGCCTTGCTGCTTCCAAACCTGTAGGGTCCCGTAAAAGCTCCCAGAGTCGGAAGTAGAATCTGTCTCCTCCTCTGGGCTGAGGAACTCATGGAGTTTGCCAGCTCTGGGCAAAACCAGCCCTTTTCCAGACAGCTCATCTTTGGGCTCAGTGTCTGAGGAGGATTTGGGGGGAAATATCTAAAATAAAACAGAAATCAATCGTGAGTTAAACTCTAATTTCAAAGGTAGTCAAAACATGACTTTAACTTCACTTTGAATGAGCCTCAGTATATTAGGGACTAGGAAGGAGCAAAGAAAAGTAAGATGTGGTCTTCACTCAAAAGACATCTTGAAGCATGTATATGCCTATGGGCAGCAAAGGTGGAAGAAGAGCTAATGCCAGTTCTCCGCTCCTTTTACCACAGGAAGCTCTCTGAGTACCTAATCGGAACCATGCATTCTGTTCTCAGTGCCCCAGGAATCCTGCCCATGACCTTGTCCACACTCTGCTCCCAGGAGTTCTTTGGGAATTACATCATTGCTACCCATCTTCCTTTCCTTACTTCCCCACGTGCCCCCTTACTTTCCTCATATCCTCAGCAGTTTCCACACCATCACCAGGAATGGATGATTGACAGGAGAGACAACGTGTCTAAGTGAAAGAGCATCATGGAGAGTAGAACTCCCAAACCAGTTTTTAAATACTTCAAGTGCTAGGAGTGAATTCAGTGTTTGAGCTCCTGCCTAGATTGACATAGATCCCTAGCACTGTGCAGCAGCAGCAGCAAAGCGACTCGTACACACAAGGAGATGTGGGTCGGATGTCACGAAGCTTGTGTTCAAGTGACAGCAGGTGGAGAAGGTTAAGAGAGCAACACACGTGTGCCTGAGGAAAGCTTTTCTGCCGACGCAGCCCGTCAGCGGTCACTAAGAATGCACCCATCATCAGAATTAATCAATTTGTTGTACAAAATCATGGAAAACTGTAGCAAATGTGCAAGGGCAGATCTTTTAGGATCAGCGTGTTCTGCCTGTTCTGAGAGGAGGGTTAGGGGAAGAGGGATCGATCTTGGACAGGTGCTGTGATGAATCAAGAACAGTAAGGTGGATAACTGTGCAATTTTTTCATTGATAAGGCAAGAGGAAAAAAGCAGGACAAAGGTAAACAGCTGATAAGTAAGCACAATCACTTAGGAGAAAGGAGTGTTAGCAATTCTGCAACTGTTTTATGGACCCAAGGAAAACACTGTTTTTTGGACATCTTGGTTCTGGCCTTGGCGGTGTCTGTTAGACTGAGTGATACAGATGCCCTTTTATTTATGATGAGGTTATGTTCAGATAAACCCATTCTAAGTTGAAGTATTTTAAATAAAGATGCACTGATATCCTTAACCTAACGAGCATCTAGCTTACCAGCATAAAGCACTTATAGAATAAGCATTGTTCACTCTCCTGGTTCTGTGACTCACTAGAAGCTGCAAGTCACTGTCACTGCCCAACACGGTATCCTATTGCTATTTAGAAGAGACTGAAATCTGGGTCTGGGGATTTAGCTCCATGGTAGAACTCTTGCCTAACGTGTACAGAGTCCTTGGCTCAAGTACCACAAAAAAATAGAAAACAAAAATTTAAAGTATGTGTGTGTGTTGGGGGGGTGCAGCTGGAAAGACAGCTCAATGAGGGCCAGAGTTCAACTCCAGGCATCCACATAGCAGCTCACAGCTGTCTGTGACTTCAGTCCCAGGGGATCTCACACAGACATAAATGTAAGCAAAACACCAATGCACATAAAATAAGAATAGATTATTTTTAAACAGTTTAAAGTGTAGTTTCTACTGAGTGCATGTTGCTTTTCCACCATTATAAAGTTGAAAGGTGAACAGGACTGTCTGATTTTTATTTTCTCAATGGAATCTTGCAGTGATTAAAAAAAAAAGAATACTATCTTTCTATCAGTGGTTGGAGGACAGTGGCCTGGAAAGTCTTTAGAGTGGGAGGTACAGGTTGGGGGGGGGGGACTATAGATGATTAGTTATAATTCGAGCAGTCCATCTGAATTCAAGATATGTATGTGCTGTGACCCTAGCTCTGTTGCCAAACAGCGTATGATCTAGGGCAAAATGCCCTCCTCCCCCTCTTTTCTCCCTCTCTCTGTTATGACAGGGTCAGAGGGTGACCTTGAACTCTCCATCCTTCTGCTTTAGTTTCTTGAGTTGTTGAGATTACAGGTATGAACCAAAATACGGGCTCTTTCTTTTTAAAAAGAAACACAACATGTGTTTGTTGAAACACAACGTCCACAGTATACAACTTATCTGTTCAAAGTGTATAATCCACTGGTTTCTAATATGATCGGAGTTGTCCAACAGTATAATTCAGAACATTTTCGGCGCTCCCCTAAAGAAACGCTATCACCTTTAAAAGTCATTCCTTATTTCTCTTAACCCTGCCCACGTCGTCCTTTTACCTAGCCCTAAGCAACTGCTTTCTATCTTTATAGATTTAGAGGCAAACTGCTTAATCTGTTTTTCTTTTCTATAAAATGGAACAATTGGTTTAATGAGTTTTAGTATATTCGCAGAGCTGTGCTCTCATCAGTACAGCAAGTTTTAGTACATCAACAACAACAAAAGTCATGGGAGCCTTTAGAAGCCTCTCTCCCGGTTTCTCTCCACTTCCTCAGCCTTAGGCAAGGACCTGCCCCTAGATTTGCCTTTTCTGGATCATTTCCTGTAGATGGAGATCACTCTAATGTTTTCAAGGTTAATTCGTGGTTTGTTTTCGCTACGCTTGCCTATCTCAGAACCTGGTACAAAACACAAATGGTCTAAGTCCCTAAGACAGATTCTCTCTCAACGCCTAAACGCTGCCAATTTTAATTCCACGCCCTTCGGCGACACGCCCCTGACTCTGTCTCCACGGCAACGCCAAACAGCGTTCTCTCTTGGGGATTCCTGAGGCATCCTGCTTCCTCCTCTCTTCGCTCACCTCCTGGCTCCACTCGGCGCACTCGGGGGCTCCCGCAGACCTCCCCACAGTCATCTTCGTAACCAGAGGCAGAAGCGGCGGTGACAGCGGCGCGGGCGGCGAGGCACTGCTAGCCACGCCCCTTTACAGCGTCAGCCTCGGATTGGCTTTCAGTATCCAGTCTGTTCCGCCCAAGGAGGCAAGAGGCGCTTTCTGATTGGCTAAGTCTCTTCGCAAATTTTATTTCCGGTTCTGAAAGAAAGGGCTGAAGCCGCACAGGGTTGAAGGACGCTGCCCCGGAAGCACTATCCGGCGCCGGTCAATGGGGAGTGTAGGGCGCAGGCGCGGGTCACTATGGCGGCCCTCATTGGCCCGATGGCGGGTTTCCAATGCTTGCGCTGGTGGAGTGCGGCGCCGGCTGGACGATGCCCGCTAGTTGCCTGTCGGCGGTGGGCGGGCTCCTCAGCAGACACCGTGTACGATGTGGTGGTTTCAGGAGGAGGCCTGGTGGGCGCTGCCATGGCTTGCGCCTTGGGTAGGTGCATCTCGACAATGGCGGGGAACTGGGCTGCGGAGGGATGATGCACACCGTCGGAGCCGGGGTGCTGTCCACAGACCAAGCGTGCCCGACCTGGTAGTTCGCTCACTACCCTCCCAAGGGTGCCCTCAAGCCCGCAGGAATGGGTCCAGCGGATCAAAAGTGGGCGGGCCTTGTAAGTCCGCACGACCTCTGGGAACTGCCCTTGAGCGCCTTGGGAGCCGGCAGGCTTTGTAGTATTGTGTAGTAGACCAGGCTGGCCTCGAACTCACAGAGACCCGCCTGCCTCTGCCTTCCCAGTGCTGGGATTAAAAGTGTGGCCACCTCACCCGGCCCTATTAGTTACAAGTCCTCCCACTTACAGAAGACAGAATGCTCCCGTCCATTGAGTTTTTAGTACATTCTCGGAGCTGTACAGTCACCACAGTAAGCTTTAGTACAAGTTCCTTTCTCTAAGAAACAAAACAACAAAAAGCCTAGGAACTCATTACAAGTCACTCCTCCTTTCTTGTCATCCTCTCAGCCCTAGCCAGGGACCCTCTATAGACTTCCTGTCTGTAAGTTTGCCTTTTCTGGATAGTTGTTACGTAGGTGGAGATCTACTTAGTGTTTTCAAGGTTAATCCGTGTCCCAGCCTGTGTCAGAAGAGCGTTCACTTTGAGGGCCGAAGCAATACTCAGTTGTGTGTATGTGCCTCAGTTGGCTCATTTATCTACAGATGAACATTTGAGTTTTCACTTTTGACCTATAACAAATGCTTTGGTGTGGACATATAGTTGATTATCTTGGGTTTATTCTCACCTGTGCAGTTTATGGTGCATATGATAACTGTTTAATGTTTTGAAACTTTTTGAGAGATCGTACCATTTTCCATTATCACGAACAATATAAGAGTGTTCCAGCTTTCCCAGATCCTGACAGCACTATCTGCTGTCTTTTTGTTTGTCCTCTTAGTGGGTAGGAAGTGGTTTGTGTTTTTATTTCCCTAATGACCAGTGGTGCTGAAGAAATTTAACGCCTGCCAGCATTATGTGCCACCGTTCCTGGTCCCTTTGGAATGTTTGTGTTCCTATTTAGTGTCTTGGTCTTTTTTTTCTTGTCTTTTGGGAGTTGTTTGTTTTGCTGTCTTTTTTTTTTTTTCCCCATTCTTTCCCCAATGTCACAGGGAAGGAAAGCAGCAATGCTTCCTTTTATTAATGTTCACAAACAATTCTGTGTTGTAATTATTTCCTTTTCTGTCTCTTTCACAGAATAGTACATTTAAAAACTTAGGAGTGGCTTTTATTATAGCATCACAGCGTGGTAATAAACTCCTGTGATCCTAATATTTTGGAAGATAGAGGCAGGAGGATCAGAAGTTCAAGGTCAACCTTGGGCTACATAGTGAGTTTGAGGTCAGCCTCAGATACATAAAATCCTGTCCAAAAAAAGAAACCAATCCCAAAAGCTGGGTGGTGGTGGTGGTGCATGCCTTTCATCCCCGCACTCAGGAGGCAGAGGCAAGTGCATCTTTGTGAATGTGAGGCCAGCCTGGTCTACAGATTAAGTTCCAGGACAGCCAAGGCTATACAAAGAACCCTACCCTGAGCCCACCCCACCAAAAAAGGTCGCACTTAAATACCTGAGGAATAAAATAGATCACCTGTCTGTTTTATAATGTGCTTAGAAATATGATTTTTTTTTTCCCCTCTTAGTTTTCTGGTCTGTCTTACCTAACAGACATACAGTATCTACTTTACAGCTGCAAAAGCTGGAAACAGTGTAAGGGAAGAACTGATTCGTGCCCCAAGGAATGCGTAATCTAGCAATGGAGGAAGATTACCAGGAGAAGGAAACAGGAAAGGAAAGCTTCCTTAGAGGAACAAGCAGCTGGCGTGTGCTGGGGCGTGGGGGGAGACACGGGATGAGGTGCCCGGTGTGGAGAATACACTTAGGAGACAAGGCTAGCGTCACAGAGTGCTGCTGCCTGAGAGCAAGGAGAGTGACCAGGGAGCAGACGCTGAAAAACACAGCGAGCAGGTCTGATCTCTCCTTCCTGTGGAGTTCCGCCCAGCAGGAGGATCTGCTGGTGGGTTGAATGCCACCCACTGTGAGCTCCATTGCAGCCACTTTGATTTTTACACTCTCCTCTGTTTGTTACAGTGGTGCCTCTTTTCTCATTTAGATTCCAAACTATTTTTTAAAAGAGGATAAAGGTATATGTGTTTATTTTTCCTTAAAATCTTATTTGTTCATTTTTGAGACAGGGTCTTACTCTGTGCTTGGCCTTTGCTGGCCTGAAACTCACTGTGTAGATCAGGCTAACTTTGAACTCAGAGATCTGCCTGCCTCTGCCTCCCCCCCACCCCATGTGTGTGTGTGTGTGTGTGTGTGTGTGTGTGTGTGTGTGTTTTATGCACCTGAGAGCAGTGTCCAAGGAAGTCAGAAAAGGGTGTAGGATACCCTGGCTAGAGTTACAGAGCTGGAGCTGTTAGTCACTGGATACGGGTACTGGAATCTCTGGTCCTCTGCAAGAACAGTATATGCTCTTAACTGGTGAGCTATCTTCCTAGTGCCCTCCCCCTCATTCTTGCAAAGTAAAACCCCCAGTGTTTCTTTTCTCTGATCATGCCACAGTATTTCTTTCTAACTTTATTGCCAGGAGCAAATTACATGCTAGTTCTTATGCAGTCTCTGGAACTTTCTTGGATACTGGGGAGACTGTGCTGCAGTCCTTCTTCCCAGTAACAATGTTTCCAAGTTCCATTTTCACTACAGACGTTTTAGGATCGGGTTTGTAGTGTATTTTTTAAAAAATAAATTCTTTATTCTATCTTAGACTGCATGAAGTTTGCTTACTTAAAATACTCCATTGTTCCTGTTTCTATTCAGACTTTCCCCACCTTGCTTTCTCCTGTGTGTGTGTATGTAATCAAAATCTAGAGATGAAACCCAAGCCTTGCACATGTGAAGCTAGTGCTATACTGTGAGCGGTGTGCATCCCAGAGCCGAAATTGTCATTTTTAGTGAGGTCATTCTGCGGATAAGAAATAGACGGTTACAGTTATTTTTGTTGTTGCTGTTGTTTTAATTCCTAGTGAATTCTTGCTGGCAATGAATTGTTCCATTATTTGCTTCTTTGTGCATGGCACGTAGTGAGCTCTGTCTGGAGAAGCCTTATTGTGTGTAGAGTGGCTGTCTCAGCTGAAATGTTGGAAAGACACTGAAAGCCCCAGATTACGGACAGAACATACCCAGACACCAAACCTTAGCACAAAGGAGATGTATTTGCCCTGGAGACAGGGACAAAGGGCAGGGAACAGGGGGCAGGGGACAAGGGACTGCCTATCGATAGAGTAGGGACAGCCATGGCTGTGAGAAAATGGGGGGGGTTTACAGGATCCTAGGTGGGAAGGGAAGAAGGAAGTATAGTCAGAGAAGGATTGGGTGGCTGTTTCTGATTGGTTGGAAGGAGAACGAAGGAAAGGAGTTGTGGACCATTCAGGAGGGGGGCTGTGGAAGGGTTTCTGTGTGTACAAGGCTGGAACTTAACTTATGTCTGGCTATGCCTTCTTGGGGATATGCTGGGTTGGGACCAACAGATATTATTGCATAGGATAGTGTTTTTCTCCCCCCTAGGAAATTTGAATTATTATTTTTGAAGTACTGAGGACTGAACTAGGGCCTCACCCTTGATAGGCAGGCTCGCCGCCACCGAGCTATGGCCCCAGCCTAGAAGTTTAATTTCCAAGGCTGAGGGACTAGTTAATCTTTTTTACTTTTTGTTGGTGTTTTGTATTTTGTTTTTGAGGCATGTTCTCATTCTATAGCCTAGGCTGACTGCAAAATCATGGCAACCCTCCTACCTCAGCCTCCAGGTGCTAGGATTACAGGGGTGTGTCACCATAGCTGGTTTATATTTGTTTCTAATCGAAGACTTAAAACATAAAAATTATATGTATTAATGATGTGCCTTGTAATGCTTTATACATGCATTATTGTATAATTTTAAATCTGCTTAAACATTTATTTCCTTAAACATTTATCATTTATGATGAAAATTTTCAAAATTCGTCTAGCTTTTAGAGGTGCACAGCTCATCATTAACTGTAGTTGCCCTACTGTGTAACTAAATCCTTGACTTTCCTAGAATGATTTGTAATGTTAATTCTTTTTCTTTTTTAGGACATGATATTCACTTTCGTGACAAGAAAATCCTGTTGCTGGAAGCAGGTCCAAAGAAAGTGCCGGAGAAACTGTCAGAAACTTACAGCAACAGAGTCAGCTCCATTTCCCCTGGCTCTGCAACCCTTCTCAGTAGTGAGTAGGAGAGCCTGTCCCTAGGTCCTGCCTCCTTTCCTCTGGGCTTTCCAGTGTGTGCCGTAGGGCAGTGCCCAGAGCACGTGAGAGGAAGCTCACGCTGGTGAGTGAGCAGGTGGGCTCGGTAGTGGTCCTAGTTAAAGATGAGGACTGCCGAAGTTGGTGATGTGTCAAGTCCTGGTCTGGGGAGGACATCCGTGATGTGTGAATCCGTCAGGGAGACCTCATCTGTAGTGTTAGACCATTATTATTTCTTCTATTGCTTTTACATGACCTAATGGTGAACATTCACTCTTTTCCAAGTCAGTCTTCCAGGGGGCTGGGGAGTCTGCCTTTGAATGGCCTTTTGTCGGGTGAAGATGAGCGTGTGCACATAGAACCATTTAGCAGATTGTCTTTAGGTTGGTTTGTGCCAGGTGCTGCTCCCTTAGGCCATCCTATCTGAAACTTTCTATGGAGAATTGAACTTTTTGGTCACTTTGTATAGCTTTTCAGCTTGCTCACTCTTTTTTTTCTTTTCTTTTTTAAAAGATAAGATCCTGCCTTGAACTTGATCTTGAATGCTGGTCCCTCTGCTTCTACCTCCCAACTTCTGGGATTATATGAGGCATCACCACACAATTTTATGTGGCACTGGGTCTGGAACCCAGGCATTTTGCTTGAGAATAGAGCTACCTCCTCAGTTCCTACAGCCTTTTCTTTACAAAACTACTGCCCGACATTATATTATATGCGTGTTGTGTTGTCTTGTCTCTCCAGCTAGAGCACCAGCTGCAGAAGGGATTTGTTCTGTCTGCTCTGGACCTAAAATCGTAACTGGCCCTTGGTAGATAGTCAGTAAATATATTTCTTCAAAGAATGAATCTACCCAATGCCATGCAGAGTTGAAAAAAAAAAGTCTTTAGAATGTTTATAACTAATAAGCTAGTAAGGAAAGAATGCTATGGGATCAGTTTTCCTGTTTTATCATCATCTGGCCTTTCGGGTCTTTTTCGTGCTGTGTAATCTGGAACTGGGAGCAGAAGGGCGACTGGGTTCCTAACAGCACACAGAGCTTTTCCCTTCTGTTCAGTGTTGAACACTGAAAACAATCTCCTACTTCCCAGGGGAAAATAAAGGGGCCCGGGACCCAGGTCTGTGTGAGGTCACTGTGTTTCTTTTGTAGGTTTTGGTGCATGGGATCACATCTGCAATATGAGATGCAAAGCCTTCCGGCGGATGCAGGTGCCTCCTTCCTTTATCTTTGTTGGGATGTCTTGGTCTGTCTAATGTTATCACGTCAGAGTCCTGTTCCTCTAAGATTTCAAATTCCTCTAAATTTTGTGAATCAAAATTTAAATCAGTGTGTGGGGGGAGAGGCATTCCTGAGAATCTGCTTACTTTTTAATTAATTTGTTCTTTTTAAGACAAGAGCTCAGTAATCTAGGCTTGTCTTGAACTTGTTACGTAGCAGAGGCTTGCCTTATCAATCACCTGTGTCCACTTCCCAAGAGCTGGGATCACAGGTGTACCCACCATTCCCGACTCTGAGTCTTCTCATTGTATATCCTGCCAAAGAGGCTGACCATTTGTGATGTGCTGCCTCTAACTCTGGAAAGCAGTATTGAGCTTCTGGTTGGAATTGTGTTTCATTTTCTCTGGTTTTGATGCACTTTTCTTTCTGTTTGCAGGTGTGGGACTCCTGCTCAGAGGCCTTGATAATGTTCGATAAGGATAATTTAGATGAAATGGGCTATATAGTGGAAAATGACGTCATCATGCATGCTCTCACTAAGCAGCTGGACACTATGTCAGGTGAGGTGCCATCTCCATTTCTTCACTGGGAAGTGGCTTCCCGTTGTACTTGCCAGAGGAAAAGACCTTTTTAGAGATACAGAATAGCCTGATAGCCAGGTGTGGTGGCACACCTTTAATGCCAGCACTCGAGAGGCACGGGCAGGCAGACCTCTGTGAGTCTGAGGCCAGCCAGGACTACATAGTGAGTTCCAGGCCAGCCAGGGAGACATAGTGAGCCTTGCTCCGGAAAAGGAAAAAAAAAAAAAAAAAAAAGGATGAAATCCTTTTGGGATTGACTGTTCTTTTACCAGTTTTATTAAAAACTTCTCTATTGCTTTGTGTTTTTTCTAGTACTCAGGATTGAATACAGGTCTTGAGAATGCCAGGCAATCACTCTACAGGTCTCAGTTGCTCAGGCTGGACTTAAACTCATTCTTATTAGCTGTTGGTATATTTGCTTTGGAGAAATGTGTGCTGAATCTTTTGCACATTTAAAAACTGTGTCATTTGTCTTTTTGTTTTTGAGTTAGAAGAGTTCTTTGTATATTCTGGATACTAGATACTGCATACTGGATATGTGAATTGCTCAATGTATAATATCTTGAGATTCAAGAGAGAAAACCTGGAAGCAATTAAATGAGTTTTGTTTTTCTTTTTTCTTTTATTTTTCAGTCTTTTGAGGCAGGATAGCTCAGGCTGGCCTTTAACTCCTGATCCTCCTGCCACACTTCCCAAATGGTAGAATTAGAGGCATGTGTCACCACCCCCAGCTTATCAAGTATTTGATATGGGATATTGTTCATTCATGTAATGGCAGTCTAGCTTTTAATTTTCAAATTAAATTTTTAATTTTAATAATTTAGGGCTGGGCCATGGTGGTGCATGCTTTTGACCCAAGCATGAGAGGCAGAGGCAGGCAGATCTCTGAAGCAGAAGGCAGAAGGAATGGTGGTATGGTTTTATTTTTGTGTTTTTTTCTTTTTTTGGTGTTTGAGACAGGGTTTCTTCTGTTGTAACTCTGACTGTCCTGGAACTGACTCTGTAGTGTGTGTGTTGTGTGTGTGTGTGTATGTATGTGCATATATATATATCCCATTTCATCTAAATTATCCTGGCTGGCCTCGAATTCAGAAATCCACCTGCCTCTCCTCCCTAGTGCTGGGATTAAAGGTGTGCCACCACTTCCCAGTTGGTACTTGTCTAGTGTGTAAGGCCTTGGGCTCCATCACCAGAATCACTGCCTGTGTGTGTGTGTGTGTGTGTGTGTGTGTGTGAGATCTAAAAAGTAATTTAGATCATCATTTTAGAAGCTTCTTACTTAGTATTGGTGAAAAAGGCTGTATGTCATTGATGATTCCATTTATGGGCTGGGCTGGCACATCACATGTCAGACGCCATCCAGGACACACGCCCAGCGAAGCTATAACCGCAGTTGACTTGGAATGCGAGGATTATGGGTGATTTGATTTATATTTTCTCTTGACTGTTCTTGTCAAGACCTTTACAGTGAGTTTATTATTATTAAACTCCTTGAGGTACGACTTACAGGTAAAAAACTGTTGACATCTAATGAATACAACTTGGGGCTGAAGAAATGGCTCAATGAGCCCCTGTTGCTTTCCCAGAAGACCCAAGTTTGATTTCTAGCACTTAGAATCAGTGGCTCACGACTTTCTGTAACTCCGGCTCAGGGATATGATGCCCTCTTCTGAACTCCACAGGTATCTCAGCCCTCACGGAAGACACACACATAAACACAAATAAAACCTAGTCAGAGAAAAGAGAATTTTGATGGGGTGACTGTAAATGTTATGGGGGTACTCTGTGCTATTTTATTTAATATATGTATACACTGTCTAATGTTCATATATGAGTAAACATTTGTTTCTTCAAATATTTCTCATTTCTTTGTGACATTCAGAATCTTCTTTATAGTCTGGGTTGCAGCTTAGTGGTGGTGTTCTTGCCTGGCACACACACGTCCCTGGGTTGGATTCCCAGCACTGCAAAACCGTTCTTAAAGCATTTGTGTATGTGGAGAGAGGAGGAGGGTAAAGACTTGGGATTGAACCTAGGGTGGTGTGTGTGTGTGTACATGTGATACTTGGGATTGAACCTAGTGTGTGTGTGTGTGTGTGTGTACATGTGATACTTGGGATTGAACCTAGGGTGTGTGTGTGTATGTGTACATGTGATACTTGGGATTGAACCTAGGATTTACAGCATGCTAGGCAAGTGCTCTTCCACTGACCTACCTACATAGTCAGCCCTCTTCAGGCTATTTTTAAATATGTGATGCATTGTTGTCATCTCTACCCACCATTCCCTGCAATTGTGCATCAGAATTTATTTCTCTCTTCTAACTACAACTCCTATCTCTCATCTAACTACAAGAAGAAAATCTTTTGAAGTGTAAAACATATTTTAGCCTGTGGTATCCTCCTGCTTGTTCAGAGGCAGAGTGAAACTAAGAGAGGAGCCTTTTAGACCTTGCTTTTCTTGCTTCTCAGTAAATGACAGGACAGGGCTATCCAGGGACCTTGCTTTTAGGGTACTTAACAGTTTGTGCTCAGTCCTTGGATGCACCTTTCTAATGCTTTGCTTCTTTCTCTTTTGACTTCTCCAGACCGTGTGAAGGTTCTCTACAGGAGCAAAGCTGTTGGCTATGCCTGGCCTGGTCCATTTTCAATGGCAGACTCCAGCCCTTGGGTCCATATTACCCTAGGTGATGGCAGCACCCTCCAGACCAAACTGTTGGTAGTTGAAGATTCTTACTTTGTCAGGGGTCTTGCATGTCTACACCTTACATTCTTACATAGCGTCTGTAATTTTAATGGAAATCATGGGTTGACTTTAGGCCATTGTTTATAGACCAACCAGTCTGTATTCAAGGCAGCAGGAGCTAGATGGTCTCATACCTCCTGTACAGGAAGCACCTTCACGGGCCAGCTTAGGGCAGGATAGCCAGCCTCACAGGACAGGGACAAAACAAGAGCTGAGAACTCATACTGTGCTCTCTTTTTCTGTCACCGAAATCCCTGTCATTCATCTCCTTGTACCTCTCATTTTCTCGTTTCTCTGTTTCTACTCACCAGCTTTCTCTTCTAAACTCTAGTGCCCTCTCTGTGCCAAACTTTCCTCTTTAGTTCATGTATCTAGAGACTGGTTGAATATGGCTCTTGCTGGCACCTCTTGGTTCAGATAGCCACTCTGTTCCCTAGCTCGTGCTGGGGTCCCATTTTGTAGGGCTGTCCCTGCAGGGGCCATGAGTGGGAGAGGCCTGATGGTTTCCCACCAGTCAAGACTTATGGTTGGAACTAGACAAAACGGCAAAGATACTTCTGGAGCAGTTTGATTGATGAAGTGTTTGTAAGACTTAGCAGGCCCTTGTTTCCACGCAGATTGGTGCTGATGGACACAACTCAGGAGTAAGGCAAGCTGCTGGGATTCAGAATGTCAGCTGGAACTACGACCAGTCTGCTGTGGTAGCCACTCTGCATTTATCAGAGGTAAGCTGGAGTGGCCATCTGGGGATCTCCCCCTGAGCACTCAGTACCCTTTACAACAACCTTGCTTTTATTCTAGGCCACAGAGAACAATGTAGCCTGGCAGAGATTTCTTCCCTCTGGGCCTATTGCTCTGCTTCCGGTAAGAGATCCTCTGCCAGTCGCTCAAAGGTAGCTGGCCTCTGTCTTTAGAGTTTCGCTTTCTTTCACCCTGTTTTAAAGGACTGTGTTCCAGGCATGCACTGCTTCCTTTTTGGTTTCCTTTATGCTTGAAAATGCCCAAAATCAGAAGAGGCAGGTTTTTGTTGTTGCTGTTGTATGTTTTTGAGAACTAGATCCCAGGCTGGCTTGACACTTCTGCTGTTTGCTGTGATTACAGGTATGCACAATCACACCAGGCTGATGCTCTTTTTTTGATACAGCTCTCAGATACTTTGAGTTCCTTGGTTTGGTCCACATCACATGACCATGCAGCAGAGCTGGTCAGCATGGATGAGGAAGAGTTTGTGGATGCCATCAACTCTGCCTTTGTGAGTATCACCAGCTACTGTGTACTGAGGAAAAAGGAGAAACTTTGCAGCTTTCCCTCAGCAAGTGCAGTCCTTTGTTTAGACTCTGTGAGGGCACACAGGGCAATGCAAAACAGTGGAAGCTGTGGGCTGCTGTGCTGGTAGAAAGGCCTGCCAAGGTAAGTGGGTCATTTAGGGTCTATTCCTACATAGCTTAGCACCTGAGGATAGTGCCTTCTATGTAGCAGTCTGGAGACAGACTGCTGAGACAGCCCCTACCTCCAGGAAGCACCGTCAAGTGAGAGAGAACAACAGTCTTAAGTTCAGTGACAGATGTGGGCAGGGGACAATGAGGGACTGTCGTCCTATGTTGTCAGACTAGAGGAGGGTTGAGAGGTGTTCCCAGGAAACAGGTGGGAGGGCATCTGTGCTTCACCTAAGTTTAGAGGCACAAGGTTAGCATAGGGCTGAGCTTCACTGTAGCTAGTCTGTGAAAGGTAAAGTTCAATTTTAGTCAGGGCCAACCCAGAATACTTGGGCACGATCCTAAATAAAGCCTGTGGGAATGCTGGAAATGGAGTTTCGCTTGTGTTTCAAGGGCTTTGTCACTCATGAACAGGATCAGTTTGGGCATGTTAGTAGCATTACCCTTAGCTTTTATTATAAAGGGTTCTCTGGTAAGTTTTAACTGCTGACTAGTCACTAATCAAGTCTCACCGCCTTGTGGCTGACGGTGTGCAGTGGAGTGATGCTGACCACACGGACTTTGTCGACTCTGCCAGCGCCATGTTGCACTCTGTCGTCTCCCTTCTGAAGCCCACCAAGATCTCAGCTCGTCAGTTGCCCCCAAGTATAGCCAAGGTGGATGCTAAAAGCAGAGCCCTCTTTCCTCTGGGGCTGGGACATGCTGCTGAGTACGTCCGGCCTCGGGTAGCACTCATTGGGTAAGACCATAAAGAAGCAGGCCATGCCTTTCTGCGTTGTTGGAGGCCACGCCTGAATGCTGCTTTATTCTTAGTGATGCAGCCCACAGAGTCCATCCACTTGCAGGACAAGGCGTCAACATGGGCTTTGGGGATATTTCCAGCTTGGTTCGTCATCTCAGTATAGCAGCCTTCAATGGGAAGGACTTAGGTAAGGATTCAGATACCCTGATACCATGTAGAGGTCAAAGATGCCAAAATGCCCTTGGTGGCAAGATGTGATAGAGTCTACCAGGAGGAGGAGGAAATCTTCACTACGGGAGTAGGGATTAACTTTTCTTCTTACTTTTGAACTTCAGGCTCCATGAGCCACCTCACAGGTTATGAAACAGACAGACAGCGTCATAACACTGCCCTTCTGGCTGCTACCGACCTATTGAAAAGGCTGTATTCAACCAGTGCCGCTCCACTGGTGTTGCTCAGGACGTGGGGCTTGCAGGCAACTAACGCAGTGTCTCCTCTCAAAGTAAGTGGCTACTTATTGGCTCTCCAAGACTTTTCTTTACTGAGGAAGGATCACAAAATTTCTAAGTTTCTTTGAATTTTCTTGCTTATAAGATTCCTTTTTACTGTATTTATTTTTGAGATAGGGTCTTAGTATATAGCTCTGGTTAGCCTGGAACTGGCTAGGTAGACCAGGCTGGGTTTGAACTCAGTAATCCATCTGCCTAGTGAGTGCTAGGATTAAAGGCATGTGCTGCCATGTCCAGCCACCATGCCCGGTCTACCTTCCCAGCTGGTTATGAATAAGAGTACCTGTTGGTTTTGTTGGTGCCCACATCTAAGCAGTAACTTGAAATATGTAGAAAGGCCTTAAGAATATAGGGCTGAGGGCTGGAGAGATGGCTTAGCAGTTAAGAGCACTGACTTTTCGTCCAGAGGACCCAGGTTCAATTCCCAGCACCTACATGGTGGCTCACAACTATCTGTAACTCCAGTCCCAGGGGATCCAGTGCCTTCTTCTGGCTGGGGTGTACTAGCATGCACATGGTGCACAGATAGAGGTGTAGGCAAAACTCCCATACAGATATAAATGATTTAAAAAAATACTAATAATAATATATAGAATCCTGGGAGGGGAGGTGGCTCAGCAAAGAGTGCTTGTTGCTCTTGCGGAACTCAGTCACCAGTATCCCTGTTGTTTGGCTCACAGCAGTATCTGATCCCCTCTTCTGACCTCCTCAGGCACCTGTGCTCACGAGTGCACATGCCGCAGCCAACATGTAGGTCAGAAGACAACTTTCAGGAGTTAACCTCCCCTTCCACAGGGGATTACACTGATTGAACCAGGTTGTCAGGCCTGTGTGGCAAGTGCTCTTATCCGCTGAGCCATCTTGCAAGCCTTGTTTTTACAGATGAAACAAGGCAGGGACTCTTGGGAGGAGTGTCTCTTTGGGACTTCCGCCCTGTTTCTCCCTTAGTCACCTTGGATATTCCATATGAAGTCCCCAGTCCTCACCCACAGTGACCAGGTACCACTCACTTCCTTTCCTTTTCTCTAGAAACAGATTATGGCCTTTGCCAGCAAATGAGTGCACTCTTCTGGAGATCATGTTGATGACAGCATCTAGCCCTGTGACCATCACGGGCATTTCCAAGATGGTTTAATAAATTTATACTAGAACTTGTGTCTCTTTTCCTCGTCTGCTTAATGAGCCTGTGGAGCCAAGACAGTGAGTGATATCTAAGGAAAAAACCCGAAGGAAAACTATTTGATCGAAAAGAGTTTTTTATTACTAACAAATGACTGAGATGCTGTCTTCTTCATTTCACTTGGTAACAGTCCTTTCTAAATCAATATTTGAATTCTAGTCATAAATTTATACAATTATCTTGACAGAGTAAGAAATAGAAATACTCCATAGATACATTTTTGTTAGGTTGTTTTAAAATTAACACTGGCATGCCAATTAGATATAAACTGCTGGGACAAAGTGCACTGGACTTTAAGGGGAAGCAAAGAAGTAACAGCCAGTTCTTATTAATGCTATTTCATTTTCTTATCACCGTACATTTCAGTTTTATTTACGGCTCCTCTCTGGGATGCCATTCTCTGTTCAGTAACAAAACAATAAATAATCTCATTGCATACACAGCTGCAGAGGCCTCAGAAACCAGTCAGAAGGGACACTGATCAGCTGCACAACCCCTCTGTGTGTGGTGGCAGTTTGCTAACAGGGAGTGTCCTGTTACTTGTGGTTTCTAAACACTTACTGCACAGCACCAGAGAGGCCTCCAGAAGAGACCTTTAGCTGTGTCAGATAAGAACACTATACAGAATGTCTCACCCAGAAGTCTGTTTTGAAAGATGAAATAAGAAAGTCTCAGCTGGGCGATGGTGACTCATGCCTTTAACTCCAGTACTTGGGAGGCAGAGGCAGGTGGATCTCTGTGAGTTCGAGATCAGCCTGGTCTACAGGGTGAGTTCCAGGCCAGCTAGGGCTATACAGAGAAACTCTGTCTTAACAAACCAAATGAAAAGAGAAGAAAAAAGTCTTCTATTCAAACAAGCTGAACTGTTTTGGAATAGCTTTTGAGGGGATAAGACAGCTGTTGCTACAGGACAGCTTTTTAAACACAGAAAATGACCACAGAATAAAAGACTGTTGGGGAAAACTGATGTCAGAAACTATCAGGACAAGATCACCTTTTGTAAAAAGTCCTGATAAGAATACTGACTTTAATGGACGGGGGTAAGGAGTTTAAAAAGATGAGACTTTTAAGGCACACTTTGCAAAGACATCTGTGACTCAGATGTTCTCCAAATAGTGACAATAAACATAGGACATCCACATGTACCAGCAATAACACAACATCCTCCATGTACCAGACCACATCCCAGGTATTTAAAGTATATTAACATTTTCTCAGATATGGAACTTGCCAGCAACATCAAAGCACAGGATCCCTTAGGAAAAAAGGCCCATGTTACTGGGCAGTGGTGGCATACAGCTTTAATTCCAGCACTTGGGAAGCAGAAGCAGGTGGATCTCTGAGTTTAAGGCCAGCTTGGTCTCAGAATGAGTTCCAAGTCAGCCAGGGCTATACATTGTCAAAAAACAAACTTTTCCTCTATGAAAAGATCTGAGAGATTCCAAATTATATTTAAAAGAACAAATTGGCTAAATCTCACGATTAACAGGATATGTGCAGATACATTTCTTAAGTGAAAATCCATCTAAGAGTTCTTAGCTGGGTGGTAGTGGTGGCACATGCCTGTAACCCCAGCACTCAAGGGAGGCAGAGGCAGGCGGTTCTCTCAGTTTGAGGCCAGCCTGGTCTACAGAGTGAGTTCCAGGACAGCTAGAGTTATGGCAGTATGCAAGGTAACCAAAGCTGTCTGGGACAATATGCACTTTATAGGTAGGGTCCCTGTGTCTGAGGCTTCAGAAACCACCCGGTGGAAAGGCCAGGAACTTACGTGTCAGCTAGACTTGTCTGCTTTGGTTCTTTAGTGCTGAGGATTGAATCTAGGGCCGACATGCTAAACATGCTTTACCACTGAATTCTACCTTCCAACTCCTCTCCTTTAAATTTGTTTTCTTTGAGTATCTCATTGAGTTGCCTAAGGTGGCCTCAAACTGTATATGCAACAAACCTATAACTTATAATCCTCCTGCCTCAGCTCACAGGTAGCTAGGATTTCAGGCCTGCACTGTAAGGCCTGTTGTAGAGGAGTCTTCAATAGGCACAGCTTACTCTTAGAGAAGCAGCTTGATTTCCCTCAACTGTGCACTATTCAGTGCACTATGACAGGCCAAATACTTTTTTCTTTCAAACAGACATGGTAAACAGTCTAGAAAATATGCTGTATGTTTTCTTAAAGCCATAAAAAATTTAGTTGTCTTCAAAGATCATGGACAGCTTTGGCGTAGGAGACAGAAGAACTAGGATGACTGAAGAAAAGGTAGATCTCAGCTGTAAACATCAGTGACTTGCTAAGTGGAAAGGAGCTGCCTGAAAACACACACAAGCGAGCGGAGTAACTTGTTAGCTGTATTGAGTCTGCATTGCATAGAAACTGGATTTTATCTTTGGGTTGCTTCTGATGTAGAAAATTTACATAGTCATGTGTGAACATTGTTTTGAAGACGACGATACGGATGAATGAAGGTGAACTTAGCAATAGACGTTTGAGCCATGCTCAGCAGTGCTTCCCTGTAGCCTTGGCTACTCGGAGTCTTTAAGGTGAGCAATCACTGGAGCCCAAGAAGCTCATGCCTGACTTAAGCAACAGTGAAACCTTGTCTCAAGACACATACTCTCAGTGTGAAAAGTCTGAAGAAATTCCGCATTTAATCACAGCAGAGCAAAACACCTAAAATTGGGGGTTAGAGATAACACACATTCGCTTACTTTTTCCTACACAGCAGATGGTAATGCTTATTGACTCAATGTAGTGGCTTCAAAATCAAGGCTCCCCAGGGACTACTGTGGGCCAGGCATATTCACATTCTTTGTGAAGGGTGGAAGGAAAAGGAGGCAGCTGACAATCACAAGTCAGGGGAGATGAAAACGGAAAGAGAAACGTAAGGTGTAAAGTGCTATGACAGAGGGCCGAGCAACAGAAGACTTTCAAACCCGAACTGAGCAGGGAGGCAAGCCCGTGATGGCCAACGGGAACACTAGGACAGAGAGGCCAGGCCGCAGAAGACTTTCAAACCCAGAACAACTGAGTAGAGAGGCAAGCCAGTGATGCCGACAAGAAAAGATGTGTCAGGAGGGCTTTAAAGGGCTAAATAATGTAGTAGAGCACCCGTGCCTGTATGCATGGTGACCTGTGTTCAACCCCAGCACAGAGAGTGGCCGAGACAGAAAACATGATTCTGACGTGGATCAAAACAGCCAATCAAATCAAATGTTGGGTGTCGTTGGAAAGGATCCGACATTCTGAGCTAGACAATAAATTCAGAAAATGGTAGCTAAAATCAGAGTGGGCCCAGGCAGGAAAGCACTACTGTTACAGTGGTAGCACATTGTGCCTAACGTGCAAGAAGTCCTGGGTTCAATCCCCAGCACTTCCCACACCAGAACCCCCAAAGGACAGACTGAAAGTGTTGGTAATCTTTAGACTCAAATAGCAAGTGCACACACTAACTTCTAGCCACAGACCAGACGCTAGGGTACAGCTGTATTTCACAGAAACACAAAGATTTAGGGCCATGTTTAACACTAACATACCGGCTTGGGGAGCAGCGCTGGCGCTGGATGCGCATGCGTCCCCGCAGCTGTGGTCACCAAGCCGAGTGGACTGAGAAGGTGAATGAAGGTAGCCTGTGAGCAGCAGCCATGCTCTGCGGCAGCTGTCCCTTGAGACCAGATGGCCTTTCTCACAGTGCAAATACAGGCACAGTCAGAAGCTACGCTCCATCTTTCAAAGATTACAGCTGAGACGAGGATGATGGCTCACACCTACAATCCCAAGATCCAGGAGGCTGAGGCAGGAGAATTGATAATTCAAGGCAACCCGGGTTACAGAGTGAGTTCCAGGCCAGCCTGAGCAACATAATAACCCTATCTAAAAATAAAACACTTAGGATGGCTCTAAACTGATTGGTTGATCTATGTGCCACAGGATCACACAAATTCTAATACAGTATTCCACCCCCTCTTTGAATTACAGATGGAAAGCAAAACCAGATATTTCTTCCCCTGATTTCCAGAGTAGGGAATATAATAAAGGTAGGAGGAAGAAAAAAAAAAAACCAGTACTGATAGGTTATGGGACTCCAGTAAGTCAACTTAATTTAGCATATAAGCAAAAAAATTAAAACATTCAAAGGAATGAGGCACTCCAAAGGTTGAAATGAGATTTTTCTTTGGTTCCCAGGGACCTGTCTCTGACTCAATCTAACATGGAGTTCAAAACCTATTCTTTTTTCTTCACAGGGCTACATGGCAAAGAATCTCAAAAGATTTACACTCTGCCAGTGTACCTGTGCACCCGCCAAGTGATTAGGGAGCCATTCACATTAGATGTGCAAAATTAATTAAGTCCAAATGCTAGGCTCAAGGGGCAAGACTCAGCTATAAAATCCCCTCCCTCCTAATAAGGCCAGTTAATGGGTTTCAGTCCAGACTTTCCCCAGAGTAGCTCAGAATATGCCTGAGTCCTCTCCTTCCTGTAGAGGAAAGTTGAGAAATGCAGGCTTCAGAGGCTGGTTTAGCTCAGCTGGAGATACCCAGAGACTGCAGCAGGTGGAAAGTGGCCCCCAAGGCCCAGCCCGTTTCTATGTTGTTCACTTTCTTTGTGAGCTGTTGAAGAAGAAGAAAAATCGCATTTTCATCCAATTTTCAACATAAGCAAACATGGCTTTGGACAGCTAATACTATAAAGAGCATTCCTGTGGCCACGCCGTAATTGCCCCCGCATCCAGCATACTCAGGCCCGGAAGTGCTACTATCCAGCATTCTTAGAGAGATTTTGTCAGATGGGCTTCTGAACGTTCCTTAATCCCAACAATAAGAACAGCAGCTCTTGCTTTATTTCCTGAATCACCAGTTTCTGGTAAGGCGAATCATAATGTAATGCTCATGGATGTGAACTGGCAGTAGGAAGGGAACTGGCAGCAGCTAGGAATGTATTTAGGGTAGGAAAACACATTCCTGGCTTTCTGATCTTATATAAACAACTGTCCCTTGGGCATTCTACACCAGACTGTCTCGACAGCTCAGGGCCTTTACGCTTTGGACAGAACTTCAGAGCTGATTTCTCAGTCGCAGAAAGGAGAGTTGGGTTAGTGTTTACCACCTTGTTTGCTTTAGACGTCTTCCTATCCCTCCTCATTGGTCTCAGCATGTGCAGGCTCAGCTGCATCTGTGGCAAGCGATTTGTTGTAAGAGATCTTTTCTAAAAAGACTTTTCAGTTTTGTTGTTTGTTTAATGATGTGTGGATGTGTCTACCCGTGGGTATGTGCCCATGAGTGCGGGCGCCTGTACAGGCCAAAGGTGTTGGGTCTCTTGGAGCTGGAGTTACAGAGTTGTGAGGCATCTGACACAGATGCTAGGAACTGAACACTAGTCCTCTGGAAGAGCAGCAAGTGCTCTTAACCACTGAGCCATCTCTCCAGCCCCTCTAAAATATATTTTATGAAATTCATACCATTCATTTTCTTACTCTGTATACCACTAATGAATGATTACAAATTATATTTAAAAAGATGGTTAAAATGTCATCCTTGTCCTCGAGCAGCATTTAGAAGAGACTCAACTAAATATTTAACAAACTTAGAATATACAGGATGCACTACGTATGCTTGAGACATTGATGAAGTCAGCTACTCATTCTGCAAAAGGGGACAAGAGGTAGTCAACGTTACAGTCAGGTCTCTGCCTCCGGGCCTCTCTGAACACAAGTCTGTGTGATGGCCCCGGCTACTTTTAATCTTGTACTCTCTTGATCAAACTTCAGCTTACATTCTTACAGCCGCATGTGGCAGGTGAGGGGATATAAAGCCAAGAGGAGGGTCCTTGGGTTCAGGAAGCATGGTCCTTCCAACTTGTTTGCACTGTATTCTGGATGTTTATTTCTCAACGCTCTTCACTAAGTTCTAAACTGACTTCAGAAACAGGGTCACTTGAACATCTTCACTGGGCTCTGTTGGTGACAACTGGATGCCGATGGCGGGAGAGAGAGGTGGGCATCAGCACCTGCACTAAGCCGGTACCTCGGGCCGCAACACATCGCGTGGCCCTTAAAATGGCAGATCCTAGCACATGGGTTGAGCCCCAAGATTGGGAAAGCCCATGCCTAAAGACGGTTGGGCTTCCTGACCTTGCCCATCCTTCCCCACTACAGCAAGCTTTAAGTAGGCTGATTGAAGTGTCTAGCAAGCATGGATCAAAGCAATTGGAGCTCTCCCTTATGCAACACCCTGCTTCCTCTATAGAAGCCCTGTTTCTTTGGAAACAAAGTGGATTTGCACCATGACAACATTTCTCCACAGTCTGAGCTTCTTGAGTTAGTGATTCTGCACCACTCACCACCTCGGGGATACCCCTGCACCCACAAAAGACCACAGGCCTTTCTGTCCCGTGTCCTCCGGGACACCATGCCTGGTACTATACTCAAACTGTAACTGCATCCAAATGTTTGGCGTGTTTGTGGCACCTAGCAGGGTGCCTTGGCTATAGTGCAAACAAGAACATCTGCTACTCTGATTACTAAACAAGTTCCTTCCCAAACCAACAAAAGACAGTTGTAAGACTCCAGTGCTCTCTTACCTGTAAGAGGGTGCCATCTGCAAAGCCAAAGCCATCTTTTAACAGGGCCGTGATGTAGCTGAGATCCATGCATAAGAAAGGACTGCCTGAGGTGAAGCGCTCCAAGTTGTCACACACTAAAAATGAGAGCAAACAGCAACTAAGAGCTGTAGGGTCTAGATATAGATAGGGCTTGAGCAAGCAGACACGTCTCCATTCAGCTTGCGCCTGGCTCCTTGGAGACTAGCCTGTGTGCTGACTGCTTCTGCGGGACCGCAGCTTCTTCAGAGCCAGCACGTCGTATGTAAATATGAATGGATGAGACCGTCCATTCATATTTACATACGTCTCAGCTTATCTGCCAGGTACGGGTGGGGGCAGGGCAGGGGAAAGGCGCTGCTGGGAACTGAGCCCAGGGCCTTGCACACACTAGACAAGCTCTCGACACCTGAGCTACACTCTCAAGCATCATGTTTTTCAAACTTCTATGACCTACGGTGGCCACTGAGTACCAAGTTCCCAGATGAGGCCAGAAGGCAGAGAAATATAATCCAACCCTCTCCTATGGCCACTGGGTAAGGCCATTTGCATTTTAGACTTATTCTCTCAAGGACGTCCATGTGGCTATTTCCCACGCATCCTGGTGCTCAGTTTTTCTTTACTGCTGATAATGACAACTCTATTTGGATTTAAAGAAAGAAAGAGTCAGTGTACCAGCTGAGGGTATAGCCAGCTCAGGTGCTAAAATGACTGCCTAGCATTCCTGAGACTGTATTCCATCCCTAATTCCATCATATAAATCAGTCATGGTGGTGTATGGCTGTAATCCTAGCACTTGAGAGGTGGATCAGAATTCAAGGTTATCCTCAGCTACATTGCAAATTTGAGGCCATCCTGGGCTACATAAGACCTTAAAAAAAAACCTTACAAATAAATAATAGTAATGGAATAATAATAGAAAAAAACAGAATAAAATAATAGAAAAAAATTTTAACCATTTCCCTAAAGTGAATTATATCCCCATATTCTTTTCTTCCTTTCTTGCTTCTTTTTTTTTTTTTTTTTTTTTTTGAGGTAGGGTTTCTCTGTTGTAACTCTGGCCTTGAACTCGCAGAGATCCACTCCCAAGCGCTGGGGTTAAAGGCATGAGCCACCACCACTCTGTTATCCTTACTTGACAATTCCTAATGCATCTTTCAGCAAACTGGAAGCCGCAGAGAGGAGCCAGTCCCAAGACGCTCTGCATGGCAGCCATACCTCAAGGCCCAACTTCAAGAACTTCCTGACACTTACCTTCCCTGGCTTTTCTTTCAAAGTCTTCAACTTTTAAAACACCCCCTTTTTCGTAATCTAAAATGAAACAGAACAATAGCTAGTGTCAAAAGCTTCAAGGAAATGAGGAAATTTATCCTAGTAATACATAGAAATAAAAACTAGAAATATACCGAATTTCCAATGTAAGAGACTGATAAACATGACATCTGCACAATACACATCCATGCTGCCTATTCTATTTATTTACAGTTAGTGCAAGTTGCCAACTTTGTATTACATATTAAACCACAATAAAAATGAAGGCTCATTAAAAAGAATAGTAAACGGGCTGGAGAGTGCTCAGCTCTGGTTCATTTCCAAAGCCCACATCAGATGACTCATAACCACCAGTAACTCTAGCCCCAGAGGATTCGATGCCCTCCGGGTTCTGCAGACACCTACACACACATGGTACTTATAAATTCATGCAGGCACATACACATAAAAAAATAAGTAAACAGGACAGCAAGCCATCTATTAGGTCATGACAGGTTGTGTGTGTACTCCACGCCTAAATGAAAACACAATTTCTCTGAAAAGAAAAGAAGCCCTAAAAGGAGAGGAAATTGGGATGATGGCTATATTATCTTGAATGTGGTGAGGTTTCACAGGTACATACATGGTAAGGCTTGGCAAACTGCATGAAAGCAGCATGTGCGTTTACTGTGTGTCAATTTGTTACCATTTAGATAGGAAATGTCTCCTGTAGGCTCACGTGCTGAAGGTTTGATCTCCAGACAGTGGAGTCCCCAGTCACTGAGGTGACTGGACAACCGGGGAATCTGCCTTCATTAGTGAATTAAGCTACAGATGTAGTCATAACCTGACAGGATAGCTGGGAGGTAATGGGACTTCTGGAGGCGGGCGTAGGTGGGAAAGTGGGTCATAGGAATGTGTTGTTGAGGTCCTGTTCTCTGCCTCTCTACTTCCTGCGGCCATGAGGTGAGCAACTCTGCTCCTTGAGGCCCTTCTGCCATTATTTTCTGCCTCGCTGTGGCCTGGAAACAAGGACGCTGCCGACTATGCACGGAAACCTCTGAAACTGTAATCTAAAAGAAGCCCTTACTCCTCTAATGGTTCTCTCAATATGGAGTCACAATTACAGAAAGAACTAACATACAATTACAACTCAGTAAAGATACACAGCAAGCTGGGTCTGTAGCACAGGCCTGTGATTCCAGCTACTCAGAAGGTTGAGGGAGGAGGATCACATGTATAAGGCCTACACAGGCCACAGTTAGTCTCAAAGCCATCTTGGACACCTTGAGAGATCTGTCTCAGAATGAGAAGTTCAAAAGGGAGACTGAGATACAATTTAGTGGTAGAGCACTTGCCTAACCTGTGTAGAGGTTCTGGATTCAATCCCAGAAACTGGAAAAATGCAAACAGACTTCAGGCATGGTGGCACATTTGTGTGCACTCAGAAGGCTGGGGCAGAAAGCTGGCTATAAATCTGAGGCCAATCTGAGCTACACAGTAAGGCAGCCTATGATACACAGTAGAATCCTGCCTCAAACAAGCAGACTTCATGTACAGTTAGGTCTTTTCCTACCTCCTAAAGACTCTGAGGACATTGGCCTTTCCATTCCAGTGGCTAGCACAGCACACCTGGAAAGAGCAAGTAAATTACCCCAGCTGACACAGCCTTTAATGCTCTTGACCTTCTCCACCACGGTCTCATTCTCTTCCTTCCTGTCCTGGCCCGACACCAGGCATGAACTCACCAATCAAGTGTGTATCGGCAGCTCGATCATAATAGTAGGAGAAAGCATAAAAGGAGCTTCCCCGAACCTCTTCTGGCTGGTGAAGTTTGCCTTGTACGACCCTCAGTACTTCTGCATAGCAGGGTTCAAAGCCCATCTCCCCTGTCAGGGCAAAATTGTATAACATTGAGAATAATGATATGGCAAGAGTCACTTTCTGCAGCAAGTCACGGGAGCCAGTGGGAGAACAGCAAGGAAACCAAGGAGCTGAATCTTATCCTTTGAGTGGCAGTAGCTATGCTGTGGCTGAAGTTTAGGTTTGAGACCATCAAAGCAAGAGGAGGAGCTCTTCAAACAGCTGGACAGTCTGAAGGTGGAGCTGATCCAACCAACCACTAAAGTGACAGGTGGAATGTGGACCAAGCTATTCAAGATAGGAGTTGTTCACAGACACACTGACTGTGTTCCCTCCATCATTACATCCAGAGAGAAAATCTCGGGAAATTCCACAAGGGCAAGAAGTAAAAAGCCTGGACTAACACTCCTGGAAGACTAGAGCCATGTATTAACAGCTCACCAAGTCTGAGAAAATGAAGGCAAGCAGCAGCAGCAGCAGCAGCAGTAGGAGAAACAGCTGTCTCTGCTGTGCAAGTATGTGGCCAAGGCCTAGAGTTGCCTCAACAACAGAACTTAAAACCTGGGGACTGAAGACATGCCTCTCAATGAAGAGCACTGGCTTGTTTAAAGATTTTATTATTTTATGTACATAAGTGTTTGCCTGTATGTATATCTGTGCACCACATGTACATCTGGTGTCTTCCCAGTCCAGAAGAGGCACTGGATCCCCTGGAACTGGAGTTTCAGACAGTTGTGAGCCACCATGTGGGTACTGGGAATTGAACCTGGGTCCTTTGAAAGAGCAGCAAGCAAGTGTTCTTAACCACTGAGCCATCTCTCTGGTCCCATTTCCTGCTTTTGTAGAAAACCTGGGTTCAGTTGCCAGCAACCACGTGAAGGTTCAAACTGTCTGTAATCCAGTCTCAGCGTATCTGACTCCCTCTTCTGACCTATATGGGTGCTGAGCGCATACACAGTGTACGTAGAAACGTTCAGGCAAAACATTCATACACAGAAAATAAAATAAAGCTAAATTAAAGAAATCTTAACCACAAAACATAAAACTAGCCAAACAAAACAAAACAAAACAGGTGGCTGAGTCTTAGAAGCCTTAAAAACAGATGTTTAGCCAGGTGGTGGTGGTGCACACCTTTAATCCCAGCACTTGGGAGGCAGAGGCAGGTCAACCTCTGTTGGTTGGAGATGGAGGCCAGCCTGGTCTACAGAGTGAGTTCCAGCACAGCCAGAGCTACAACAGAGAAACCCTGTCTCAAAAAACAAAACAACAACAACAAAAAAAACCCCAGATGTTTAAACATCACTCAACCTCACTGCTGTCCATGGCAGCTCCTCTCCCTAACCCGTATTCACCAAAACCAGCCACAGCCACAGCCACAGCCAGCACGCTCCTGCCTGCCATTGTGTTTCATGGCTTTTGTGAGCAATTACTCAGAAAACTTACTTGTTTCCTTGTAGAATAACAAAAATTCCCCTTGATTTTAATGTCTATGCCTTTTATAGTATCTAAAATAAATGATTCTTATCTCAATTTTAAGTTTTACTATAACTGAATTGTTAAACATACACTGCACCTGAAACAGGGATTCATAACTGCTGCACTAGACAGGTTACAACAGGTTTCTAACAACCCACAGGACTCAGAACAGGCTGCGGTAGCCACTGCCTTGCTTGCAGGTGCTTCTTGGACATACCAAGACCTCTAGAACAGCAGTTCTCAACCTGTGGGTTGCAACTCCTTTGGGGATTGAATGACCCTTTCACAGGGGTCACCTAAGACCATCTGTAGATCAGATATTTACATTAGATTCATAACAGCAACATTACAGTTATGAAGTAGCAACAGAAATAATTTTATGGCTAGGGGTCACCACAGCATGAGGAACTAAAGGGCTGCAGCATCGGGAAGGCTGAGAACCGCTGGAGTAGAATAAATGCTTTCACCATGGTAAGTCTCTCTTGGGCTCTGGAACAGGTTCTATAGGACTCTTCCAGAACATGAATTATAAAGGCAATTTTAACCAGTGAAGAAACACCATTCACCTTCTTGGTTGCCACCATACTGGTACTTCACACCCCCAAAAATCCACTCTGCTTCCAACCATCTTGGTAAACAGGCACTTCGAAAAGTATGTCCATCAGTCCCTGAAAGAAACCATAATACAAGAAGGTAAGTATGTGAGAGTGGGGTTAGAAGCAAGAAGCACATGAGGCTGAAAGGAATCATCAAGGGGCCTTATAATCTTAGGTTAGTTCCTTGACTGCATCCTGTGCTATGGGTTCTTTGAAGGCTTTCTGGTGGGTGAACTCTAAAACTAGAGACAAATTTTCATGCACATGCAAATTTGGCAAGGAGTTTATAACTTTATCACATTCCCCAAAAATAATAATTTTAAAGAAACATAGTAAAGTTAGTTCCTTTCTTAATAGAGGAAAATTCCTCCACTTTCAAGGTTACTGAAGCACAGTTGAAGACACTTGGTAAACTCTGCAGGCTGTGCATTCCTCGTCCCAGCAGTAGCTCGCTGTGAGCAAGGCACTGTCTGGAGTGCATTAGATACAAAATCATGTCTAAACTGGAATAGGGCACAGAAAGGTCAACGATGTGTCCCCAGTCACAAAGCTGGGACTGCAGCCAGTTCTGCCTGTGCCTCACTGTCAGCGAGAGAAGGGACTGCTCAGTCATTCCACTTGGCAAACAGAACAGACCTTGGTTCCTGACAAAAGCTTGTGTAAGTTTCTACCAAATACTGTGGAGGCTTCAGTCTTGTAGCCACAGGTTCTTACCCTTATGGAAGTAACCCTCGCTCTAAAGGTGACGAATACATACCACAGCACCAGCCGTTTTTAAGTCTATGATGCAACTCATGCTTCCCAAGCCAACATAACCCTTTGGCCCATAGAATGAATGCCAAGCAAGGGAAGCAGCGAGCTGTGTTTTGGCATCACTCCCACCGTCTCCCACCATGAGCTGGTACTTAGACAAACCTTCTGTTTCCAGGGCTCCCAGAGTTGCTAGTCTTGCAGCTTTCAGTCCAAATCCCAAGTAACTGTAAAATACAGGAGACGTTTTCAGCCCACAGCTGCCTTTTTCAAATGTGACACGGTTTCTCTGGCTCCCTTTGGAAAGATGGAAACTCTGCCCTATCTCTGTACTATATTTATTCACAGGGCCAATAAAGGAAGACTTCTGTAGTCTGGATCAAGGATATTCAGTAAGAACTGCTTACAGGTGTGATACCAAGGAATATGATCATTCCTGGTGACCCAGCCTGAGAACCATCCCCAGAAAAGCTCTCGTTATTTTAGCTCTTGTTGATCCCAGATGGGTCTCTGAACATCTGAAGCCCAGATCATGAGGCAGTATGGAGCTCTGGCCGAGTCCTGAGCCTTCCCCACATGCTCCAATTTAGAGAAGAATTGATTCTTCCATTACATACTTCTAAGACCAAAAGTGGGGAAACCTCCTAAGTTTCTCGGGTTTGGTGTATGGCTCAGATGTCAGTACACAGGGCGTATGGGGCTGGCAAAGACTTTCTGAGGCTGATAAGACACAGTAACAAATATGAAAATGCTTTGAAAAGTTAGGAAAAGTAATACAATGTGAACTATTATTCTTCCCTACCCCTCCTCACCTATGTGTATAGAGCTTAAAAGTGCTGTTAAACATCTCAAAGGAAGTGAGGTAGCCCCTAGGCGTTTGTTCCAGTGTTTTCTGCAAATCAGAAAGAAGCAAAAAAACTATTCAGCATCAGCAGTTATATGAAGATTTTAGTACCACCATGTGCAACCCTCTTCCCCAAAATCAGACACGGGGAAGATTAGATTGCAAGTCTCCCAAGGCTTGAGGAACCGAAGAGGTTTTCTTCAGTCATTAACTGACTACTTAGCCTATTCACTGCAGAACTGATGTCTTCACACAGAATGTCACTTTCTTAGCACCATCATGCTTTCTAAGTGTGTTGCCAAGAAGGCCTTAATAAAAATGACTCACCTCAAACTGGGGTAGAAACGTGATTTGGGTGGAGGCACCACCCAGGTCAAGGGTCCCCACAGTCTCCTGGCCATGGCCATGCAGTTGACCTGTTAATGAGGGCAAGGTATGAGTACCCAGGCCATCCAGACACTTGTCTGTCTAAAGGTTCACCCCTGCTTTTATTGTAGCCAAATGTTTTTTGTTACAATTCATTGCTCCCTGAGCCCAAAAGCTGCAGGCTAATGTAAACTCAAACTTATTGCAGCCACAGCCTGGAAAGCAGATTATAAAATTAACTTATCTCCGTACCCTCTTCTTTCCCCAAAAAGAGACTTTGTTCTGTTTTAATTATGTGTTTGTGTGTGGGTATGTCCACATGAGTGTGGCTGCCCAGAGGCTAGAGGCCTGGAGCTGTAATTATAGCCAGTTGTAAGTCACCCATTGTGGGTTCTGGGAGCGCAACTTGGGTGTTCTGAAAGAACAGTAAGTGCTTGTAACTGCTGGGCCATTTCTCCAACCCCAGCCCCTTCTTTTAAAGAAAGAACAGTACAGAGAGAGACAGAGAGAAGTGGATTTTTACCCTCCTGGTATACCTGTAAAAGCCAGTTAAGGTTATAAGATGAACTTCAAGATCTATTTATTTTACCTGTTAGAAAGTTCACCGTAACCCAAGCCAATATGCCTAAAGGAGAGAAAAGCAAAGATCACATTCTAGATCATATCCCCTCTGTCCTATTTCTCTCTAAACTTCATGTCTGCAGCACTGTCTCCCCTGCCCCATCCCTCCTTGCTTGTTAACTTCATGCTGGATTCTTATTCCCAGTTCCTTTAACTGGATCTTCCATTGGCTCCGCCCCTCTCCCCCAAAGTATGTATTTTGTCGTCCATCCCACCTTCATAGGACCCGTCCATGATGCTAACGCTGTCGTCTGGGACTAGGAAAGGTGACTTCTTGAAGATTTCCTCTACCTAGGGGAAAAAATGCAAAAACCTGGGTCCGTGAGACAGTAAAGCAAATGGTCATGCTTGGCTATGTTCTATAAGTCTTAGAAAATGGCTCTAGTTCTTTTCCCTAGATAAAACAATAGCAGCGCTCATTCCTTTTCCCTGTGAAACCGGAGAAGGAACTCGGCAAAGGACTGTCATTTTCTTGCAAAAACACAAACACAGGGAATCCTAAGAAACCCATCTACATTTATTGTCAACTGGACCTAGGGAAGGACATATTTTTGGCCCTACCAACTCAAATCAAGAGCCTGTAATTTGGTCAGCCCTGACTTCTGCCTGGACAGGCAATGAGCACTGGGAGGACCCTTTCCCATTCCATTCCTTAGATAAGCATGAGCCTGCTGCAGTGGAGGAGCTGAGGCATTCTGCCTCTGCTGGATTTTGGCACACAGCTGAGGCCTTTGACAGTCTTAGCGAAACCTTAGGCTAGCCTTATAGAGTCCTATTTTAGAAGACGTGAATGAAGACCTTACACAGAAGCTCCCAATTCTCCATAGATACAGGCTACTGATACTTTTAAGTGTTTTAAAATTACATTTATTGAATTTTGTGTGAGTGTCCACGTATGTGTGCATGCCAGAGCACATGTTTGGAGGTCAGAGGACAACTATGAGGTGTCAGTTCCATCCTTCTACCATGTGGGTCCTGGGATAAACCCTGGGCTACCAAGCATGGCGGCAAGCAGCCCTGACACGGAGTCATCTCCCTGGCCCGTGTTATAGCTTATTGGGTTCTCCAAACATAAATAAAAAGGCCTGTACTCAGTTCGCTGTTCTCAGGTCTGAGTGGATGAAACACAAACAGTGACCTATGACCCTGGTTAAGCCAACAAAACCAGCCAGTTAAGTGATCTGTAGACAAGCTTTAAAGATAGATAAGCAAACAGAAACAAGCAGATTCTGCTCTAGCCTTCACTATGCCCATCTTCTGCCCCAAGTTTACCTTAACACAGTACCCAGCAGGGCATTTATTCATTTATTTGTATGTATTTGTGTGAGAGCACACGTGTACGGAGGCCAAAGGTCGACCTCACGTGTCTTCCTGAACCAGCCTCCACCTTATTAAACAACACAGTGTCTCTAAACCTGGAGGTGGATGACTGGCTAGTAGCTGGCCAGCCAGCCCTAGAGACCTTCCTGTCTCTGTCTTCCCAGCCTGGGGCCACAGGTGCACACTGTCATGCCTGCCTTGTTGGGTGGACGGGAGGCTGAAACTGTGGAACTCATGCTTATACAGTTTCCAGGATGGTGTTTTTAAAACGGACAACAGATTATTTCTCTTTAGTTCAAAATATCTTGCTATCTTCCCTTTTTAGAAAAAAAAGGCCAAAGTCTTTCTATTTGTCTTCTAATACTGATATGATGAGCTCCCCGTCACCCCGCTTCCTGGTCGCTCCCTTTCACCAAGCCAGCCGCAGGACATCCTGGAAGCTGTTCCTGACTTCGGGCTTTGCATCTGCTGTTTCTTTAGTCTGAAACAGTCTTCTTAGAAAGGCCTTACATAGTCTTCCATTCTCCTCAGATCTCTGATTAAAATAATTATATCAAAGAGGTTTAGCTAGAGAGATGGCTCAGTAGTTAAGAACACATGCTGCTCAGAGCAAACAGATCTTTGCTTTACTTAAAATGGTAATGCTCCCACCCAGCGTTCCGTACACACTTTACCCTGCTTATGACTTCCCACAAAATCTACGGTGCATGAAATACTCTGTATTTACCTATCTGGCTGCTTATTTTCTGTCTTCCTAAAACTAGAATGTAAGCTCCATGTGGGCACTGACTGTGTCCTTTGTGTTCCTTGTCTGTTTCCCCAGAAACTTCGCCTGTGTCCAAAACATGGTAAGCACTCAGATGGTGGATGAATGAATGAATGGATGGATGGTCTAGGATGAAGAATTGGGATTGTAGGGGTTGGAGAGATGGCTCAGAGGTTAAGATTACTTGCTGCTCTTGTGAAAGACCCAGGTTCCATTCCCATCACCCATATAGTGGTTCATGACCATTCATAACTTCAGTTTTAAGGGATCTAACCCCCTCTTCTCACCTCCACAGGCACCAGACTTGCACGTGGTACACAGAAATGCATACTGGCAAAACACTCATAAAATAAAATAAATCTAAAGAGGGCTGGAGAGATGGCTCAGCCACTAGTGGCTAGGCTCACAACTAAAAATACAAACCTAAAGAAAAAAACTTTTAAGTAAGAACTGGGATCTGAATTCTCACAAACATGCTAGGCCGCTTGTATCTGGACTAGGGACTTAAACCCTCTGTGCTGAGAGTCACAGAACACCTGCTGACAATAAGACCTTGTTAACCACTCACCTCATAGTGGGACAGGAACACGCCTTAGATGGAGACTAGTTAGAAAGCAGAACTCCACTTTGTTGTGATTTTTTTAAAAAATTATAATGAGATTCTGCCTAAAATGTTCTTTATAATATGAAATTTAATGTTTATTATGCCTGATAATATATTTATTTGTAATAATTATGTACATAAAATATTAAGTTTAATAAAACTATATTTAAATTATTTATTTGAAGGACAAATGTTTTTAAAAAAAATTTCAAACACTTTGTACTGGGAGAAAAAACAGACTTAAAAAACCAGAGAACATAAAGTGTTTAATTCCATCTGTATGAAACGTAAGAAGAAACAAAACTTATCTACAGTGAGGAAATGCAGATCTGTGGTTGCCTGGGTCAAGGGTTTCAAGATGACTATATTTGTCAAAACGCATTTATCTGAACACTTTAAATGCACATTTGCATTTTAATTTGTGTGTGCACATTTGCATGTGTGTGCACACATTTGTGTACAGACGTACGTACGGCAGAACTCAACTTTCAGTTTCTTTTCTCAAGGTCTCTCACCTCCTTTTCTGAGATAGGATCTCTCACTGGGATCTGGGGTTCACTGATTAGGCTAGGTTGGTTGGCTAAGCAGCCCCGGGGATTCCCCGTCTCCCCAGTGCTGTGATCTTAAGTGTGTGCCACCACTGTACACGTGAGGATCAAATGCAGGTTGTATGACAGGCCTGTCACTGACCGAGCTGTCTCCCCAGCCCTGTAAATAGATATCTGTCACTGTACATAAAGTTCCTTAAATGGAGTTTATTTCAAACCATTTCTATATTATACTTTTAGAAAATTCAAAGGAAGACTATCTTGGAGGGCAGGGGAGATGGCTTTGTGGGTAAAGGCACTTGCTGCCCGCCAAGCCTGATGATCTGAGTTTGATCCCTAGGAGCCACTTGCTGGGAGAGAGAATGAACTGTAAGTTGTCCTCTGACCTCCACGTTGCACCGTGGCACAAGTGGGTGCACCCTCACAAACACAAACAAATATATAAATGCAATGAGAATACGATGGAGAGGGGTACTAAACTTTTAAGGAAAAGCTCTTTAAATTCAAGGGTAATTAAACTGTAAATGACTAGCTACCATCCCAGTGACCACAACGACTGAGCAATGATGAGATTCCGAAAGCAGCATTATCCAAGATTCAGATTCAAAGAATCACCTCAGAGAGCAGAGCCTGCGCTTTCTGTTCCGGCAGTAAACGCAGTCCAGCTGTTGCTTTCAACACCACTGGGGTCTTTTTCCAGTGACTTCTAGGGATTGAGTCTTTGGCCACTTCTAAGAGTCCTTGAACAGTCTCAGCACCCTTTAAAGAGAAAACGCATTCATCCAATGGCAGGCCATTTTAGCAGCACTGGTCTTTCCTTCAGGAACAATAGAAATCATTTCTCTTTGGAGAAATTAATACTAATTTGGAGAACAGTGAGTTCTCCAAAGCCCTCTGCTCTGCAGAAGCAAAATCTATACAGAAATGGGCACTTTAAAGAAGACTCCATTTCTTTTTGAGAGCCATAATTAAACTTACTCTTTAACAGAGCTGTCATTTTGAATGATTGTTACTTTGTTTCTATAAATTAGACTTAGGCCAGAAAGTCAGACAGAGAACTAAAGAGCTGGAGTCAGGGAACTTGCTTGCAAGCTAAGACCTCATACAGATTACTTGACTTTCCTGGGCACTGTATGCATGTGGTATAGACATGTATACAGGAAAAACATAACATGAAATGAAAAAAAGCTAAACCCACTGTTTTCCTGAGTGAAAATTTATTCTGATAATGAGCTGCCCCTACATTTCGAGACACGTATCACTATGTAGCCAGAGATAACCTGGAACTCTTGATCCTCCTGCTTCAGCCTCCCACATGCTGGGATGACAGGTGTGAGCCACCATACTCCTCCCCTTAGCAAATATAACACAATAATCATCCTTTCTAAATGTCGAATCATCTTTTGCTTTCAGTAGTTTGGTCCCTAGGACATCTGCCATCTCACCTGCCAAACTAGAAAATACATCTCGGTTCTTTAAGCTCACACTGTTTTGTTTGTTCATTTGTTTGAGTAGGTCTCTGCGGAGACAAGGTCTCTCTGTGGAGACAAGGTCTCTCTGTGGCCCGGGATGTCAAAACAAAACAAAAACAAAAACATCCCAGGATGCAGTCTAAACTGCCTTCAAACTCTTGGTAATCTTGTCTCTGCCTCCTAAATGCTGGGATTACAGGTGTGAGCCACCACGCCCAGCTAGGCTGGAAGCTAGCCACCCCCAGCAATCCTGTCTGTCTTCCCGTAGTGCTGTGGTTACAAGCATTCAAACAATGCCATGTCCAACTTCCTAAAAGGGTGCTGGGCTCTGAGCTCAGCTCCTCACACTTGCACAGCATGTATCCTTACTTCCTGAGGCATCTGTCCAGCTCCCAAAATCTATCTATCCTTCTACCCTTTCCTTGTGAGTCTGGGGTACACAGTACAGTTACTCAGGAGACTCTCTAAGGGAAAAATGACTTCACATGCTGTCAGTATTACTACTGAGCAGCATGAGGTGTTTAATGACAGAGGTGTTGTAGACTTGTCAAGGCACTGAGACGCTACACGTCAAATCAAGCCGGGCCCGGTTTTGTAGGCTTAATCACATTACTCAGGCGGAGACAGTAGGATCACAATTTTAAGGCCTTATGCCACTGAGTGAATTCAAGGCCAGCCATGCCTATTTAATGCGATGCTGCCTCAAATAAAAAGTAAAAAAGTTCTTGGACAGAGCCACACCACAGAGCACTCACACTGGGTTTGTTCCCAGCACTGCGTAAGATGGAAACAAACCCATCAAATCCTAGGACTCACCTGCTTGGGTTCATCTACAAAAGCAGAAAGTCCTGGCTTCACAGAATCAAAAATTTCACCTTCCAGAAAGGGGAGCTGACCTATTTTGTCCATGGAACAAAGAAAGAAAGAAAGATGGTTACCAGACACTGGGCTGCTTCAGATGTCAGTCTCTAGGCATTGCTGTATGACTTAGCAGATAAAACTAGTCTCCACCCAAGCTATCCCAGATGATCGAACTGGTGAGAAATGCTTTGCAGAAATATTAGAAGGGAGAATACAAGCTGTTAGGCAACCCTTGCCATCTCTCTGGGAGCCTCCAGCTTTTACTCTATATCTTTCAAAAATGTTAATAAATTTTTGAGACAGGGTTTCACTACGTAGCCCAGGCTGGCCTTAAATTGCCTACCGAGCCTCAGCTGGCCTTAAGTTGTGGTCCTCCTGCTTGAGTTCCCTGGGCTCTTCAGATAACTCAAGTTAAAAAAAACCTGACAATTCAGAAAAAAGGTAATCTTCAAGGTTCCCTCAGTCCCCTTTCTAAGGATGGCAGTGAAAATTTGGATGGACACTTCTCCCCAGAATCACTGCCAACATTCTCAATATTCTGGACCTCTTGGGTATTAACCACCTTTAGAAAAGATGAAGGACAAATTACAGCTAAACTTAGACTAAAAACTCTAGAGTGCACTCTCTCTCTCTTTTCTTTTTGAGACAATGCCTGTCTGATCTCACATATCCTATGTAGACAGGGATGGCCTCGAACTCCTGATTCTCTTGCTTTCACCTCCAAAGTATCTGGATTATAGGCATGTGCCACCATGCCAAGTTTATGTGATGCTGTGGATCAAACCCAGGCAATGCTCTATCAACTGAGCTACATCTCCAGTCCCATACAGATCTCTCTTAATTCCACATCAGTTCAATTACATCTCTGAAAATATAGCCAACAGCTGCAAGTTTCTCTAATCCACACGATACACTCAGCACATCTGTTCTGGGAGAGGATGCTAAGGTACAGACTCATACAGACTGCAAAGGATCCCAGCTGTGCTTACCTGCTGTTTTCTGCACAAAAGTGTAAACATGAATTCGAGTTCCAGTGCTCCCTGCATCAAACATAATTCCATAAAAGGTGCTGGCGCTGACATTAATGGGGCACATGGAAGACAAGAAGACACCCTCGAACCAAGTCTGCTGCTCTTTATAGAAGACAGTGCTGCAAACACAGGGTATCATCAGCATGAAAGAGATGGCACCCGAGGAAGTGGCCATATTCTCAGGATGGGGACCTGAGGCTTTGCTGCTGAAGCAGTCCTGCTCTTCACGATCCTGCAGGGGCTTAGGGAACAAAGACACAGAGATGAGTCCATAGCTTTTCTGGTTAATATATTTAAAAAAAAAACAAACAAAAGACTCATTATGGAAATCCTACCAGTCTCCAAGGTGTTCTTCTCTATTTGAAATAACCAGTACAACAAGCTGGACCAGGGTAAAACAGGCTCTCAGGCACCTCTTCTAAAGAGTATCTGATTCCAAGAGGAAACTGGGATTTAAAGTACATTTTCCCACACTTTGTTTTGATTTGTAGGGTTGTTCCCACATACTCAAAGGCTGCCTTCTCTATGGTTGAGCTTAACTTTCTTCTTTCGGTTTTGACAACTTTGCCTTTATAGCGTACACTAAGTGCCTTCCTTCTCTTGTGTTTGACTGGCACTTCATCCACCTGGGCCTGATGGTACAGACCTGTAATCTCAGCCATTCGTGAGCCCAAGGCTGGAAGGATCAAAAGTTTGAGTCCAACCTGGGTTACACAGTGAGTTTAAGGTCAGCCTCTTCAACTTAAGAAGGCTATCTCAAAATAAAACATTTTTAAAGGGGGAGAGAGCTCAATTAGAATGCTTGGCTAGCATGTGTAAGTCATGAGTTTGACCCTCAGCACCACATGAGCCAGGCATGGAAGTATAAGCTTGTCATCTCAGCGCTCAGGAAGGTGCAGGCCAGTCAGAGGCTCAAATCATTCTTACCCACACTGTAAATCTGAGGTCAGCCTGGGAGCTATGAGACCTTGTCTCAAAACAAGGCAACAGCAGTGGTGGGATGGGGTTGCTGGGGATATGACTCAGTAGAGTGCTTTCCTAGTACTCAAGAGGGCCGAGATTTAATCCTCAGTATTGAAGAAAAATTTGCTTAACTTTTGAACTTCTAAATTAAAGTTATAAAAATGTTATAAAGTTCAGGACTAAAGAGTGGCTCAGTTGGTGAAGTGCTTGCATGGACTGCATGAAGCCCTAGGTCTGACTCTGAGTGCCTCATAAACCAGGTGTCAGCACATGCCTGCAATCCTAGTCGATTCAGGAGGTGGACGTAGGAAGATTAGAAGTTCAACGTTATTCTCAGTTAGCCTGGTCTATACAGTGAGCTCCAGGTCAGCCAGGGCTATACAGTGAGAATTTGTCTCAGAAAATAAGAAGAGTAAGTTCAAGCTCATCCTCAGCTACACATTGAATTTGAGTCAGCCTAGGATAAATGAGACTCTGTCTCAACAACAAAAAGTTATAAAATATCTTTCCTTGTGTTTAAGGCCTTTGAAAAGTAGGCCACTGAACTGCCACCTGTGATTAGTAGGGACTTTCACGTGCAACACTTTACGGAAACTTATCAACACAATTTAAAACACCCGACAAGACTACCATGGGCAGTAAGTTTCAGTTCCTGTTATTGCTACGAGAACTTAAGAGTGAGCAAGCTATGGCACAGACATTCTTGCTGGAAGTTATAAATCAGCAAATCAGTGGAGAAATCCTGACCAGAAGATGTCTTCTGACATCCTGACACAGCAGATGTCTTTTCTTTCTTTTTCTCTAATTTCAATGTGTGTGTCGAGACAGGGTCTATGTAGCCCTCGCTGTCCTGGAACTAGGTAGACCAGGCTGGCCTCGAACCTACAGAGCCCACCTGTCTCTGCCAAGCGCTGTAATTAAAGGTGTGTGCCCTGGCCCAAGTAACTGTATTTTTAAATGTATCCTCAAAAGAGACAAAAGCAGTAATGTGTGTGGCAGTGTTTGCTTTGAATTTACGCATGATGGAGGCTGGACGGCAAATGCTGCTGGAAACCGCGCACGAAGACATGGAACACAGTGAAGAGGGCACAGTTCTCAGAATTCTGGGTCTCAGTCTGGCACTTGGACTACTGGGGAGCTACACTATCCTGAGGAAGTCCCTCAGCCTCTGAGCCTCCACTGCATCATCTATAAAGTGGGAACAAAGGCAAGTGTTCCGTTTTCTTTCCTATATGGTTTTCTGTTTTTAAATTACAAGGCATTGCTTTAGGACTGATTATATGTCCTCTCATGTTTTCCTAGGACTGATGCTGTGGGAAATGGGAGGAGACGATGGATTTGTCCTCATCATCATCATCATATATCAGTTATTACTATTATTATTGACATTTTCAGAATGTGCAAGATGTTTATTTTTTTCCCAGCAGAATTCATCAAAGCCATTAAAGGAAGTTGTGAGTGTCCTTGAAATGGGTGATGAGAGCGTTCAGTAGCAGAGCTAGCGTGACGGCTCAGAAGTCAAGAGCACGCACACAGGCACGTTTATAACCGCCTATGGTTCCAGACCCAGAGGATCCGACACCCTCATGTAAGTACTCACCCAATGCACACAATTAACAAGATAAATCTCATTTAAAAGACCCAATCCCCCAGTAGAATTCAGTGGAATAATTCAGTGGAATAATGGAACCGACTCAACCTCGTTGCTTTAAGCATCTATTTTTTTTTTCTCCTAGATGGGCATTAAATGAAAAACAAAACAAAATGGGACGCTGCTTTGGTGGTCTGTAGCTGACTTAAGTGCGAAGAGAACTGCGGTTCTTCAACTCTAGTTGGGGTTTCTTAGCCTCAGCACTAACATTGGAGGCTGGTGGCCCCTAGTCAGAAGCCGTCCTGCGCAGAGTAGGCTGTTCAGCAGCATCTCTGCTCCATACTCACTGGATGCCCGCAGAAGGCTTCAGCTCTACCCCTCCCCGGTATGCCGACTGTGACAACCAGAAATGACTCAGGACATTTTTAGCTATCTCTTGGCTGCTGTCCCCTACGTTAGGCCACGCACTTTCCCAACAGTAATGAAAACTGAAACAGCGATCCTCTAACAGCTAGATCTTGCTCACTCAGCTGTTATATATTTACTCCAAAGAGTTCTGAGTCTTCTGATTTAGCTTTCACTTTCTGGGCGCGTGCGCGTGCGTGTGCGTGTGTGTGTGTGTGTGTGTGCGTGTGTGTGTGTGTGTGTGTGTGTGTGTGTGTGTGCGCGTGTGTAAGTAGCAACTGCTGGTTAATTCACAAGATCTGAGACCAAAGCTATTTCCTGGCCTTTTATCTCTAATAGAACACTTGGTATATCTGGAGTTATAGAAGAGGGAGGGGGGTTCTTGATTATTCTCCTTTGTCAACCATCTAGTGTTTGTTTAATCAAAACATCTTTCTCCCCAGAAATGATACATCACATAAAGTAAAGCAAAGGGAAGTTCATTACACCTGCAGTTTAAAAATATTTCAAAGATAAAACAAAGAAATCCTGTCTTGAAAAGCAAAAAACAAAACGAAAAAGATTTCAAAGAACTAGAGTTATACCAACATACTGCAGTATCTATTCAAACACCAAGGCTCAACTTCTATCCTATGGCTAAGAATGGCAGCTATTATCTATGGAAAGAAACAATGAGAACTGTTAACCTTTCAGAATCATAAATATAGGAAACCCCGTCCCAGGAAATCAACCACAGAAAGGCAGATGCCTGGCCAGATTTGTACTCACGTTTTGAAGCACTCTCTTTGGCTGATTCTTTTTTTACAGAAAATGGGCTGGTCATGTAGGTCAATTTAAAGAGCTGAAAGAAGAAATACTGTTTCAGATTTTCTTTTGTTTGTTTGCTTGTTTGTTTTGAAACAAAGTTTTTGCTACTTAGTTCTGGCTGGGCCTAAGCTCATGGGCCTCTGCCTCCTGAGTGCCCGACTATAGGCATGCGCCACCACCGCCTGGCTGTTCAGGTTCTTTCAACGCCTGTCCCTGTTCTCTCTTAGGAGTACATAAGAGAGGCCCAGGCCCCAGCTTTCTTCAGTCTGCCGCTGAACTCCTTCAGGGTCACTCAGATATTCTGTATTGCTCTGGTTTCTGTTAACCTCTCCAGCAAACATTTCATTAAGTAAACATTTGTTTTTCTTCCAGAAGAGACTAAAAAGGGGAAATACATTCTAAGTATCTGTTTTCATGGGATGAAAAAATGCAGAGTCATACTGTGTAAGTAGGTCAAAGTAAGAGAAACATACAAGATGCCCTCTGCCCTCAGTATGTGCTTTAACACCACTTAAAATCTCCTTCCTCCTTAAGATCGGTGTTAGAAGGGCTCTAAATGTGGCACATATAGAAGAGCTCTGCACCTCACGCGGCCTGCTCGCACAGCTTCCTCATTCACTTTTAACACTCTTCACTCACGTGTCACTTTCTCCGTGAAATCCTGTCCTCCTTTTTAAAAAACGCAACTCAGCTGGCTGCGTGCTCATTCTTTCTCTATTTTTCTCCACAATGCCTTTCTCCTTCTTCTGTTTCCATGCTCTTCCTTCCTCTACTTCTTTTCTCCATGTGAGCTACCCATCTACAGGAATTTGTGAGTTTTGCTTCTGATGTGTTTCATTACTAGAACAGCTCACACATAGGAGGTGCTGGATAAATACCCTCAAGGGATAAAGTGGATCTAGTAGCTCAGCTAGCCGTTCCGAACCACTTAGCACAGTATAGGAGCTTGACTCCTTTCCAAAGGATTCATCAGCCCACACTGGAGAACATGATTCCAAGCTGCCAAGGACAGACTATTTTTCCAAATGTGTAGATTATACAAAGGTTTCATTTTGTCCAAATGCATCGTTTTGTATGCTACTCAAAATATTGTGGACAGCTGTTTCCTTTTTACAGTCTGGAAAGAATACAACAATGCGTTTAAACCCATTCTTTTTCAGAATTGGTCTCTTCAATAATCTCTTGCTCAGTCGCTCACCCAACACAGCTCCTTCAGTTACTTTACATCTTTGGTACCAGGTAATTAAGGTCTTTTCAAAAGTGATTTTTGGTTGGTTTGTTTGTTTGCTGATAAGGTCTCATTATGTGGCTCAGGTTGGCCTCTAACTCAGATTCTCCTGCCTCCACCTCCTGAGTTTGTCAGTTTCTTTATAACCAGAGGAAACATCAGTCCTCCTGCCCAGCCTTCCTAGAGCTTCACATTTTACTTATTCCCCTCTTCCATGCCCTCTAGAATATGAGAGGCCACAATGCAAGAGGCCCTGGTCCCATTAGGTACTCACCAGCTCCTGTCTGCCTGTTTGCACTCACTGTGGACTGCCTTTGCTCTTTGCTCCTTGTCAAGCCCTTCTGAATCAAGGCTGTTTCACAGATGAGTCACCCTGTGCTAGTTTGCAGCTGTGTAGATTTTTGCTAACTCATTCCCCTCTTTATCCTTCACTCTTACCTTCCCCACCTTTTTTCCTGCATACATGATTGGTTCATTCACTTTTATAACTGCTAAATGCCAACCAACAGAATTATTGTTTATAGGGCAGAGGTTTCTTAAGAATTGAATTCTAGTGAGGCTTGGTAGCACAGGTCTGTAATCTGAACATATGGGAAGCTGAGCTATTAGGATTCTAAGTCTGAAATCATCCTAGGCTAACAAGAGTTCAAGGCCAGCATGAGCTAAGTAATGAGATCTTGTCTCAAAAAACAAAGAAATAAGTAAAAAAGAAAAATCCTTGAATCCTTTTTTTTTAAGATTTTACTTTTTACTTATGTGTATGTGCCCATGTTGTTCAGTCTGTCATGTGTTTATGGGTGCCTGTGAGGACCAAAAGAGGGAGTTGTGTGCCCTGAAACTGGGGTTCCACATGGGTGCTGTGATCCAAACTTGGGTGCTCTTCAACACTGAGCCATCTCTCCAGCCCAGGTTGTTTTCATATTAGCTAAATGGTAAAAAAAAAAGTTAATGATAGTTTCTATCCCTGGAATTCTAATCTGGTTTTGCTTATAGAAATGAGAAGAATATTGTGTGAAGTGTGGTTGGGCACTAACTTTCCAACGAAATGTCTAATATATCAGACGTCAGGCTAGAGCCTAGATCTATAAAGGGCATCAGCCTTGGTGGGAGACTAACCCACAAAAGCGATGGGTAAACCAATGGCTACACTCTGCTGGGACAAGCTGTCTGGAAGAAATGTGTGCAAGGTGCTAAGAAAGCGCTGAGGTGCAGGTAGCCGCTTAGAAGGGGAAGGAGGGCTTGAGGGCAGGAGGTGAAGACGAGGCTTCTTAAGGGATGAGAGGCCAGCACAGATCAGAATCAGAAAAAGGCATTAACTCGAAGAGGTGATACGTGGGAAATTCTGAGAATCTTAAGTATGCCTAGAAAATACAAGCGTTCCAGAATAAAGAAAGCAAATGTGAAGAAGGTTGTTCTGGAGGCACTGACTCAGAGTTTTAAAGGAGTAGGCTTGTTTTTCTTGTATGGTTCCATGGTGACACCCTAAGGTAATTATTTAAGTCTTCTTATTCGTTCCCTAAGAAAATAGCAGTATTGATTAACTGGGATAAAATGACAGTATTTACCAACAATTGGAAACAATAGGATAAGAGACTAGAGAATTCCAGCTGAAGTTCTGAAAACAGTGACATAAAAACCAGCCTACTGTCAACTCATCTGCGTTCCACAGCAAAGCTGTCTTCAACAAGGTTAAACATTAAGCATAAGGGAGGTTTAAAATGTAACCTGGATAAGAATGTTGATCAGTAAGCTTAATTATAGGACTAGATATGCCGGCCACACCAAGCAAACAGTGGGTCTAAGGAAAGCATGGGAGAGGGCAGCAGAGGACAAAGCCTCATCCGGGGCAGGACATAACTAATACCAAGGGTCAGAGCCTTGGGGTACCTTGTTATCAGAAGAGTGTGGGCCTGAATGACACCTTTTGGATTTGCAAAGCCAGTGTTGGGCCTGAACGCCTCAGAGGTCAATGAATGCATCCCAACCGGGCTAAGGGAACACGCAATAGACAAAGGGAGTACCCCAGATCTCACTCTGACCTACATCCTGGAGCTCAAGCCAGACTGGGCTACCTAGGGAGTTCCAGAATTACATGGTGAGAGGTGAGAGCCTGTCTCCAAAAACAAACAGACAAACAAAAACAAGCGACAAAAAGAAGGAAATTAATGAAAATATAGTACTGGTTTTTAAAGTCCCTTGAAGCTTTCTACTTTTTGTCAACAGTCCCAACATATTACTTAAGGGAAAAAAGTCAAATTTAAAAAGCACACTTCACACAATATTCTTCTCATTTCTATAAGCAAAATCAGATAAGAATTTTCAAATCAAAGCCAGGCACATTTCTGAAAGAGTAAGAAGAAAACAAGTTACTATTTCTGTCAGCGGATAATTGAACAATCTGCTGAAACTAAATACTCACGAGTAAAAATATAAAAGGAAAAGGAACTTACGTTACACTACGCACATAAAAATGTTTCTAGTTATACAGTGGTGGATTAATAAGGTACTGAAGAGGTGTTTGGAAGAAAGGGACAAGATTGACAACCAGCAACAGAAAGATGTTACCGCACGTCATTTGAAATGTCAATAAAATTAATTAAAAGGCTTAATGAAAAATCAATTTTTATTAGGTCTCCACCAAAGAGCTGTGTTTAAAAGCTGTGTGCTGGGCAACAGTGGTGCGCCCCTTTAATCCCAGCACTCGGGAGGCAGCTGGATCCCTGTGAGTTGGAAGTCAGCCTGGTCCACAGAGGCAGTTCCAGGGCAGCCGGGACTGTTACACAGAGAAACTCTCATCTCAAAAAAACAGAAAAACGGGGGGAAAATGCTGTGTGCTTGGAAACAGAGCAAGATCAAACAGTATAACTTTCCTAGTGCGGTGAATCGGGGCGCACCGGCGGGTGGGGGTGACCTTTGCTTCAAGGGCCCAACTCTCACAACACTGGTCAGAGTACATTCCCATCACAGGAGCAGTGAATAACAAATTCTTTAAGGCCCTCCGATCCTCAAATCAAAGACCGTAATTTCATTAAAGGATTAGAACTGATGTGCTGGTAGTTAAAACAAATACAAATTCTTTCTTACGCACAGATTCCTTCCTTCTGTATTTTATTCCCATCTGAACAGCATTCGATATTTAGACTGCTCGTGTCCATAGGCTCATTCTGTACAAAGAAACCAGGCGGCTGTCATTTCAAAATGAGTGGCAGGACAAGCCTTCTTTCTCCGTTGTTTTAAGCTTGACCGAGTGAGCTACAATAATTACCTTCCAGCGACATCTGCTGCTATTGCTCCCTCCTTCTTCACAATCACAAGGTCTTTTCTTAGCCATGCATGAAGGATCAGTCTTTTAGATAAGAATACAGCATTAATCGGAGAGGGGTTTATACTGCCCCGATAAACAAACATAGTGAAAATATGAGGTGATAAGCTGTCTCTACCTCATAAACTCTTATCTACTGTGGGATGCATTTACAGTGGCCCCTTTATCCATGGTTTTCCCTAGCAAAGTTTCAATTATCCAGAGCTGACTGTGGTTGGAAAACACTTAAATGGAAAATTCTAAAAATGAACAGTTTGTAAGTTTCAAATATCTTTTTATCAAAGCATAGTTTTGGTTGTCCTATTTTATTACTTATTATTGTGAATCTCTTATTGTACCTCACACAAACTAACCTTTATCACATGTAAGAGCATATAGGAAGATATTACATATAGAGCTCAGTACAATACTTTTTTTTGGAGATAGGGTCTCACTATGTAGCCCTGCAAAACAGTAATTCCAAAGATCAGTACCCTGGTGCCGCATATACTAATATCAGACTGTGCCCCTCAGGGCGCATGTGCATGTGTGTACACATGCCTGTGTGTGTGCAAGTGAAAACCAGAGGGTGATACTTTCACTGACTGCAGAGCTCACTGTTTCAGCTAGAATGACTGGCAGCAAGTCCCTGGGATCTGCCTGCCTCTGCTCTGCCATGCACTTTAGATAGAGGCATGTACCTCCATGCCTGGCTCCTTGTGTGGGTGCTGGGGGCCCAAACTAAGGTCTTTGTGCTTGCACAACAAGAACCAAGTCAGAACTTCACATCCTTGAGCCATCCCTCCAGCCCCTCAAAGGAGCTTTTCTTACACTCTATTGACTATACATACTTTTCCAGGCATTCCCTTAGAAACCTATGACATAGCAGGATTTCTACGTTTTCCTTTAAAAACAAACACTGAAGAGCAGAAGAGGCTCAGCAACCTGTGCAGCTCCTGCAGGAAAACCAAGTTTTTGTTTGTTTCCCAGAGGCTCACAACTCCCTAACTCCAACTCCAAGGAATCTGACATCCCTAGCCTCTTCAGGCACCTTCACTGGTGTGAACACACACATACACCCACATTTTAAAAAATTAAATTGCATATACCCCAAGATAGTGAATCAAAACCAGTTACTTCAAATTGGCACTTGTATAGTACCTCCAATCTTATCCACACCCTATAAAAAGAGATTAAACATTATTTTACTAATTTCCCACTTTTTCAGTGGCACCACAACTTTCCTAATAAGAAACTCAAAATGTTCATTGGTTTTAAAAAATGTTTTGTTTATTTAATGTGTTAGTGGACTGTCTGCATGTATACCTACACGCCAGGAGCATCTGATCCCATTACAGATGGTTGTGAGCCACCATGAAGTTGTTGGGAATTGAACTCAGAACCTCTGGAAGAGCAGTCATAGTTCTTAACCGCTGAGCCATCTCTCCGGCCCTCCAGCCCTAGTTTCTAACTTTATTATTTCTTGCCTTCTATATTCAACCTTATTGTCAAGTCTATTTTTGCAAATTTTTCCCATCTCTTCCTCCTTCTTTCTAGTTCCACTGATGATCAAAGTCTAGTCCTTATTACTGCAGACTTGAACTGTTTCGGTCCCTAACGTGGTCTATCGGCCACCACTGTTGCTACATCTGAAATGATATACTATCATCTTCCTAAATTTTGTTTTCATCATTTCCCCTCTAAAATGGTAAACTAGTCACTGTAGGGGTTCATTCATCTTTAACGCTCATTACTGAGCACAGAACAACCATATAGATATTTAATGACCTGTTTGTTGAATAAATACATAAAAATGTGACTCTCTTTAAAATGTTCAATTTCTCCCTATCTACAACAGAAGTTACAAACTCAAATACCCACAGAGACCAAGAAGGAAATGCAATGAGTAAAAGTACCTGTAAAACAACAGGAAGTGACAGGGATTGTGGCAAACTGGAGAGCACGTGTTCCCTGGAGGGGTAGTTTTTTTGCTGTTTCCACTGATCAGTGCAACAATGGAGCATCGGCCCCATATTCTAGCCCATCTGATTCTGAAGTTAAGGTAGGCTGGTGGGACGGCTCTCTTTAGGTGCTTGCTGTCCAGTCTGACAACCTGAGTTCGATCCCCAGGCCCCGCCCAGCAGAATGAGAGCTGGCTCCACAAGCAGTCCTCTGACTCCCAACACCACACCCACTAAATAATGTAATTTTTAAAAGGATAAGCCAAAAGCACAGATTTCTAAAACTTGCTTGTCTTTAAGTAGTGACAACTCTAATCTCACTTAAAATATGAAAATATCACTATCCCCCTCACCAACTAATCAACAAAAGACCCTACAATACAAGCTAAAATGAACACATTTACAGACCAAATATAGCCCTCATATCACAAATTGATAACACATTTATAGACCAAATCTAGCCCTCAGGTCACAACTTGATAACTCTGATGTATAGGATAAAAGACAAACTTCTGGCTTCTAAGTTGTTTTTTTTTTTTCATTATTTCTATTTATTTATGTTTTTATTTTATTTGTCAAAGGATCTGTCTATATAGACCAGGCTGGTCTTGAATTTATAGAGATCTACCTACCACTACCTCCTGAGTGCTGGGATTACAGGTGTGTGCCACCATGCCTGGTTTAAAATTTTTCTATCAGTTTTATTTTGTGGAACCATGTGTGTGGGAGGGGGGGTTCCATCCTCAGAACCCACAACAGAAGGAGAGCAATTCCTTGTGATTAAAAAAGTAGGATAAAAGTAACTATTTCTATAATATTAAAAAATGCTGATCAGACCCTTTACATACAGTTTGTATAGCAATATATACAGGATTCTAACGGTTCTAAAGGCTGCATGAAAACACAATTAAGGGTTGTTTTTCAGTGTAAAACTTTATCTCTAAAGTAAAGCCCAGTAAAGTCATAGATAACTAATGATTAAGCAGTACTGAAACCACCTTAAGAAAATATTAGGAATACTATTAATTTTGATACAAAATAGTTCTGATAATACTATACTCACTGAAAAAGAAAAAAAAAATGTATCTTTTGGCAAAAGGTAGTCAAATTCAGGAATGACATAAAACAAAGAACTCCCACCCAGAACAGAAGCATCTGAAGTACACATTCAGCTTTAAGCTAGCAGAGATGATGCCTACATCCAGATAAATACTCTACTTACCAGAATCATAATGATCTCCTCTGCTTGAAGACTCAGCCAAAATACTCTTCATTTCTGTGTCAACCAAGAACTATGAGAGCTGAGCATAAAAAGTCAACAAGCTCAAGTCAACAAAACACTAAATGACTTATGTCTTAAAAGACTTAACGTGCCCAGCAATGAAACAAAGTAAATTCATGCAACAGAATATTTTCCTGAAACTTAACAGTAAAGCTACCCACCAGCAATTCCAGAAGGACGTGACACCAGATAAGCTTCTGAACAGGAGCCTCCTATTGTAAACTCTGCACTATCACTTGCTTCTGTCAACAGATAACGGAAAAACAATATCCATTTCTTTGGTGGAGAATGTAGAGGTTCAGAACACTGTTATGTCTAGAACTAAATATAGTTCCAGAATAAAGGATCTTGGCATTTCTCCTATGGTTAGTGTCATGGTGCTAGCAAGATGGCTCAGGGGTCCTTGCCATGCAAACTGATGATCTGAGTTCAATTTCCAGAACCCAGGAAGGACAGAACAGACTCCATGCATGCACCGTATTCATACACGCACTCACCTGCACACACCCACACACACGACCCAATTGTTTTTTTAAGTTTTAAAATATTCATGGATGACCACCTGGAACTGGATAACCAATGTGAGAGGGTGGGGGCACTCTTTCCTGGGTAAGTCTATTGGTGTCATCCTGTTCAGGTCTTGTTTAGATAACCCTGAAATCATATACATATAAGCAACATAATATGGACTGAGCAGGTTGTATTTCTTTGGGAATATATATATTATGCATATGTATTTAATAAATATATATGTAACAACAGTTAAAGAAAAAGAGGCCATGAATCAGAGAGAGGAGGAGAGTGTGTGCACAGTGTGAGGAGGCACACGGGGCTGTGGCAGCTAGATGGAAGAAAGGGAAGGGGGAAATGAACTTTATCTTAATTTTTTAAAAAGCAGTTTTGAGTTGTGAAATACCAATACATTTAGTTAGGCCTTAAAAATTATACTTATTCATGCTGTTTTCAAAAATCAATTGATAAAACATGCATAAAAGGTTGATATAATTTTATTATAATTTCAAAAAACAAAAATATTTTACGCTTGATAAAATACAATAAATTATAAAGTACTTTAAAGTACTACGTATAGCTCATGTGCTGGCACCTGCCTTTGCTCCCAGCACTCTGGAGGCAGAGGCAGGCAGATCAGGCCAGCCTGGTCTACAGAGTAAGTTCTAGGACAGCCAGAGCTTCCAGAGCTACATATGAGACACTGCCTCAAAAAATAAATAAATAAAAATAAAAAATAAAGTACTATGTATTCATTAAGAAGCAATCTTGCCAGGCATGTTGGTACACAACTTTAATTTCAGCACTTGGAGACAAGGAAGACATAGCTTTCTGAGTTCTAGGCCTCTAGGCCAACTCAAAAAGGGGTGGGGTGGGGGTCTAGAGAGATGGCTCCGAGGTTAAGAGCACCGCCTCCTCTTCCAAATAACCATTCCCGGCACCCTCACAACCATCTGTAATTCCAGTACCAGTGTCCTCTTCTGGCCTACAGAGGCACTGCACCTAACGCACAGACTTACGTGCAAGCAGAACATTCATATATATATAATAAAAATAGATTAAAAACAATAAATTATTTAAATAATATCTTATTCAAGTCAAAATTTTACCTTGATGAGTTAATCTGTAGGCCTCTGTTCAAATGGTAAATTTTGGACTGGCTTTTATTTAGAACCAATTTCTGTAATGAAGTCTAAATATACACCTTATGACAGAAGACACCCTGCTCCTTTTCTGCTGTTTTTCAATAGGGTGTTTTATGGATTCCTTCTCAGAGGTAATGTAAAGAGATTCTACTCATGGACCCATTGTCACACATAGGGGAGAAAATGCACCAGAAATACAGTCAAAATAGGCCATAACCATGCTAGCAGATGGTTCAAAACAATTTTCAAGGCCCCATACCAAATCAACAGGCTTACTGTAACCGCAAAATTTACAAACTACAGAAGCCACACACCCCAGGGGATGAGGTGAGGGAAGAGAGAATTAAGATCAAAGACTTCACTTTATACTTAAGGGTGTAGTAATTAAGTTCCCCCTAGAGAAAAAAAGGGGGAGGGGGGTAGAATCCAACATTGATGTTTCAAATAAACGTTAAATGTAATTTGAAAGGGAGGATAATGCAGAACAAGCTTCAATCACAAGTCTCTTAACTATTGACCTGGCAGTCACGATACCAGTCTTCCGTAATGACTCACTCACTCTCACTGAATGAAGGCATAATCACAGGGCTCCTCCTCTGAACGAACTAGAATTCTGGAGTACTCCTTTTGGGGAACCGGGACGCGAGGAAAGCGCTTGCAACTTTATGCAACTTGCAGCAGAGCGGACTTGAGGATGCGTGCGCTATTGGCTAACGGGAACCCTGGGGTCGGCTGGAATCGAGCATCTGGCAGCACGGACATGGGGGCGGACGACCCTCCCCGCCACGCCGCCCGGGCAGGGAGCCGGCGTCGGAGGCTCACAGCCTCGCCCCAGCCACCGCCCTCGGAAAAGTCAACTGCCTCCCCGAAAGCGTTCGGCCGGGGACGGTCCCCGGGCATGCGGTCCTCCACGGAACCCGCGAGACAGAAGCGAGGATGGAGGGGAGGTGAGCATGGATCCCGCAGCACGGGCGCCGCCGAGGCAGAAGCAGGGGCGCGGGCAGGATCGCCGCACCCGCCCGACTGGAAGCGCTTCGAGCCCCCACGAGCGCCGCTCGGACGCGCGCAGGGGGCTCGGGGAGCCTCCGGGAAGCGAGCCTCTCGCGGCTGCCACGCCGAGGCCCCGCGCCCGGCCGTCCCGCTCCCGCCCCTGCCGGCCTCCCGCCAGGCCCCGACCCGGGGAGCGCCGCCGAGGCTCGTGCACACTCACCGCGCGCGCCGCCCCGGCGCGGACGCCGGCCGCCTCGGAGCGCTCGCCGCCCCGCCCCTCGCCGCGGACACGTCACGCGCGTGCGCCCTCCGCGTGCCCCCAACGGCGCCGGGGACGTTAGCTCTTCGGCGTGGTGGTTTCCTTAGAGACCGAGTCGGCCCCGGTGGCGGCCACCAGGAGACGGCGGCGGTGAGACTCCTGGGGAAGTCAAAATGCCGGCGAAGGACAAGAAGAGAGGCAAGACCAAAGTCAAAGAAAAAGAAAAGAAGTAAGAGCAGCGGCGGCGCAGGGTCGCCTCAGCCCTCCGGGCATTTTGAATCCAGGAGCACGCTGACTGGCTGCTCTGCTGGGCTGTCCATCCGACTTTCGGTTGCCAGGCTTTTGACCGCCGCTCCCGTTCTTTTTTTTTTTTTTTTTTTTTTGGCCCTAGCCTCGGAGATATCTGTAGCCTCAGAGATCTTCACTCTGAGGCCGATATGAACTGGTGTGGTTCTAGTCTAGCTCTAGTCAGAGAGGTTAGTTGTCCCTCGGGCCTTTCAGGAATCCTTTTTGGCTCAGAAGGGGGAACGCAAACTCAGCAGACTGATCAGATCCCCCACCCTCACTGGTACTGCACTAACCCCATGGTGCCTTGGAGTTGCTGCTAGAATGTCAGTAGACCTACTGGGCTACCACGTGGTTCCCTAATACTTTGAAATCACACTTGGAGACTGAGGCAGTTCTAGGGCAGCGGGCTACATAAGGGAGACCTTGTTTTTAAAAAGAAGAAAAAGGTCACTTGATTGGTCTGTGAGTGTAGCTCAGAGGTAGAGGGCTTGTGCAGGGTCCTACGTTCCGTTTACAGCAAAATAATTTAAGAGTGTAGTTTCATACTCAGGGCACAAAGGTTGGGTATAAGGAAAGCACTAAAGGAAAAAGCGAAAATCACCTGTCAGCCCACCATCCACAGTTAACCATTACGATCATTTTTAAAATATATTTTCTGAATTAAATGATTTGTAGATAGGTTAATGATCTGTAGATTACCAGACTCACAGCCTGCCCAAAGGATCAAACCTGATAGGGAAGTGTTCTACCGCAGAGCCGTATCTCTGGACTCTTACAGTAACATATACATTCTACAAGGTGATTGAGAAAACAAAATATAACTTCTCAGTTTAGTATATTCTAAAAATTGTCAATAGCTTATCACAGCCTTTTTATATATTTGGTCCTCCATCTTCAGTGCATATGTGAACAAGGAGGAACAATAATGTATTTGCATTCTCTGAATGTTCCATGGCTCATTGTTTGAGAAACCCTACTTGTTTTTTCCAGTAACTTACTGGACTTTTTCTTAGACGCATTTAATTGCTTGCATCAAGTATTCTTGATACTTTGAGGTAGCAGCTGGAGATTGTAGAAAGGCATTCTATCGCTAGTGTCTAAATCACACTGGAAAGGGACAGCACCTGCTAGGTCAGGCTGAAGAGCTGGGGATGGAGCTGGCCTGAATTTGAAGAGAACAAAAGGTAGGTGTACAAAGGGACTAAGCATCAGGAGTTGAGAGAGTATGGAAGTTGGCAGTTTAAGTAAGAAATGGCTATTTATACACTTTGGGAGACTAGTTAGAATTTAAATGTAGGTGAAACTTTTTATGAATTATATAGCTAGTGCCTGTTGTAGGGCAGTATTTTGTTGATTTCATGCAATATTTATTTCGAAGGACCTCACTCCCATCTATTTTTTATGGTTCTGGGGATCAAAGCTAGGGCTTGATGTATGCTAAGCATTCATTCTACTGCTACACAGGGCCTTACTTAAAAATTTTTCCCTCCCAAAGATTTTTTTCATCTCTGCATAAATGATTATTGTGTTAGCCTACTGTGTGGGCTCAGCCAGAGAGACACAGAGGCATGCTCATTGGTACAAGCTCTGCCAGACCTCAGCAGAGGGAACCACTGTCCTGGCCAGTGCCATACTCCATAGTAGAACCTTGAGCGTCTCAGCTCAGGTGTTTTTATTCATTTAGAATGCCTTGGGTGTTCTACTGATACCACATGCAGATCATAAGCAATTAAACATCCCCCACAGAAATCCAACACCTGCAAACAATATGGAACACCAAGACCTAGGCTAGCCCCTTACCCAACAGTGCATAAAACAATTTCAAACATAACTAAAAATAAACTTCCCCAACAGATTATGGCGTGGGTTTTAGGCATCCTTAAAGGCTACTGTACTGCAGTGCAACAAGTAAAGTATTTAACAGCCCAAGCAACTTGATCCTTTGTTCAAGGACTAGCCAAAACAAAGCAAAAACAACAAAAACTGGAGGTAGAATGGGTGTGGAGACTACAGACATACAACAAATGTGTCTTCCTGTAGAAATGTAACCATAAAGGAGTAGAGAGAACCAAGGTTCACAACTGAGTAGAATAGCAGAAAAGATTAGGAGCTGAAACTATAGTTCATTTGTAGAGCACACGCATAGTACACTCAAGAACTTGGCTTTGATACTCCGCATAGCAAAAATAAGTAAATAAAAATATGGAAGAATGAAGCAAAGGCGAGAAGGTATAGAGCTTTATGAAATGCATTCGACATCTATTTTGTCTTCGTTTTTCTAGTCCTTTAAAGTCATACTCCGAAGGTCTCCTTTTCAGGGAAGCACCTATTGAAGTCTCTTATGTGAATACAAATAAATGTATATTTCTTATTAATGCATTTATCCAAAAAATACATTTTTATGTGCCAGGCAGTGTCAAGCAAAACAAAATTGGTACTAATAGAGTAAAGAAAGCTACATGCTGTCAATATCCTGTTCTGCAGGAAAGGAGGAAAAACAGAGGACCAAATTGTTGAACAAGCCAAGGCCAATGCCTCTCTTTGGGAGGCCCGACTGGAAGTCACGGAACTCTCCAGGATTGAATATCGTGATACTTCCCGAAGACTGGCAAAAAATAATGAAGACTTAAAGAAACAGCAGTATAAACTGGAAAAAGACACTATGTCTGTATTAAGCTACTTGAAGAAGCAGGATCAGGAGAAAGATAATATGGTAGGTAGGTAGAAAACTGTGAACTTCACAACCTCCCCTGAGTTTATGTGACATGGTTATATTTTTTTAAGGTTTTTGTTTTGTTTTGTTTTGTTTGAGACAGTTTCTGTGCAGTCCTAGCTGTCCTCAACTCTGTCTCCACTGAGAGTTTTTTTTTTTTTTCCATTGTAAGACTTGAAGTCTCATCACATAGTTAGGACATTGTAGCATTCTGTTATTTCAGAATGGCTTGGCTGTCATTAGCTTTGTCTTTATTTCCTGTAGCATTATTCATGTTAACATAGATGAAAGCAACTTAAAACTATCACTGGAGTGACGGCTTAGCAGTTTAGAGTGTGCACTGCTCTTCCAGAGGACCTGAGTCTGGTTCGCAGCACACACATTGGGCAGCTCACAACTGTCTCTAATTCCAGCTCCAGGGAGATCTGATGCTTCTTAACCACCAAAGGCACCCACACACATGTGGCTATACTCAGATACAACACATAATTTTTTAAAAAATCTGAAAAAACAACTAGCAACTTAAAAACCCATTTAAAAAATAAATGGATAGAGAAAACCAAGTGAAGCTGGGTGTGGCTGCATACATTTTAATCCCAGCACGTCCAGAAGACAATCAGATCTCTGTGAGTTTGAGCCTAGCCTGGTTTATATGTCCAGTTCCAAGACAGCCAGGGCTACATAGAGAAACCGTGTCTTCACGCCCCCCTCCTATCCCTCTTCCCCCAAAGAAAAAATGATAATTAGGTACACATATTTATGGACAATCGTACAGCCTTAAGAAAACCATGTAACATGCTACAGTATTGTAAAGCTCAAGGATATTGTGTTAAATGTCATAAGCCAGTCACAGGAGGTTAAATGCTGTACAATTCAAATCATTTGAGATAAATAAAGGATTCAAATAAAAAGTGATTTCCAGAGGCAGAGAAGAGAGGAAAAGGAGAATTGTAAAATGAAAAATTCTAGATATCTTTTATGTGATAGTGTGAACATAGCACCACTAACCTGCACACTTAAAAGTGGTTGATAGAGTAAATTTAATGTTGTGGTTTTAATGTGTCTGTGTGTATGCCTGAGTGCATATATGTGCTTCACATATATGCAGGAGTCAGGTCAGAAGAGGACATCAGATCTGGAACTGGAGTTATAAGCAGTTGTGAGCTGCCATGTAGGTACTGTGAATCAAATCTGAGCCCTCTGCAAGAACAGTAAACACTCTGAATCAATGAGCCATCTCTCCAGCCCAATATTTTTTTACAACTATAAAGAAAAGTTAACCACATAATTCTGATGTTAGCTAGATGTTGGAAACTGTCAATAACAGATTAAGTGTGAGTAAATCCTTGTCCCCTCCTACTTTACTGTCTCTCCTGGGTCACTGGCCTTAGTATTTAAAATAATAAACCACGTGAATGGAAATAGTACACAGAACAATGTCTATGTCTTCCTTATGCCTTTTATCTTCTACAGATTGAAAAACTGAAACAGCAATTAGCTGAAACAAAGGAAAAAGCCAAAGACGAGAAGGAAAAACTTGTGAGTATCTACATATACTAATAATTTAACTTCTAGGGAATCAGTTTTCTAATGAGTTTGGTTATTTTAGGCACAATAAGTGGAGGGGGGGTTCGGAAGTCCAGGGGTAGTGTTTGCCTAGCATCCACAGGCCCTGGGTTTGATTCCCAGATCCTTAACAAAAACAAGACAAGAAATGAACAAATTAAAAACCCATGTAATTGTTTGTACAGATGTTCAAAAGTAGCATATTATGGATGCATGTTATATACACCAGCTACTTCAAAGGCTAAAGGAGTCCTATTCGAGTCTAGGAGTTAAGATGTTCTCAAGGCCAGTATTCTGTGCAACATAGCAAGATATTGTCTCAAAAAAAAAAGATAGTGAGTTTCAAAATCAGTAACAATACTTGGGAGTTCAGAGGCAGGAATATAGGACTGTGCTGTGTGCTAAAGATCAAACCCAGGGGCTTCTGCATGCTGGCGCGTGTTCCACCTTATGTTGTATACCAGGCTCAAAACACAGGATTTTTTTCTTTTTTCTTTTTTAAATAAGTTTTTTTGAGACGGGTTTTCTCTATTGTAACTGGCTGTTCTGGAACTCAGTCTGTAGACCAGGCTGGCCTCCAACTCACAGAGCTCCACCTGCCTCTGCCTCCCAAGTGTTGGGATTAGAAGCGTGCACCACCACCACCCAGCTAGGATTTTCATTTTTATGTATGATACATCTTTATCTCTTACCAAGAACCTTGATTCTAAATGATATCATTATAGTTTCTTTTTTACTTAAAGCTTAATACAACAACAATCTCAGAAAACTAATACCACCACCAGTAGATTACTAGAAAGAGTTCAGAATAGTATGAAATTTTTGAAGTGGGAGGTTTTTTCCTTCTAAATATATACCAATAAAGATATTTAATCAAAACTGCAAAAATCTCCCTCCATCCCTAATTCAACACTACAATTTAAACACCAAGTGAAAACCAGGTGTGGTTGTCATTCCTGCAATTCTAGCATTCAGGAGGCTGAGGCAAGAGGATTGTTGAGAGTTGAAGGCCAGCCTAAGCTACACAGTGAGTTCAAAGTTAGGGTAGGCAAAGTGGAAAGATCCTATCTTACAAATAATATGAAATCCTTTCTGTGAGATAGTGTTGCCAACTGAACACAATAGCTTTGAGTTTTAGAGTGGTCTTATTTGCTTAGAGTTTTATTCATTTGTTGCAGGGGACTAAACCCAGCGTTTCACATATTGACCACACATTCTACTCACTAACCTTCTGGCATCATTTTACAGAAATTAAAATTTTATGCAAAAATTATAGCTTTATACAAAATAAAGATTGGACAGTTGTTTTAAAAAGATATACAAATGGCTCAGGCCTCTGCATGGAGCATGGCTCTAGGGAACACTTGTTTTTCCTAACTCATTTACTTCTTTTTTGAATACAGGAACAAAAGTATACTGTGCAAATAAATGAATTGGAGGGAAGGTTTTACCAAAAAGCCAAAGAAATTGGCATGATTCAAACAGAGCTAAAGACAATAAAACAATTCCAGAAGAGAAAAATCCAAGTGGAAAAAGAATTAGAGGATGTAAGTTTCTTTCTGTCCTTTTTTTTTTTTAAAAAAATTATTTTGTGTGTGTGTGTGTGTGTGTGTGTGTGTGTGTGTGTGTGTGTGTTTTGCCTTCATGTATGTAAGTACACTGCATGCATTCCTGGTGCTATAGGAGGCCAGAAAAGGATGCTGCAGGCTCTGGAACTAGATTTACTGAAAGTTGTAAGCCACCACATGGGTGCTAGGAGCTAAACCTGGGTCCTCTATAAAAGCAGTAAATGCTTTTAACAACCATCTCTCCAGTCTCCTCTTCCTCCTCCTCCTCCTCTTCTTCTTCTTTTTTTTTTTTTTTAAAAAGGAGATTGGATTACCAATTTAACTCCTGCAAAAGTCTTCATATTCATTCCTGTGGGACATCAGGACATGTTAGAGAAGAGAAAACAAAATGTCTTAATCTGCTACATGTTCTTTTTCTTTTTTATATTTATCTATTTTCTGTATGTGTTTGTAGAGTGTATCTGTGTGTGGGTCAGAGGACATCTTGTAGAATCAGTTCTTTCCTTTTACCGTGTGGGTTTCAGGGATCAAACTCAGGTTACTATGCTTGGTGGCAAACACTTTGATCTTCTGAGACAGATCACCTGCCTGACAAGGTTCTTTTTCTAGGCATTGATTTCTTTGTAAACTTGGCAAATCTCAGCCAACACACCATCCCATGTTAGTCAGTAGTTAAATCTTAAAATCAAATTGAAGCAATCCACCAGTTCTTAGGAATTACTAGAGGAAGGTAGCAGAATTCTACAGGAAAAAATGTGTTTAGGATGATAAGAGACAATTTTAGAAAAAATTTAGAAGGCTGTATAGGTAGGGATGAATGGGTTGAGGAACACTAAAGTTTCCTGAAAGGAGGCTGTTTTTAGTTATTTGCTGATTTCCATGGAATAACTAGGGATAGTCATCCAAATGCTTGATTAAAACCTAAGAATTTGTTTCTAAAGTGGCATATTCATATGGCGGTGGAGGTGTTGCCAGTGATTGGTAGTAGGCCTCAGCATGGTTCACCTGGGCCCTCAGTAAGCTGCTTGAGTGTCCTTGTTATACATTGGTGGATGACTTGAGAGTAAATAATTCAGGGATTCAAGAGCTGTGCAGAAGCTGAGTGTGTGTGTGTTGGTAGGGATGGGATCCAGGGCCTCGCTTACGTATGGAAGCGCTCTACTACTGAACTGCATCCCCAGCCCCACAGCTTTTTTTCATGACCTAGCCTTGTAAGTGACATAGCAACATTTCTGCCATGTTCTACTATTTGGAACTGAGTCTCTAAATCTGGGCCACATTCTAGAGCTGGAAATTAGGTTCCATTATTTGTCAAAGAATTGTAAACATACTTTAAAACCACACACCCTTGTAGCCCTAAATATACAGCTGTAGTAGGAATATTTGTTTATTTTGATTTATTGAGACAGGGTTCTTGTTAACTAACCCTGGCTGGTCTGGAACTTTCTGTATACCCAAGCTGGCCTCATACTAAAACAACATTCCTGATTTGGCTTCTCAAATGCTAGGATTATAGGCACTAGCCTCCCCAACTTTATTTTGTTTTTATTCTTTTTTTACTCTAAGATTTTATTTTTAGTTATGTGTATGGGGGGGTATAAATGTGTACATGTAGCTACAGAGGCCAGAATAGGGTGTTGGATCCCCTGGAGCTGGAGTTACAGGCAGTTGTTAGCTGACTTATATGGGCACTGGGAACTGAACTCTGGTCTTCTGCAACAGCAAAACATGCTCTTAACTGCTGAATCATTTCTCCAAGTCTCATCTTAATTTTATTTTGAGGAGGGTCTCATGTATCCTAAGCTGGCTCTGAGCTCCTGATCCTCTTGCTTCTCTGTCTCCCAAGTGCTGGGGTTAGAGGAATGCCTCATCATCCTATTAGGAATCTTTAAAATATCGGTTCTGGTGATATCACTTCCCTCAAATCTTCTATAATAGTTCTCGGCTATAAACAGCATATTGTCTAGACAGCCTAGTGTATAAGTTAACATATATCAAAGGCATTTAATGTTTTATAACACCGCATTTACCCCCAGTACACGGTCTTTTATTTTAATTTACCCAAACTGGATATTCATATAACTTTATTTTCTGTGTTGGTGCTTAAAACCCAGAGCCTTGGGTGTGTTTGACAAGCGATCTGTCAATGAACTACATTCCCAGGCTTTGTTTTCGTTTTGTTCAGAATACTTCATTATCAATACCTTCCTGATAGATCTCTATCCATTAAAATTTATCCCAGCCTTCAAAGGCTTACCTTAAATGCGCTTTCACCCTGAGGCTTTCCCAGAGACCTGTTTAACAATTCCTTGTACCTTTGCGTCGGGTTTTGTACACAACACATCTTGGTTTATCTTATCTTTCCTACTAGATTGTTAATTCTCGGAGACGGGAATTTTGTACTCATTATTATACAAGAACCACAGCAACACTTTACTCAAAGACTTATGGTGTTTAAACGTTAGCGGGCTGGCTGGCGCATGCGCCCTGACGCTCTCGGCTCCAGCGGCCGACCCGGCGCAGCTCAGCAGTGACGTAGCCGCCGGCGCCACCGTATTGCCAGCCGTTTCGGCGCATGGGAGTCGAAGATGGCAGAGCATGTTTCTCAGGAAAAGTCGGCGGACCAAGTGTGCACCTTCCTCTTCAAAAAGGCCGGGCGGAAAGGGAATGCAGGCCGTCGGAAGCGGCCTGTGTGCGACCCGGCCTCGGGGGAAAGCGGAAGCAGCAGCGACGAAGGCTGCACCGTGGTGCGACCAGAGAAGAAGCGGGCTGCCCACAATCCGATGATCCAGAAGACGAGTGGCAGCGGTAAACAGAAGGCCTACTGTGATCTGAGCAGTGAAGAGGAGGAGCAGAGCAAGGAGAGTCTGGGCGTAGTCTACAAGTCCACGCGCTCGGCCAAACCGGTGGGACCCGAGGATATGGGGGCGACAGCTGTCTACGAGCTGGACACAGAGAAGGAGCGAGACGCACAGGCCATCTTTGAGCGCAGCCAGAAAATACAGGAGGAGCTGAGAGGCAAGGAGGATGACAAGATCTATCGTGGAATTAACAATTATCAGAAGTACATGAAGCCCAAGGATACCTCCATGGGCAATGCCTCCTCTGGCATGGTGAGGAAGGGCCCCATCCGAGCCCCGGAACATCTACGTGCCACCGTACGCTGGGATTACCAACCTGACATTTGTAAGGACTACAAGGAAACTGGCTTCTGTGGCTTCGGAGACAGCTGCAAATTCCTCCACGACCGTTCAGATTACAAGCACGGGTGGCAGATAGAACGCGAGCTCGATGAAGGCCGTTATGGTGTGTATGAAGATGAAAACTACGAAGTAGAAAGTGATGATGAGGAAATACCGTTCAAATGTTTCATCTGTCGCCAAACCTTCCAAAATCCAGTTGTCACGAAGTGTAAGCACTATTTCTGTGAGACCTGTGCACTGCAGCATTTCCGCACCACTCCTCGCTGCTATGTTTGTGAACAGCAGACCCATGGGGTCTTCAATCCTGCGAAAGAACTGATTGCTAAACTGGAGAAGTATCGAACGGCAGAGGGAGGTGCTTCCAACACCCCAGAAGATCCTGATGTTGTCTGATTGTCCATTACTTGGATTTTCCATAATGCTCAAATCTCAAAGTACTTTTTGGTCACCTCAAAAACCAAAGCAACCATAAATTGAAGGAATATTAAGTTTTCTGGAAAGATTATCCAAGTTTTGTTTTATATGACAATGCTGCAGATGGAATTGATACAGTTAAATTACAAACTCTCAAATTACCCATTCTGTGTATAGCTATACATTCTGAGAAAATAAAATAAGAACTAGCTTATACTCTAGTGCCCTGATGTAATTTTCTTTTTTAAAGAACAATATCGCCACCTATTGGAGAAGTAGATTTCAGACCTTTTAAAGAGGGTTGTTTAAAATTAAAAAGCAAAGTTACGGCTTTAATTGGGGGTAGGGAGGCGACCTGTGGAATCTCAAATGTAGAAGAAATGAAGTAGATACGAGAAGCCCATATTTTTAAAATTGCAATGTATACATAATATAAGAAAATTTTATTTGCATAGAATTCATTATGCAACTTAAGTCTAAATACATTGAGCTTATGAAAAGGAATTCCAACTCATTCATTTTAAAGAAAAAATAAAATAAAGCCGGATTAGTGTGTTTGTTGTGTGTGTCTGTATTATGTGTGTGTGATCCTGTGCTTGTGCACTTAGGGAGGTCAGAGACCAACTTTGTGGAGTCATCTCCATCCTATCAAACTTAAATTGCCAGGCTGTGTGACAGATATGCTGACCCTTTTACCTCTGGAGCCATTTCACTTGCCCTTGGGTTGGGTTTTTGAGCCAAGAGTCTTTCTGTGTCTCGGACTGACCTGTAACTCTGTAGCTCTTTATTCCAGGCAGGTCTAGAACTTTGGATTCTTTTGCCTCAAGACTTCCAACTGCTTAGATTAGAAGTGTAGGTCACCATGCTCAGCCACTAATTTTCACCTTAACTTTTATTTATTTTTGTGTGTGTGTGTGTGTGTGTGTATAAAAGTTGGAATACAACTTGGAGTCCATTTTTTCCTTCCATTGTGTGGGTCCTGAGTACCTTTACCCTTTGAGCCATTTTATTGGCCCCACTAATTATCTTTTGACAGATTTATTGATATATAGATTTTGGGAGGAGTCTAATGTTATATCAAAGATCCATCTTCTGATACCAGGATGGAAGATATTTGGACCATACTTGAACTGGTTGTTGAAAAAATTATGTTGACAATAATTTTGAAAGTGTGACATTTCAAAACTGTAAGCAGTAAGAAAGCACATCTGAAAGAAATAATAAAATGGAGGTTTTATATATTTGAACAGATTATAATATAGAACATTATTAAGTATAGGTCAGGATAATGTTTTATCATTAAATGTTCACTATGCTAAACACTTTACCTGTATTGTTCAAACCTTACCTGTTCTAGTTACTTTTCTCATTGATGTGACAAAATACCTATGACAAAAGCAACTGAAAGAAGGGAAATTTTGGCTCACAGTTTGAGTACGGTCCATCATGATGGGGATGTCATGGCCTCAAGAATGTGAAGCAGCTGGTCACATTTGTATTCCATTTGCTTTCTCCTCATATTCAGTCCTGGACCCCAGACTGTTGGATAGTGCTGCCCACATTCAGGATGGCTCTTTCCTCTTCAGCTAAACCTTTCTATTTTTAAAAGATTGCCTATTTTTAGTTATATGTAAAATATTTTTTATTAAGTATATTTGTGATTGTATGGCCATGTAGGACAGAGGAGGAGCTGGAACTGCAGTTATAAGCCACCAAACATGGGTGCTAGAAACCAAACCACTAAAAGAACATTAAAAACTTAGCTGAGCTGTTTCTCCAGTTCCTGAACCTTTTTACAAACACATTAGGCACATCCAGAAGAGTGTTTCCATGGTGATTCTTAAGTTGACAGTGAAGAGTAACTGTCACATTACCATGCCCTATGAGATAATTATCCTTTTTTTGTCCTTTTTCATGTGCACATATGTATGTATGTTAATGTGTATGGGCAAGTGGTCTCGGGTGTGTGTGTGTGCGCGTGTGTGTGTTTCTACGTGCATGTGGAGGCCTAAGTTTGGTGTGTGGTTATACATGCATATGGAGGCCTAAGGTTGGTGATGGGAATCTTCCTCAATCAGTCTTTCACTTTATTCTTTGAGGCAGAGTCTCTCAAACCCAGAGTTCCCTGATAAGACTAAACTTCCTAGCTAGCTTGCTCTGAGGTTTCCTTACCTTCCATCTTTCAAAGCTGGAATTATAGGTGGGTGCCACATCCACCTGTCATTTACATTGAATTCTAGGGATCTGAGTCGCCTTTTCTTGCTTGCTTGGAAGTGCTTTAAATGCTAAGCCATCTCCCTGATCCATTATCCTCTTCCTTATATTTGTCAGACTATATAGCCTAGTTCCTAAAGTTCCTTCCAATTTAAGAATTTTATTATTTTTGTGATTCCGTATTTCATATATCTTAAGAGAATTTGTCTGAATGCCCTGGGAGCTGTTATTCATGAAGTTTCTTTAAAATACTAGATACCAATCTAGTAAATCTATAAATAGTTAAGGAAAATGTGCTCAAAGGTGATGACATTGATTTTGTGTTATGTCCAAGATTATATAACCTACAATGTATATTCAGCATTTTCTATGAATGTGTCCCACTCAATTTTCCAAGTGAACATGTTCTTCATTTTTCTTCCTTTAAATATTTTTTAGCTGAAAGAAAATTTAAGGAACACAGAGAAGAAACATCAGGAGACTCTTAGAAGACTAGAAGGAAGATTTTTTGAAGAAAAGGTATAGAATATTAGTGTTAAGAAATGTTTTGTTTACTAGAACAAAAGTATGTTTATATGTATTCTGAGCATTCTTGCATTCCATTTGTTATCATACTAGAAAATGTTATCAGGTAGCAGAAAATGAGTATATACCCATAATTGTAGCACTTAAAAGGTTGAAGCAGGAAGATCTTGAATTCCAAGCCAGCTCTGAGCTATATATCAAGTTCCATGCTAGCCTGTGCTATATACTAAGACTTGTCTCAGGGAGAAAAAAAGTTAAAGTAGAATATAAATGAGGGAAAACAAACCTTTATATTCTATACATCTCAGTGTCTAATCCTTTTTTCTTTTCTACTTAGAAATCTCTTTAATTTTTAATTGACACATAAAAATTAAAACTTGTACATACTAATGGTACCATGCAGTTTCTCAATATATTTATGCAATGTTTAAGTCAGGGTAAATATATCTTTTCACTTTTTTTTTTTTTGAGATAAGGCCTTTTTAGCCCCTACTGGTCTTAAACTTGCTATTTAGTGGGACTCTGCCTTGAACTCCTGATTCTCCCACCTCCACTTTCCATGTGGTAGGGTTACAGTGTATATCATGCCCCATTTTTAAGGATAGCTAGTTCCTTGTATAAGTACCATTTATGGTGGAACTTTCAAAATATTTTCTTTTAGCTTTTTGAAATGTATTGCACATTGATATCAATAGTCAAGCTGCTTGTGCAATAGCACATCAGAAACTTGTACTTGTATATAACTGTAACTTAGCGACCAAATCCACACTTCTCCATCTTTTCCCCTACCCTGCTAGTTTTACGTCAATGTGACACAAGCTAGAGTCATCTGAAAAGAAGGAACTTTGATTAACAAAATTCCTACATATGACTGGTCTGTAGGGAAGCCTGTAGGTCAGTGGTTCTCAACCTTCCTACTGCTGTGACCCTTTAAATACAGTTCTTTGTGTTGGGGTGTCCATAAAATTATTTTTATTGCTACTTCATAATTGTAATTTTGCTACTGTTACGAATAGTAATGTAAATATCTGATATGCAGATGGTCTTAGGTGACCCCTGTGAAATGGTTGTTTGACTCCCAAGGGGTCATGACCCATGAGTTTTAGAACTGCTGCTATAGGACTCCTCCCCTCGCACCCCCCAGAGGGTTTCTCTGTTGTAACTCTGGCTGTCCTGGAACTCACTCTGTAGATCAGGCTGGCCTCTAACTCACAGAGATCTGCCTGCCTCTGCCTCCTGAGTGCTGAGATTAAAGGCATGCGCCACCACTTCCCAGTGGACATTTTCTTAATCAGTAATTGGTGTGAGAAGGTCCAGCGCATTGTGAATGGTGCCATCCCTAGGCTGGTGGACTTGAGCGTTAGAAGAAAGGCTAAGCGAGCCCTAGTGAGCAAGCCAGTAAACAGCATTCATCCATAATCTCTGCATTAGCTCCTGCCCCCAGATTCCTGCCCTGACTTTCCTCAGTGATGGACTGTGATATAGAAATGTAAACAAACCCTTTCTTTCCCAACTTGCTTTTTGTCATGATGCTTTATCACAGCAATAGATGTGATGAAGATTTCCTAACTGAGATGCCCTCTTCACTTTTCCTGGCCTCTATAACTGCCATTCCACTATAAACATCTATGAGATGATCTGGCTTCCGTTTCCCCATTTTGTGGTGCTAAGGATTGAATATAGGACATTGCACACAGTAGGCAAGCACTCTACCATTGAGTTACATTCCAGGCAGAAACCAACCTTTTTTAGGGTGTATTTATGAGGGAGATCCTGTAGTACTTGTTTTTCTGTTCCTTGCTTCTTTTATTTAGCACAATGATCTCTAGTTCTAGTCACGTCACAGATGACAGGATTTCATTCCGTTTCATGACAGTAGCATTTCATTATGTGTGTATACCGCATTAGCCCATTCATCAGTTAGCAGATGGGCACTGGGTTCTATTCAAGTTTCTTGAAACATCCTTAAGACTTTTTTTGTGGTTGTCATTTTGTTTTTGTTTTTCAAGACAGGGTTTCTCTGTGTAGCTCTGGCTGTTCTGGAACTTGCTCTGTAGAACTCAGATCTGTTTGCTTCTGCTTCTCCAGTGCTGGAATTTAAGGCATTCACCACCACTGCCCAGCTGACTTTTTTTCTTTTTTCTTGTTTTTTTTCTTTCTTTCTTTTTTTGTGCCATCAAAGGCCAGAAGATGGCTCTGATCCCTTCATAACTGGAGTTACAGATAGTTGTGAGCTGCCATGTTGGGTGCTGGGAATTGAACCTTGGTCCTCTGGAAGAGCAACCAGTGCTCTTAACCACTGAGCCTCTCCTCCAGCCCCATACTTTCTTTTTTGTTGGCTCTTTCATCCACCAGTACTTAAGAGTTCTTAACGCAGATCATGTAAACAGGAATATATAAAAAATCTTGATTTACTTATTTAATTTTATGTGTATGTGTGTGTGCCTGAGTACGTGCATGTGCATCTTGTGCATGCAGAAGCCTATGGATGTCAGATCCCTTGGAATTGGAGTTAAAGACGGTTGTGAGCCACCATGTGGGTGCTAAGAACCTAACTCAGTCCAGTGCAAGAGCAGAAAGGGCTCTTAACTACTGAGGCATCTCTCCAGCCCCTGAATGAAATATTCTGTTTGATGCTGAAGTAATTACTTTGTTATATGAAAAAATTGTTGTTAGTAGTATAGTTTTGGATTAAACTTCCCATGTTCTATTTTTAGCACCGTCTAGAGCAAGAGGCTGAGAAGAGGATAGTAATGCTGGCAGAGAGAGCCCACCATGAAGCTGTGGTGTAAGACTGTCGCCTCCTTTGTCAGATAGTCTCTCCTCTCTGCTATTTTCCTCTTTGCTTGTCTTCTGTCTCTCTTGACAAGCTTTCTTTAAATATTCTCGTCTTCTCTTCTTCTCGTGTCCTCTACCTTTTATCCTCCACCCTTTCTGTAACAGCACGATGTGGTAGCAAGAGCGTAGTCTTTGAAGTTAGACCCTGGCTACCTGCATGTATGCTAACAATTGAAACTTTATTTTTTAAGCATTTTCTTATATTTATTTAGGTAGGTATGTATATCTGTGGGTACACTAGTGCCACCATGTGAGTGTGGATGTCAGATAACTTGCAGGGAGTCAGTTCTCTCTCTACCAGATGGGTTCCAGGATCAAACTCAGGTCATGAAGCTTGGTGGCAAGTGCCTTTTCCCATTGAGCTAGCTCACTGTTCCATTAGAATAATTCTTTATTCCCTTGAAAATGAATTTCTTCATGAAAAAATAGGCCATCCAGGCATGATGGCACACACAATAATCCCAGTGCTTAGCAGGTTGGGGGAGAAATCTCACCAGTTCCTGGCCAGCCTGGCTTACATAGGGAGATCCTGTTACAAACTAACTTAGCAGGATTGTCATAAGATATATTTGTAAAACTGTCTTAGTTACAGTTACTATTGCTGTGATAAAACACCATGACTAAAAGCAACTCTGATAGGAAAGGGTTTATTTTACTCATGGTTCCATATAACAGTTCATCATCAAAAGCAGTGAGGGCAGGAACTCAAGCAGGGCAGGAACCTGAAGGCAGGAGCTGAAGCAGAGGCCATGGTGAGAGCTGCTTACTGGCTCGCTCCCCGTGGCTTGCTCAGCCTCCTTTCTTATAGAACCCAGGACCACCTGGCCAGGTACTATCTCTACTATCATTCACTAAGAAAATGCCCTAAAGACTTGCTTACAGCCTGATCTTATGGAGGCATTTTCTCAACTGAGGCTCCCCCCTCTCAGATGACTTTAGCTTATGTCAAGATGACATATAAATAACACTAAGGATCTCAATGGTTTCTCTCTCTCTCTCTCTCTCTCTCTTTTTATTCCAGATGGGGTATTCTATGTAGCTCTGGCTGTCTTGGAACTCACTCTGTAGACCAGACTGGCCTCGAACTTACAGAGATCTACCTGCCTCTGCCTCCCGAGTGCTAAGATTAAAGGCATGCGCCACTACACTCGGCTGGGTTTATTTTCTTGTTAATATAGCAATCTGAGTCTGGTGGCTTTCTTCAGATGGTGATTCAGAAACTTGAGTTGCTTCCATCTTGTGTCTTTTACCTTGGTGCTCCTTAGTCTAGTCATAAGGGCATAGGGATAGAAGAGGACATGGGACACTGGTACCACCATTACTGTGTTGTGCTAGAGAGTGAAAACCCAAACTTGCACATGTTTGACAAGAATTCTACCACTGAGCTAGTCCTCTTTTTACTTTTTGAATCAAAATCTCACTAAGTTGCCAAGATCAGCCTTAAATGTATATATATGTATATATCTCTTTCAGGCAGTTGAACACTGCTGGAAGAAATGTTTTTAAAGAGAACATTTATCTTCACAAGGCGCTTTCATATCATGTGAAGGAAGCTGAAGCTCGACAGAAAAACGCCAAGAAGTTGCAAGACAGTCATTCCTGCCTTTTACATCAAAAGGTTCCCACTCTCATTTAGATTCCCCTCTCTTCCTAAGTATTGTGTTGGTAAATACCAAGAATGGAGTGTAATAATGACAGGACAGCAGTACCATTTGCCTTGTCTTGTCTTATTGGAAAAGATTAATTACTAAATGACTAAAGATGCATTGGGTGTGACTTTATAAATATATCTGAAATATAAACATGCATCTTATCCTCTAGTATCTTAGAATACTCAGTTTTGCTTTGTTTATTGTTGAACCTTGTGTCTTAGTGTTCTATTGCTGAGAAGACACCACGACCACAGCAACTCTTACAAAGGAAAGCATTTTATTGGGGTTTGCTTCTAGTTTCAGAGGTTTACTTTGTTGTCATCATGGTGGGAAGCATGGTACTAGAGAAGTAGTTGAGGGTTCTCCATCCATATCTGAAGGCAGTGGGAAGAGAAAGAGCCTCTGGGCTTCATCTTGGGCCCTTGAAAATTCAAAGTCCACCCCCAGTGACATACTTCCTCCAACAAGGCCACTAATATTGCCACTCGCTAGGGGTCAAGCATTTTTATCACAGATTATGGGGGCCATTCTTATTCAAACCACCACAGACTCTAAATCATTTAGGAATTGGTTTGGCTGTAACAGACCTGATATCAGTAGTATCACCACATAAAGGTTTAGTCTTGCCTGGTGTGGTAGCATTTACCTTTAATCCCAGCTCTCGGGAGGCAGAGGGAGGCAAATGTCTGGGTTCAAGGTCAACCTGCAAATTCCAGGACAGCCAGGACTTTATACAGAGAAATCCTGTCTTGAAAAACTCAAAGGCCCTTCCCCCCAAAAAAGGGTTTAATCTTTTACCTAAAGGATGGGATGCTTGAAGGAAAGCAATCCAGATCAGGATTTCTTCCTTAATTCTCTGTAATATAAAGCTTACATCCTAAACATATTTTTTAAAGTTTTATTTTTATTTTGTGTGTATAGGTATTTTGCCTGCATGCATGTCTGTGCACCATGTACATACAGGGCCGGTGGAGGCCAGAAGAAGGTTTCAGATCTCCTGGAACAAGAGTTATAGATAGTTGCCAGCCACCATGTGGGTGCTGGGACCCTGGTTCTTCTGTAAGAATACCAAGTGCTACTTGACTACTGAGCCATCGCTAGAGCCCTCATCTTTTTTTAAATGTTAGTGTTTATGTATGTCAGGCACCCTATGGCCTGGGTAGCTTATAGAACTCTAAAGGTTACTCCGAACAGTAGGAAGGAAAGATAAGAAAGAAAGAAAACGAACAAACAAAAAACCGTGGCTCCTTTAGAAATCCTCCCAGATGTCCTATTTCCACTTATATCCCAACCTGACCTTGCTGAACTGCAAGGGACCCTGGTTTTTTCAGCTAACTTGAGGGATAGAGAAAAATGGATATTCAGATAGATAACAAGGAGTCTGCTACAGTTTCTTTATAGACTTGCTAGTGTTTTTTTGAACAATTTTATTGTTTTGATAATATAAAATATATATTCTTGTAAGAATTGTAGAGAAAATTTGAAAGTTTCCTAATTAATAAAATCAGCAGATTGCCTTCACAAGCCTAGTCAAGGGCCCAAAGATGTTTGTTACTTTTTCTGTCCACAGAGACATGAAAACAATCACATCAGCCTGACATCAAGCTCAAATCCCCTTAAGTAATATGAAATACTGAAGGACCTTTAAGTTCTGGAATGTTTAAAGAAAAAAAAAAACCCTCATTTCCTGTTTTTTAGGAAATCAATGAGCTTTTGATTAAGGAAAAGATTATGCAACTTACCCAGCAGAAATCACAAATCCAAACTCTTCAGAAGAAGGTGCTAAGCTTGGAGAATGCTCTGACTTACATGACCATAGAGTTTGAGACTGAAGTTTCGAAACTGCAGCAAAAGGCAGCAATGGAGAACCAAGCCGGTCAGGTAGAACTTGACAAGCTGCAGCAGATTCTTCAGATGAAGGACAGGGAAATGAACCGAGTGAAGAAGCTGGCTAAGAATATACTGGATGAGAGAACAGAAGTGGAACAGTTCTTCCTAGATGCTCTACAAGAAGTGAAGGAACAGATTCTAATCAACAGGAAGCATTATAAGCAGATAGCACAAGCTGCTTTCAATTTAAAAATGAGAACAGCGTGTGCAGGAAGAACAGAATATCCCAAAATCAGGACATTTGATGGCAGAGAGCACAGTACCAATAGTGTGAATCATGATCTCATGGAGGCTGAAAAATGGTACTAATAATGATGTAATATATTGTGTTTTCCTGCTCTTATTTTCAAATAAAACCAAAACCAAAACACAAAAAAACTCAGCAGGTTGTCGTTGTTCATGCCTGTAATCCTTACACAGGACAGACCTAAGTTCCTGGCCTGGGCTACAGAGAGAGAACCTGTCTCAACCTTGTCTTCCTTTAAAAACCAAAACAAAACAAAAAACAAAACAAAACCAAATTCGGTTTGGATCCATTGATTAGTGAGTTTCTTGAGGACAGGAACTGACTTATCTTTTAGGCCCTATGCTTTGGCGTAGTATGTAAGGCTTAGTATGTATTCTTAGTAGCTGTTCCCATTTATTTCATGACAAATTTGTTAACCTGATTATTTTGTCTCATGAGATATCATTGTAATTTTACTTTTTAAAATTGTAATCTTTTGTACAAAACATTGTAATCTTTTACTTTTAAAAGAGTCTTCATCTTAGTTCTTATAAATTGGAAATTTCTTGTAAAGGCTTGAGATAAAATTAATAGGTTACAATAACTACATAATTTTTTAAATCAATATAATTCTTTATAGTACTGTCATGCAGAAATGTTCTGTGGATTGGAGGGTATTCACTAGTGCCCCCTATATCACTGTATTGACTAAAAGTCTTAAAATTTCCCAAATATCTAGAGGTTTAGTGATACTATGAAAAAGTGGAATGTCAGAGGAAGTTTAGACTATGTAGGAAGGTGCATTTGGTTTCTTGATAGCACTTTGCCTGCTATAAACTGTTACTTCAGATCATAATACATCATAAAAACATCAAAATGTTTTTCTCATTTTATCTTAATGACTGTAGAACATTTGCGATTGGCCAGCACATTGATAATCCTTTTCAATTTTTTATGATTTTGTAATGTGCATAGTTTGCTTTGAAATCATTGTGTAATATCTGGTTATGGTACAGAAAATTTCTATTTACATACTTTGTATTTTTTAAACAAGATAAGTTCACTTTGATTACATTTTTTTTTCTTTTTTTCTTTGAAATTCTTCAGGCCAACTACTCAAGACAATGTGGATATCAGGGATTTGACCTGGGAGCAAAAGGAGAAAGTCTTAAGATTGCTCTTTGCAAAAATGAATGGCATTGCTGCTAGGTAATTCTCCATTTTCGCCACGAAATGCCAGTTATCAAGTCTAGAAGCCACATAGGGACGTTGTTATTGAGACTTACTCTGAAGGACCAAGAAGGCCTTAGCTACTGGCTCAGCTGTTGTAATTCTCAAAGACTGGGAGATGAATGAACATAAAAGCAAAAGGTGCCATGGAAATGGGAGAGAGAAAGTAAACCTCAGACATTTAAGGTGATGTTTCCCAAGGGTCACTGATCAGTTGGAAGTATGGCACCTCGGGAAACTTAACTGTAAAGCTTGTATTGGTTTGCAAAGATAAGCAAATTATTTTAGGCTGATTTTTGTTTATTTTGTAGCAGAATCTCATGACCTAGGTTAGCTTCTAGCTCACTATGTCACCAAGGCTGGCCTTGAACTTCTGATCTTGCTTCTACCTTCTGAAGAACAGTAATAATAATTAGGAACTTCGTAAAAGTTCACAGTTGAATATATATAACTGATTTCAGCAGTATATTGTAATTGACCTAAGTTAGAGGTGTATATACAGTAAACAGCTAAAATAAATGACTTAGCAATCATTTAAGCACCGTTAGTGTTTTATTAAGGATTTTTCTTGTTTAACTATTAGAGTATTTGGTGTTGCCATCATTTGAATTAGAGTTATGCTATTTTCATCAGCATTTGCTTGAAGTCAAGTTTAAGAGTGGTGGATGTGACTTTCTTGGGAAGTCAACATGGGATGTTCTGTATAAACTCATTCAGACTTGTGAATCAATTATATTCTATTTCCTGTCCATTCCCCTACACTTTCTAAAGTATACTGGGCCTGTCTCCATTGGTTAACTTTTCCATGTCTTGAGATTCTCTTGTCTGTGTTATATGTGTACACGTGTATGTGGGCAGGTGCCCATGCAGATGCCAAGAGGCATCAGGAGCCTTCCTCTCTAGCTCTCTACGCTTTCTGTTCCTGTTAGCCTTAAAAATTAGTTTCAGCTTTTACTTTGTCAGAGACTTTCTTGACTTCCACATTGAAGACAGATTTTCTTATTCTAGGCCTTCAGACCTTCATATAATTCCTCTTATCTCATTAAGTGCAAGTAGGATCAGGAGTTCAAGGCCAGCCTTGGTAACACATTGGACTGTAGGTCAGCTCTTCTTATCTCAAAACAACCAAAAAGCCATTCCACTTGACCTACATCCTTGTAGGTTGTTGTTTTAAGTTTAGTTACTCCTCCATAAGCTGGATCTAGACTCATGTCTGCTGCTTTCACAGCAAGTGCTCTTACCCACCTAGCCTCCCCACGCAGATCCATCAGGTTCTTCTGTGGGGAGGGACTTTCTGGGTATTCTGATCAGTTCTCTGGTTCAGCCTTGCCTTTTGCCATTAGTCAGTTCATGAGTACCTTCATTATGATTATCTCCATGAATATTTGTTTCTTGAATTCAACATATCTTAACTTTAAGGAATTATGTTTATCACGTCTATGTGTCTATAAACTCATTCTGAGAAACCTAATCCAACCAAAACTGACTCAGCTTTTAAGGATATTGTTGGACTAGGAAGGCACAGGAGACAGTGCCTCGTTATATTTACTGATGTTTATCTACCGCAGGAGGTGTAAGGAGAGGTCTAAGCCTCCTGTTCCAGACCATATTATTTCTGACAGTGAAGAAACGAAAGAAACTAGGTAAGATTTCTCCCGCCAGAGTTATGAATAAGAGCCTGATCAAAATGCTCCTTGTGGGCATTTTATAGCTCGAGTTAAGTGAGAACGATACCGAGTGCGTCTGTTGTTCTGAACCAAATTCTACGAATGGCTGCTGACAGCACTATTTTGTCATTATTATAGGAGTGAAATTAACCTTGCAGACCAAACCTTCATCACCCAGCAAGTTGAAATATCAGACTCCAATAAAATGGTGACACCTGGTATTATTCCTAAAGGATTATAGGACTCTGACATAGTAAGGAATCTGCTATCTTATCAAATAATTCCCTCCTACTACCTTTCACTATGTGATGTCTCGCTAGCTCACAGTTCTCTACTACCCAAAGAGTTCTCAGGGTGAGATTCTGAAAGCAGCAGCTTAGTGAAAATGTGTACTGCATTGTTACTGCTTTCAGTGCTGGCGAGTGGACCGTGGCTTTGTGCATATTGGGCGAAGTGCCTCACTTTGCACCTATCTTCTCAGTCCTCTTTATTTTTTCCTGTTTTGGTTTTTAGAGACAGGATTTCTCTGTTGTAACTCTGGCTGTCCTGGAACTCACTCTGGAGTCCAGGCTGGCCTTGAACTCACAGAGATCTGCCTGCCTCTGCCTCCAGAGTGCTGGGATCAAAGGCGTGCACCTCCACCGCCCGGTCCCTCCTATCTTTCATACAGGCACAAACATAATGTCCTTATGACTCTCGGCCTTGGACATAGGCTGGAAGTACATATCACTGTAACCTAGAGAACAAAGGAAGGAAAAGACCATTTTTTTCAAAACCGCATTTTTTCCCTAAGGGGTTTTTTATTTGTATTTTGCTATTCATAAGCAGTATAGATCTGACAAAATTCAAATGAGGCCATACGAAAACAAAAAAGGAAAATGCTGATTTTCTGTTTAGTGATACTAACCTGAATATAACTATAAAGATTTCATCTAAGAAACAAACTCTTTTGAGCACAAGTAGCTGGCCAAATCAGTTGGTTCTAACATAGAGTAACATGATTATGATTAGTTATTATTTTTAAAAGTAACTTCCTTTATATTTAAGGAAAATATTAGGAGACTTTGTGATTAAATTCTGTGTGGAATTTAGATAATAACCACTTTCAATCTGACCCGAATTAAGTGTGAACTGTGTTTTATAAGAAAACAGAGGGCACTGCAGTCATGAACTATAAATTTCTACTTGGCTTTAAGATGGAAAATAAAAAAATCAGAGCTGTGTTTTGTAAAAGTGACTAAAGGCTCTGAATTCTATCAGAGACGGTTACTCTAATAATCTTATCCCTGGAGGAGGCATTTTCAGCTCACCAAATGGCCCAATGGACTAGAGCAGTACTGGCCACAGATATAAGTAACCAGTGCCACGCCTCACTAAGCACTAACGATTACGCTAGCAGAGCCAGCTGCTGTCTTGTTCAGAAAGCCAGGCTCAGTCAATGACTCGACATGAAAAGTTCTTTCATTAAAAAGTATCAACTAATGAGAAATGCTGGCAAAAGAAAGAATAACATAGAATTTGGCAAGAAATAATTGGTTAGGCTTGCTTAAGGCAAGAGTCTTACCCACTTCCATGATTGGAACATTTTGATTTCTGGGTCAAAAATATTTTTTCTTTCTTTTTAATTTATTTTATGTGCATTGGTATGAGGGTGTCAGATCCCTTTGAACTGGAGTTAGAGCTGTGAGCTGCCATGTGGGTGCTAGGAGTCCTCTGGGTCCTCTGGAAGAATAGGTAGTGCTCTTAACCTCTAAGCCATCTCTCCAGCCCACCAAAATAATTTTTCTGAGAATTTTCTTGCACTTGAATTAATGGCTGGAGCATTGATTGATTGCTGAAGCAAACCATGAAACATGGCACACATAACAAAAAGCTAACATACCACTTGCATCCTGAGGATCCTTGAGAAGTATTTTAAGAATATGGACAATGTGCTTATAAACAGTGCTCATGACTCAAAACAAGAAGAAAGCGGTATTGAGCAGAAAAGCAGTTGTCACAATGTTAGGATAAGTAAAAATAGGTTACATCTTATGTAGTGAGGGAACTGATGGAGAGCTGTGTTTGAGGCTCAACCAGAGAGTGAATAGTTTCTATCCTACTTCCCTATCCAAGAGCTCTCCAACTGCTGGAAGGTCTTCTATCCCTACACTGACATTCCCCTCCAAGTCACTGTGGAAAAAGAGAACTGTTAGAAGATAGCTCTAAACTCACAATTACAGAAATTACCTCAAAAACAGAAGTATGAAGAACAAGTGAAGACCTGGCATTAGTGTTACCCTGCAGTCCCCTACAACTCTGAAAGGACTGAGAGTTCTGAGAAAGAGTTGAGTTGTAATATATTCCATTCTCATGGATCTGATTTGAACAAAGCTGGCAAGGGAAGGTGGCCAAGAATGACAGGAAATTACTCAGGCTGCACTGAGTCTTGAAGAACTTGTCTCTAACGCCCCATGGTAGGCATGACTACAGCAGGTGAGGAGAGAGTAGCATCTTCTTCTTTCCACTGAGATGTGATAGTCTTTAGCTGAGTGTAAAACTGGATGCCCTAAAAAGAACAACAACAACAACAAAGAGTCAGCATGTCCTTCTGGGAGTATATAACTTTTTGAATTAGGTTTTGAAGGTAGTGCTGTGAACGCTAATGCTCCTATTTAAGTAACTGGTGCAACAAAATCCAATGTTTGTTCATGAGGTAGTCTACCTAAAACATTTATGGGGGTGTAAAAAGATGGCTCAGCTATTAAGAGCACCTGCTGCTCTTACAGAGGACCCAGGTTTGATTCCCAGTACCCACATGGCAGCTCACAACCAACTATAACAATAGTTGCAGGTGATCCATCACCCTCTTCTGACTTCTGAGGGCATCAGTCACACACATGGTGCACAAACATACATGTAGGCAAAATACACACACACACACACACACACACACACACACACACACACATATATATATATATATATATAATTAAAACAACCCCCAACAATGTATAGAAGCCCTGGATTCAATCTCCAGCATGACATAAACCAGGCATTGTAGTACATGCTTGTAATTCCAGCACTCGGGAAATAGAGCTAGTAGGATCAGGAATTCAAGGCTATCCTTGGCTATACAGTGAGTTGGAGACCATCTTAGGATATATAAACATTAGGACCTGAGTTCAAGATTCCCAGAATCCATATAAAAGGTCAGGTGCAGTAGCAAGTTTCTGTAATACTGCATGGTGAGATGGGAGGTAGAAATAGGAGAATCTCTGGAAGCTCAAGGGCCAGCTAGCCTGGCAAACAACAAGGACTCAAGATGGCAAGGAACAACATCCAAGGTTGTCCTCTGACTTTCACATGTATGCTACCCCCAGCCCATCTCTCACACAAAGAATTAAATAATAAAAACACTCAGCATAATACCTGCACATAGTAGAGTCAAACCTTAGACATCATAAATATATATTGAAGAGCTGGGTGGTGGTGGCACACGCCTTTAATCCCAGCATGCAGGAGGCAGAGGCAGGTGGATATCTGTGAGTTCGAGGTCAGCCTGGTCTACAGAGTGAGTTCCAGGACAGCCAGAGTTACAACAGAGAAACCGTGTCTTGAAAAACCAAATAAATAAATAAATATACTGAAATTAGAATTAAGACTAAGAGTACCAAAGTAGAAAAATTGAACAATGTAATCTTGTTAAATTTGCAGGCCACTGTATTTTAGAGCTGCATATGCAGCAAAGTCAACTTTGCTCAAATCCTGCTTCTACCCTTACTGACTATAGCTTAACCTTGAGCCCTGTCTGTGGTATAAACTTACCTTTTAGCAATGTTGTAAAATGAAATGACAAAGTTATCCTAGCTAAGTATCTTGTATTTAACAATTATAAGGTTTTTCTCCCTCTCATGAAATATACAAGAGGCCGTTTCTAGTAATCAGTGATAATGGGCTATAGCAAAGTGACAAACCTAAAATAGTGCACAAAGCCGTTCCTAAGTTAGACAAACTTCAGTGCACTTAAAGCTTTTTAAGGGCCCTTGTCCAATCCCTCCCCCAATACATGTGTAATTTACGGTGTAAGAATAAGGGTGAGGGTCTGTAACTAAGGCATGAGAGAGTCACTGATGGAAGGAGAGATGGACAGAGGGCCACAGAGAAAGGAAACGACCGGTATTAGAGACTTGGGTTTCCTTATGTTCTTTCCTCTAAACCTATTGCCTTGAGTTATTTATGAAGAGACAGTTTTGGAAAAACTTTGTTAACTTTTAAATCTTCTTTCCTAGGGGCCTGAGAAACAGAGCAGAATAATAGATGACTCCACAGTAGATGCCAGGTCCTTTTTGATGTAAACTTGCTCTGAATATGTTCAAGAAAGTTTCTCAAAGGAAAAGAGAATTCCAACTCAAGTTACTTACCTGTTTGCCATAGAAATTGGTGTCTCCCCTGAAAGAAGATCGAGAGCCAGTGAAGGAAAACATTGGCAAAGGCACTGGAATGGGGACATTCACGCCCACCTAAAGAGAACAAATGCACACCAAGTAAGGGCCCAAACCACAGTGTCCATGAAGAACCACTAAGACAAAAGAGACCAATTTATTTTTGTACCTTGTGCTCTACCCTAAGAGCTTTATTTTTGAGGAAGAAATGGGGAATTAGATGATTAAAGGGGCAACTTTCAAAACAGTTGCAGTGGCTGGTCATTGTTTGTTGCCTCCTCTTAGGAAACAGCTGTAAGACTTTTAAAAAATTCCATTCACAAACCTGTCCAACATCCACCAGGTGAGAGTATTTCCTAGCAGTGGCTCCATTGGTGGTAAAGATGGCGGTTCCATTCCCATATGGGTTGTCATTTACAATTTTGATGGCTTCATCCAATGTTTCTGTCTCCAGAACCACAAGAACTGGACCAAAAATTTCCTCTTTATAACAGGTCATATTTGGCTGTCAGGAGAGATGGATTTAGAAAAGAGGTGAACTTTTGGAATTGAGTATTTTATGTTTCTTTGGCACTCTGAATCACTATCCGTTGGCTCCACAAGCAGCTTTCATGCTAGTAATCTCTTTCATCTTCTCTTATTTTTGTCCAAAAGGTAGAAATATTTTGAGCCACCACCATATAAATAACTTGAAATTCTTGTATTCTTTGCTTTTCAGTACTCTCTTTCAAGTTCAAGACCCAGCACCAACTTTCTTTTTAATACCTGTACAACTTGTTTCATATAATTATTAATGAAAGTTACATGAAAAGCCATTTTTTATGAATCAAGCAAATATTAAGTATACCAGAACTTTCTAGAAACTCCTCACTAAATGATCTATAACAAAACGATCCATTCTCGTCAGTTCCTTTGTTCCAAGTTAAGTCTCCAGTTTCGATACTGGGTCCTACTTAAACACTGAAGACACCTTTCACCACTGCATCTAGCCAGCTATGTTTGTTGCCATAAGTTTTTCCTCTGCAATTCTGTGGCAAATAACTCCTACTGCTCTTAGTTCAATCCATGATCTTTCTGGGTTAGTGAGGACATACAACAACAATGTTTAAAGCCTGCCTCAGTTTAGGGATGAATGTTAGCTGAGAGACTTTCACACTTTGATAAATCAAAATTGATATATGATTTCTTTTCCATTATTTCTAGTAAAGATGAAATTAAATTTTGAGCACAGAGTAAGATAGTCAATAAATATTGGGTAGTTAGTGTATTGATTGGGACACTATAAGTAAGTGGGAAAGGGAAGTGTAAGGCAAGGGTTTTAACTACTGCCTGCAGGCCAAATGCTTGTTCTTACATAGCCCACAAGCTAAGAATAGTTTTACCTTTTTAATGGTCAGAAAAAAATTCGGAAGACATTTCATGATGTAAAAATTATGAGATTCAAATGTGTGTCCTTAAATAAAATTCTATTAGAATACAGCCACATATTTGTGGTTGATTTTATACCATACATCAGAATAGTTGCAACAGAGACTGTATCTTTGCTGTACTGGTCAGTTTTGCATCATCTTGACATATGCTAGAGTCTCCTGGGAAGAGACTGTCCCTACCAGACTGGCATATGGGCGTGTCTGTGGGGCATTTTCTTGATTAATGCTTGGTGAGGGAAGGCCCAGCTCCACTGTGGGCAGTGCCATCCCTGGGCAGGTGGTCCTGGGTTGCGTAAAAAGGCAAGGTGAGCCGGCTATGGAGAGCAAGCCTGTAAGCAGCCTTCCTCCATGGTCGCACCGCTGCTTCAGTTCCTGCCTCCAGGCTCCTGCCCTGGGTTCCTGCCCTGGCTTCCCTCAGTGATTGACTGTGATGAAACCAAAAAAACCAAATACACTCATTTCCTTCCCACACTGCTTTTGGTCATGTTTTATCAAAGCAATAGAAAGCAAAACAGGACATGTGCCAAACTGTGTAAAGGGCTTGGGTTGGAAGTCAGGGAGACTTACTTATATAATCCTGGAAAGAGTCATAGTCTTAAATATTAAATATCTTCACTTATAAATTACAGTGGTGAGATTCCATAGCCTCTTGGGTGTTTTCAGCTCTTGCATTTACACAGTAATCCAGAGTTGTTTACCTTGACATTGGAGATAATGGTTGGTCCAACAAAGTTACCATTTTCATAGCCTTTGACTTTAATTTTTCGACCATCCAGAAGAATGGAAGCTCCCTCTTTTGTTCCACTATCGATCAGATTACAGACTCTCTCTTTGGCCTGGGGGGTGATCAGAGGGCCAAGATCAGCTCCAGGCTGGTCTCCTACAAAACAAGAAGTGTCTAAAGGTTTTTATTAACATAAATTTTGAGTGCTGATAAGAGATGTTTGAGTGACATCTCAAGTACAGTTAAAGAGAGTAATAGTAGGAATATACACAGTTGCTCCCCCTGGGCAAGGCCAATGCTAAATCCAAGAATTTAGTGCCACAAATGCAAAGTCTAAAGTTACCTGGCAAATGACTGATTACCTGCATTGACTCGAAGATTTTTGGCACGCTCCACCAGCTCTGGCAGCCACTTCTTAGCTTCTCCCACAAGGATTGCTGTTGAAAGAGCCATGCAGCGCTGACCAGCAGCTCCAAATGCTGCCCCGACCAGCTGATTCAGAGTACTTTCCTTATTGGCATCTGGCATGACTACCCCATGGTTTTTGGCTCCCTAAAGAAATAGAGAAAGTGCACAGGTCTTCTTTAGCTAAATTCAGTTAAGCCAAAAGAGTAAGCAAAGAGGCTGATATTTAAAATGAGAATTTAAGGAAAGAAAGAATTCATCTTTTGTTATTTTGAACAAAGATATTTTTTACTTTTTACTTTTTACATTTTGCAGTATTGGGAATTGAACTTAGGCCTCATACATGCCAGGAAAATGTCAGCCACTGAGGTATATCTCTATCCTCTTTTTAAAAACATTTTATTTTGAGATAGAGTCTCACTAAGTTGCCAAAGCTCACTCTGCAGCATGGGCCAGAGATTATTTTTAATACTGCTGAAGTCTAAGCAATACTAAAGAAGGCTTCATGTTACTTTATCTCCTTGAGAAGCTGTAACCATTAACAAGCTGGTTGGTGGAGGAGGCTCAGTTACTTTCAAACTGACAGGTTTAGAGCCTAGTAGAAAGCAGGGGGAATGCTTTTAATCCCAGGACTTCAGAGGCAGGCAGGTGAGTCTCTGAGTTTGATTCCAGCCTGGTCTTCCAGGACAGCCAGAGCTACACAGAGAAACCCTATCTAGAAAAAAAAAAAAAAAATGAAAGGGAGGGGCAGGGGAGAAACTAGTAGAATACAAAAGTAAATGGAGTACCATATGAGGACATGTGAGCTAGTGCCTTACGTGGACTGGCCCCTTTCAAATTCCTTAACAAACCGGTTGTTGTAAAGACCAAACAGCCTTAGGGATAACCATATCTTTATCATATTTTAAAGCCATTTCATTAGTGATTAGGACACATTTTTAAAAGAAACAAGAAATAAGGTCTAGAAAGGTAAAATTTAGCTGTGAATGCTCAAGACTAATGTATTTGAGTGATATTTTTGTCTTTGTCACCAAGATTAACTGTATTAAGATAAAAGGTGATCACCATAACAGCATAGAACTTCACAAGGCTCAGGGACTAAGGGAGAAGACATTCAGGATGGCAAACACTGGCCTTCATGGGACATGGAATGAGTGGCCTGCCCACTGACAGACAATTTCTAGGTCATAAATATATAGCCTAATTTGAGGAGCAAAAGGAATGAGAAGTCACCATATTGGCTTGAACCCTCTTGCCATTTCTTGACCCTCTTTCGAAGATGTACTCTCCTGCCTGGTTGGATCCCACAAAGCTGATTGCTTTGATGTCTGGATGATCGCAAATAAAATTTACAGCTTTAAAGAGAAAATAAATGATTACCATAAAGAATGAATAGCCCATAGTCTTATCAACACAGCAAACTTCCCCTTTCACCATACTGTGAATTAACATACATTTCTACATTGAAATCCCACTGTGATATGCTCTTATTTCTCTTAAATTACAATTTGGTTCTTGAGATGTAGCCCTGGCTGGCCAGGAGCTAGCTAGACCAGGCTGGTCTCAAACTCACAGAGATCTACCTGCTTCTGCTTCTTAAATCCTGGTATTATGATCATGTGCCGCCATACCTGTCTTTAAATTACGAATTCTTTTTATTATTAATATTCCAGAATTTCTATTTCTAATCTCCGAATACCATTTCTTTAAACTTTATTATTATTGTGTGCATGTGTGTGTAGATACCACAGGGCAGCCTTGTGGAATTGGTTCTCTCCTTTCACCTTTACCTGGGATCTAGAGACCAGGCTTGTGTGTCAATTTACTTTACATGCTGATCCATTTTAACAGCCCACAGAGGCTACAATTTCTATTTTCCTCAAATAAAATGACATCCTTTCAAAACTTTATTTTATCCTTTAAGAATATGTTATGTGAGCCAGGCAGTGGTGGTGCATGCCTTTAGTCCTAGCACTTGGGAGGCAGAGCCTGGTCTGGTCTACAGAGTGAGTTCTAGGACAGCCAGAGTTACAACAAAGAAATCCTATCTCAAAAAAAAATGTCTAAGATTCTCAGATACTTATACCCTTATGCAAGAAGTGATAGGGTACATTATTTAAAAGTAAGAACCAGAGCCAGCCTTCCTGGATAGACATATCCTAATTTCCCTAGTTTCTCATAGTGTTACTTAGAGCAAATGATTTTATTGCACTCTGCCTCCATTTTCTCATCTGTAAGATGAAAATCAGTCCCTCCCTTAAAGGGTTGTTGAGCTATTAAACAAGGTAATAAACTTTCTCATTAATCTCATCTTTGTTCCTAATACTTTTTCTGGTGTCCCACTGTGCAGTACAGAGTAAGAAACACTGCTACCCCCTAGTTAGTTTAGCTCATCCGGAAGGCAAGATGGTTAAGACACATGACCTTCAAACTGGAGGTTACTATTAGTAAATCCTTCCTTGCTAATTTCTTCATCCTGAAATACACAATCAGAACTGGAGAGATGGCTCAGTGGTTAAGAATGCTTCTCACTCTTCAGAGGATATAAATTCACTTCCCAGAACCCACACTGTAACTCAGAAACCACCTGTAACTCCAACTAGGAGAGCCAACACCTTGTTCTAGCCTCTGTAGGTACCCACACAAACGAGGCAGATACACAATCACATGCACATAAAGAAACATTAAAATTTCCAATCAATATTGAACACCTAATTTCTTTGGGAGTCAGATTAAGTAGCCACAAAAAAAAAAAAAAGGGAAATTACCTTCATGTTGTCCGTGGATGATGTTCAGTGTTCCATCAGGAGCACCGGAATCCTGAAGCAACTTAGCAAGAAGCATAGTTGCGCCAGGTACTCGCTCTGATGGCTTCATTAGAAAAGTATTTCCACAAACCATAGCCATGGGAAACATCCAAAGGGGTATCATGGCAGGAAAATTAAATGGTGCAATGCCTGCACACACCCCTAGCGGCAGACGGTAGGAATAAAGGTCCATGTCTTTGGTGATGGATGGCATGGTCTCCCCTAGCATGAGGGATGTCACACTGCAGGCATGCTCAACCACCTCTGGAACACAGAAGATATCAGGTCACCACCTTTCCATGCCAAATACAACTTAGCTTTGTCACGTTCTGTACAATCCTAAGAATACGGGGTGGGTTAGGCCAGTGACAGGGATTGGTCTTTCCATGTGGGAAGATTAGATAAACAGAATCTTTGAGTGGGTAAAAAAGACAGTGAGATGAATATATATTTTGAAACATCATTTGAGAAAACAAAAACAAAAACCCTACGTACTTGACAGTTATTAAAAATATTTCAAAAGGTATTGCTGGGCATGGTAGTACATACCTTATAACCCTAGCACAAGGGAGGTGAGGTAGGAGGACCATGGGTCAAACAAAGCCAGCCTTGGCTACCTAGTAAATTAATTCTAAGGCAACCAGAGAATCACAGTGAGCCTCTGTCTCAAAACAAAACAAACAAAAAACCAAAGCAAAACAAAACAAAGATATCACAGATAGCAAAATCTTCATAAAGAATCAATCTCCCCCATTCTGGGGTCTGTCTCCCATCTTCTTTTGATCTCTCCCACAAGTCCCATTAGGGTTTCCCAGCTTACGAAGGCCTCGGAATACATCTCCTTCAGCATCAGCCAGAGTCTTCCCTTGTTCCAATGTGATTAACCTGGCAATTTCTTTCTAGAGAGAAAACACACAAAAAGTAACTCATACAAGGATACTTGGTGTTGGGGATATACTTCATGATTGTGTTGTTGTTGCTGATTTTTTTTTGAGACATGGTCTCATGTAGCCCAGGTTAGCCTCAAACTCACATATAGTTGAGGCTTCCCTTGAACTCCTGATCTTCCTGTCTTCGCCTCCCCAGTGCTGGGATCACAAACGTGAGCCCCCATGCTAGGCTGAACCCATGTCTTGCTCGTGTCCACTAAGCACACACACTACCACACAGCTCTACACTCGGCCTCTATTTTCCTCCAGGGAAAAACAAAACTGAGGGAGAATTTGAATGAGGAAAGGGGTCATGATGGATGTAATGTCCTTCCGTGTTGTAGAGCTCGAGAGGACAGCTGAACATGTCTCTGCAGAGGTGACCTACCCTAGGAAACAGGCTTGAAAACGACTCAAATTTCTTACCAGGTTTTCTTTAATAAGTTGTTGATACCGGAGCAGGACCTGCTGGCGGCTTAAAACTGACGTGTCCGCCCATGCGGGGAAAGCACGTTTGCAGGCAGCAGCGGCCGCGTCCATTTCAGCCGTGGTGGACTGAGGGACCCGACCAATGACCTCATTGGTGGCCTGAAAAGAAGCCATCACATTTGCCAGTGCCTCCCCTGGCCCACGCTGACTGACTCATAGCGGCGATGCTGTGCTCTGTGGTGGGGCCCCTAGCCTCCACCTCTCTGCTTGCTCCCAGAATTCTAGACTAGGGGTTTAAGTTCCCGAGAGTTTTGCTTACTGGGTTGTGGATGTCAATCCATTTGTCACTTTTGGATTCAACAAATTTCCCATCAATGAAGAGCTTTACGGTTGGCTAGAAAAAAAACACACAAACACAAAAACCTTCATATCAATTTTGCTTCTCTTTCTGTGAAGAAGGAATTCTGGTGGATAAATGAATCTAATTGTTGACCCATCTCTTTAGCCCTTTCCCCACCAAAAACTTAAACTTCCAGTAGCAGGATGGAAATGTTTATATACCTTATGACACGGTAATGTTCAAGAGAGAAATAATCAAAAGAACTTTTAAAAACTACATAAAAATATTCACTTTACGATACTGAAAAAGTGAAGCACATTAAATGTTACATGGAGAAATTCAAGTTATATACAGCTGGTGAAATATTATGCAGCCATTAAAGTTGTAATTATCTTGGAACACTTAAACTGTTTAAAACATAATAGATATAGTGTCAGATTAGAAAATCAAGGAAGAAAAATTTTCTGGGCATGGTGGCACACATCTGCGATCCCAGCACCTGGGAGGCAGAGGCAGGAGTTGAAGGCCAGCCTGATCTACATAGTGAGTTCCAGGCAAGCCAGGGCTACACAATGAAACCTGTTTGTTTGTTTTTTGTTTTTCAAGACAGGGTTTCTCTGTTGTAACTCTAGCTGTCCTGGAACTCACTCTGTAGACCAGGCTGGCCTCAAACTCACAGAGATCCTTCTGCCTCAGCCTCCTGAGTGCTGGGATTAAAGGCCTGTGCCACCACCAACCTGTTTTTAAAACTACAAAACAAAGAGCTGGAGAGATGTCTTAGCCATTAAGAGAGCTAAGAGAGTTGGTGTTCCATTCTCAGCACCCACTCACAACCATGTGCAACTAGATCCAGGGGAACCCACACTCTCCCCTGGCCTCTGCAGGCTCAAGGCACACATGAGCACAGACATACATGAGGGAAAATATCCATAAACATATAAAATAAAACTACAACAACAAAAACACAAAACAAGATAAAAGTTGCATTCATTTTGGTCACAATCATATAAAAAAGAAATGTCTGAAAATTACGCTGGATTCCTTCTCAGAAGTCCATCTTTAGCACCAAAAATACTCACCACTGACATAGAGAAGGAGGATGCTGGATACCATGTGGAGTTTACTTTAGAAGAAACCTATGGGATTAAAAAAAGATCTGATAAATGCCAGGTGTAGTGGTGCATATTTTTAATCCCAGCACTCAGGAGGCAGACAGGTGGTCGCTGGGAGATGGAGATTAGCTTGGTCTACATAGTGACTTTCAGGCCATGGCTACACTATTTCAACAAAACAAAACTTTGATAAATGAGCACAGAAAAGTATAATTTGGCAAGTGGCCATTATGTTATAATGTTCAAGATAGTATAGCTATTATGATTATGTAAAGGAATTTAGTGTTTGGTCTCAAAAGGCTATATAGTTTTGTATTGAGACAGAGTCTCACTCTGTGCCCAGGCTTTTCAGGAACCCACTGTAGCTGAAGCTAGCCTCGAATGTATGGTGATTCCCTATTTCAGCGGCCTAAAGTATAGGATCATAAGCACAAACCACCACACACGATGCTTAGGGCCATATGCTTTTTATTTTCGTTTGTCCAGACAGGGTTTCTCTTTGTAGCCCTGGCTGCCTCGAACTCACAGAGATCCACCCACCTCTACCTCTGGAGTGCTGGGATCAATGGGGTGCACCACCACCATCCAACCCATATGCCTTTTTGTTTGTGTTTTGAGACAGGATATCTCACTATAGTTCTGGATGTCCTGAGACTCAATATGTAGACCCAGGCTGGCCCTGAACTTCCAGAGATCTACCTGCCTCTGCCTGCCAAGTGCTTAAATTAAAGGTATGCATCATTATCCTCTGTCCTGCCTTTTTTTTTAATAGGAAGTCTATTTTGGTAGAAAGACAAAAAGCACTTTCTCCTGTCCTCTCCTCCCAGCCCCTAGTCGCTGAGAATCAAACCCAGGGTCTTAAGTATGTTAAGAAGGCAGACCTCACTGAATTCAAGGCCACTCTGTTCTAAATAGTGAGTTCCAGGTCAGCCAGGGCTACATGGTAAGACCCTTACTCAAAAATAAACAATAAAAATAAATTAAAATAATGAAAGGAAGGAAAGAAGGAAATGAAAAAAGACATGATAGGTCACAGGTCACTACCAACTCAAGGTCAGCCTGGTGGTCTACATATCAAAGGCCAGGCCAGCCAGGGCTACACAATGAAACCCTGTTTCAAAAAAACAAACTAACCAAATAATCCTGATAAGAAACTAGGAGACACAGAAAGTTACGGAAACAATAAATAATAAAGTTCATGTCCTGGATTTCCAGGGCAGTCTTGATTATATGTTCATACCTGATGTTCATACTTGAATACAAATGTCCATAGCATCTTTACTTTAGCCCCAAACCTAGAAGTGACTCAAATGCCCACTATTAGATAATATGATCAAAGTACATATGTGTGAAAATATCACAATGGGACCCATTTTTAACAGAATGCTAACAGTAAACATTTTTAAATGCTATAGTGGAGTACGGAGATGCAGCTCAGGAAGCTGGGAGATAGTATATTCAAGGCCAGTCTGGGCTACCAGGTGAGACTCTGGGGGGGGGAAGATAATGAGATATTAGATGATTTCATTTATAGAAAACTAGGCAATACAAGCTCATCTAAAGCATCATGGATTCGTAGTTACCCACGGATGAAGAGGACAGAGGTAAAGAGAGCCTAAGGGGGAACTTTCTTTTGAGTGATGGATATTTTTATTATTTTGTGATACTTTCACAGGCATTAACTCTTACCAAATGGCATATTCTAAATATGTACAGATTATTTTGTGTCAATTTCACTTTAATGAGGATATTTTTTAAATGGTACAGGTACTTCCTGGCAGGGGAATACATTGTATTTCTTTAAAACGTTTAAATGTTCTTTAAAATGTTCAACATATGTTATGAAAGTTTACTTAAGAAATATTCAAAGTCAGGTAGTGGTGGTCCCTGCCTTTAATCCCAGCTCACAGGAGGCAGAGGCAGGAGGAACTCTGTGAGTTTGAGGCCAGCCTGGTCTACATAGCAAGTTCCAGGACAGCTAAGCTACAGCTTGGGTTAGGGTTAGGGTTAGAGAGCTACACAGAGAAGCCTGTCTCAAACAAAACAAAACAGCAAAAACAGAATAGAAGAAATATTCAAGTAAATGATGGAAAAGACAGCTGGGATGATGGTTTCTTTGGCTATTGTTCACTCTTACTCCTTGAGAACATGCTTTATGACAAGGGCCCCTTTGGCCATTGCCCACTTTCACCAATAGAGTGCTTCACTTCTTATACCTTATTATTTATATCAATTCTTTTGATGGAGATAACAAGGACCAGGGAACTGAGGAGAACAAAGCAAATTCCCAGTGACCATTGGGTTTTTTCACCTTCATCGTGAGATCTTTGATTTTCTACAGGCATTTCTTCTCTTAATTATCTTTACTTCTTTAGTTCCCATGAAATCGTTAACCTACTCCAACCTTCATGACTTCAAGTCTGGATGACTCCTAAGTCCTCCTGAGACTTGACCTTCCATGGCTAATTACTCCCCTTTCTTGAAGCCCTTTCACTTATCTCCTGTGCTGCCCTGGTGTCTTTTCTATCCTTTTTTTTCCTGTTGTATCCCCTCTCTTTCTCTTTTGCTGGCTCTTTCTTCTCTTCTTGGCCATTAACTCAGTTGTTCAAGGCTTAGTCCTACACTTTCTTTCCTCTCATTCTGTAATGTAGTGCGATACTTTGCCAAGAAGTTTTTTATACTGTGCAGCCTTCCTTATGGTTACATGCCACTTGAAAGAACTGGGAACACAAACTTGGGGGGAACTGGAAAGGGTGGAAATAGTGGTGCCTTACATGAATGCTGAGATTATGTCATTAGGGGCAATCATTGGTAAAGAGCTTGTAGCAATTATTTGGAATAAATTAATAACGAGTATCCTAAAAGTAAGCGAATCACTTTATCAAAAGGCCTGACTAGATACTCTCTTGTATAGTGAGAGAAAAATCTATTTCTGGAGCGCCTATGTTTTATACTGATGCCAATAAATTAAGACTGGCAGGCTACAAGTCAGACAAAATAAGTAAAGTCAATCAAAGCCCATATGCTTCCGTTTAAAAATCAGAGTTATGTGATACTCTGTGGTACTGCTAGACTTTCCTGAATCTCACAATACCATCACAGATTCTCAGTATGCAGAAAAGGTTGTTTTGCATATAGAAACTGCTGAATTTATTCCTGATAATTCAGAATTAACATTGGTATTCATGCAGCTGCAACGAGCAATTTGAGACAGAAATTGTCCATTACATATTACTCATATTAGATCTCATAGAGGGTTGCCAGGCCCATTGGCACAAGGGAAAAATGAGATCAATCAGTTATTAATAGGAAATGTGTTAGAAGCCTCAAAATTTCATGAAAAGCACCAAGTAAACAGCAAAAATTTAAAAAGGAACTTCTCCATTACTTGGTGACAAGCCAAGGAAATTATATAGAATTGTCCAACATGTTCCTTGAATAATCAAGTCCAGTTGCCTGCTGAAGTAATCCTAAAGGCTACTAAAAGGAGAAATCTGGCAAATGGATGTGTTCCATGCTGCAGACTTTGGGAAACTAAAGTTCATACACCATACTATTGATACTTACTCAGGATTTCAATGGGCTTCTGCTTTGAATTCTAAAAAGGTTGATTCTGTAATAACACAATTACTGGAAGTAATGGCTTTTATGGGAACACCTTTACAAATTAAGACCGATAATGCCTCTGCATATGTCTCCAGTAAAATGAAAAAAAATGCATACTATGGCTAAAGCATATTACCAGCACACCACACAATCCTACAGGACAAACAGTTATAGAAAAATCTAATTGGATATGAAAGGAAATGATTGCAAGACAAAAGACAAAAGAGTAACAAAGACCCCCCAGAGATAGACTACATAGTACACTACTAACTTTAAATTTTCTGAATGTTAATGAGACAGGAACAACAGCTGCTGAAAGACATTGGACAACAGAAAGAATTGCAGAGTTGATTCAACCCATATATTATAAAGATGTATTAACATCTGTATGGAAACTAGGCCAAGTCTTGTACTGGGGGAGGGGGTACGCTTTTATTTCCAGTAGAGATGAGAAGTTGTGGGTACCATCAAAACTGATAAAGATTAGATTTGAGCCAGGAAGATCTACTGAAAACCCTGACCACCAACCTGAAAAGCATGACTATGAAAAGAAAAGTTCTTTTAAAAAGAGAGAGTCTTCTATAGATTATAGTAAAGTACAAAAACTAAAAGCAACAATCAGCCATGGGTTATGGAGTAAACTTTCTGAAACCTAAATCTCCACCTGGTTCCAATACTAGTGACAGTAAAGAGTATGATGAGAATGAAAAATATGAGCCTTGATGAAAAAACTGTCCCCATGTGAATCTCACTTTGGCTGATCTGGAACAGTTGGCTGGCAGTCATCAGAAAGTTCTAAGAAAAGATAATGAGAGTACTGGCCTATCACTGCACATTGACCAACCTCCAGAGGAAGAAAACACTTAGAGCAAACAGAAACTAGAGGAAAACAGCTTAAAGCTAAAGATCTAGACATTCAAGGGTATGGGCTGTCTCTGTGCAAGAGGGACAGAACATTGAAACAGACTATTGCCTTTAACAATCAGTGAACATCGGAGTTCCATGAAACATGAAGATCCCTATAGTATTTTTATAGAAAAAGGACTAGTGCAAAGAGTCATAAGACAGAATCTGAGAAACATTTGTCATCTGCCTGAAAGTAAAAAGCTTCACAGAAAGAGAAGACTGGTTCTAGCAACTTCACACCCCCTGAATTTTTACTGTTAGTAATACATTATGATTATGCATGAATGCAAAAGATGAACTCATGAAGATCAGAAAGGAGAAGAGATGGCCTAGCAGAATGCCTCAGGGAAAAAGTAATCAGTATTGTATAACTTGTGTCTTAGTGAAAAGGGGAAAATGTAGCGAGACTCTTTGCCAAGAAGTTTTTTGTACTGCGCAGCCTTTCTTATGGTTACATGCCACTTGGACTTTTGGGAACAGCTTGTGGGGAGCTATTTAAGAGAGTGTGTTCAGTTGGGAAAGTCAGTTGGTGTCAGGGGAGACAGTGAGATAGATCCAGAAGCTGATGACAGAGAAGGCAGGCAGAAACAAGGCTCAGATAACGTCAGTTCCAGAGAATAAGAAAGAAGGCAGACGGTAGCTGGGAAGCCTCAGAGAGTTACTAACTGGGAAAGCAGTTAATGGGATAGAAGATGTTAGATGTTAGTCCAGTTCTCCAGGTTTAGACAGATAAAGACAGCCAGAAGGGGCTATAAAAGTTTCTTCTTCTCACTCTTTTCCTTCCTAACCTTTTAGAGCTAAAGGGGGTTTTAAAAAAGTTACAAGTTAGGAATCTTTCTCAGTAATAGCTAACAGCCAGGAAAGAGGAATGGAGGGGTGCGGGGGGGGCTGAGTCCAGTTACCAGTGAAAAGTAACAGTTACAAAAGGCTTTAAAGCTTAGATACAGTGTCTAGAAATGGTTACAGTTTTTTAAGAAAAGATTTTTACACTGTATACTCTCCTTGAGTGATTCCAACAACTCTAGAGGTTTAATTAGATCGTGATGAGCCCCAGGTCTGCAGTTCTCAATCAAAACCCTCCTCTTCAGGTAATACCCATATAACTATTTTCACACCTTTACTTAGGATCATGTTGAAAAGCTAACTCCCCACTCTCCTCCTATCAATCGGCCTTGCTTCCTACAGTCCACTTAACCTGAGCAATAGGGTCCTCAGTTACCTGGCCTACCAAGGAGAATTCTGAATGGCACCTCATCTCCTCCCTCTTAACAGTGAACCAAATAAGTCCTAGCAATCTATCTTCCTGTAAGTCTTTGAACACTCCTCTCTTCACCCTGTCATTTTTCAAGCCATTACCATTGCTCCTTTTTAGATTTCAATAATGGCTTTCCAACAAGTCTCATAGCCTTCCGGACATGCTTTATCTTCTTTGCTTTTGTATAGATCTTGTCTGACACTATTTCATCCCACTTGCTCATTCCCAACATCCTCAGGTTTCTAGTTGTCCACCAGCTATCTTCTCTAGGAAGTCTGAATCTTAGGTATGGGTTAAGCACCTAATTGTGGAGTTCATAACAGCACCCAAATTCCTCCATTTTTCATTCCACATTACAGGATAATAGCTTTTTTTCCCCCACCGCTCTCATTGCATCCTCTTGTCCCTAGCCTAATCCCTGGAATAGATTGAGGATTTGTTAATAACTTGTAGAATCAAAGGACGAATACGAACCAAGCAATAATTACTTTCTCCCTTAAGGATAGAAAGCGCACAGGTCAGCTCATTTAAGCATTCTAGTCAGTTAAGCTTTATGTCTTCACTCACACACAGCCTTCCTGATGTAAAGATAAAACAGACAGTACACCCATCATAATGAAATATCACCATGTGATGTTTGCAGGGTTAGACCTCATATCTGTTTTGCATTCCTAAGAAATACTCATTAGCATTCTTCCCGAATAAACTAGCCTATGACTCTCACTCTCTAGATCTTAACTTCCTGTTTCCTTTGTCTCCTCCACTTGGCTAATGATGTGCTAGTCTTGCAACATTCAAGCCCAGAATCAACCCTTTTAAGCTTGTGCTGAAATGGACAGGTTGAGTTTGATGCCTTTTCCCTATGTCCCTTCAGTGCTCTGGGCCCCTCCAATTGTTAGCACTTTCATTGCATTACAGTTGAGAATATGTTAAAAGACCAGGACAGTTCAAAGAAAGGTATGCCAAGATCTAAGTCCTAAATTCTCAGCACCATCAATTATTAACTGTGTGAACTTGGGTCAGTGACCTGAAGAGTCAGCCAACATTCTCCACTACATTTTAAAATTCTAATCTTCACAGATATTCTTAAAACTAGAAAGTAGTAGAGTTAGGGTGAAATTCACAGATTTGCATTGCATCATTGAGATGGGTCACTTGGTGTCTTTAAGGCTAGTTTTCTCTTCTCTGAATGGAGAAGATAATATCACCTAAAGCAGGGAGATTCTAGGTTAAGTCTTACTAATCCCAAAACAGAAAAGATAGGCTGAATACTTAAAATAACTGAAAACTCACCCATTATTTTGTATGCTATCCTAAAAACATAAAATTGAAAAACTTTGAAAACATGAATTTGATCCTTCATAGGTTCTCCTGATAGTCTTTTAATGTTCACAGCTGTCAGAATTTAGACTATTTTTTCTTTTCTGTCTCTCTCTTTCTTTTTATTTTTGTGATAGGGGCTTACTATGTTACCCAGGCATTTTTTGTTTTTGTTTCTGCTAAGATTTTTTTTTAAAATTTTGTGCATGTGTTAATATACCCATCGTGTGTATAGGTGCCCCTGGAGCCCAGAAGGAGGCATCAGATCTGCTAAAGCTGTAGTTAGAGACAGCACTGAGTTACCCAGTGTGAGTGCTGAGAACTGAACACAGGTCCTCTGAGGAGCAGCGATCACTCTTAACCTTTGAGCCACCTCTCCAGCTCCTCATTTTTTCCTCTCTCTTTCTTCTTTCTTCCCTCCTTCCTTCCTTTCTTTCTTTTCTCAAGACAGGGTTTCTCTGTTGTGACTCTGGCTATCCTGGAACTCACTCTGTAGACCAGGCTGGCCTCAAACTCACAGAGATCTGCCTGCTTCTGCCTCCTAAGTGCTGGGATTAAAGGCGTACGCTGCCACTGTCCGGCCCAGCTCTTTATTTTATTTTTTAGTCTACAAATAATTTTTCTTGATTTCATTTTAGTAACCATTTACAAGGTTATAGGTTTCACTAAGGCATTTTCAGACTTGTCGTTATACTATGTTGCTTTTCATTCTCTTCTTCAACTGCCTTCCTCATCTCCCTTCCTGCTCTCTGGCTGGTTCCCTTCCCAGGCTGATTTTGAAGTGGTCTCTAGAGATTTTCCTGCCTCGGTTTCCCCAAGAACTTGGCTAACATACATGTGCCACTATGCCCACTTAGACTAACCTTTATCAGTGTCATGTTACAGCAACTCCTAATTGTCTAAGAACTATTTCTTGTCTTTTTTTTTAAGTCAGTTTAAAGGTTTCTTCAAATTGATTTTTAAAAAGAGGATCTGTTTCAAAAATAACATACCTGGGAAGAGAGAGTCTGCTCCTTTGTGCAAAGGACAAAATACCTTAAGACTCATGATAGGGTATCGATGATTCAGTAGGTTGGTGGGGAGGGGCAATTTCTATAAAGGATTTTAGGAGGTGGGTAATGGAAAATGTAGAGTGGAAATGTTGTCCACAGTAACCAGGAAAGTAGAGTCAGGCCAATCCTCAGCCTCCAGCTTGTTCCTGACACCGTCCTACTAAATAGCATATTCAAACTCGAACCTTTGGTGACTTCACCAAGAATCTAACAAATGCACACATTTCTGCAGTAGAACTCATAGAAACCTGATGAATAAAAATATAATTTTACATAAAAGTGCAACAGTATAGCAGATATTCCCAGGCTGGATGAATGAATAATCCCAGGGTTATGAATCTTGCCAGGAACACAGCAAATCTTGCCTCATATTCTAAGTCCTTGCTAAGGTGCAAACACACGGGACAGGGTATAAACGAAGCTGGGGATCACAGGCTTGCAGCTTCTGTAGCTCTACAACCTCTCTTGGCTGGCTTCTGCGGGGTTCCAATCCCAGTCTGGCAGAGTGGAAGGTGTGTTGGTCTTTGAAGAGGTGACTTTGGGAACAATTTTTTTTGGGCTTTAATTTTCTACCACCTGGTTTGGGAAATGTTTAGACCTTTGAACGTAGTATTAGCATAACAACGTGCTCTTATTAACCTCCAAAACTTAACTCCATTTAACTTCGCTGAGAAAGTTTAACTTGGCCCAGAGCTTGTAGAAAACACTAAGAGCCATAAGAGTTTGTGAAAACAGCTAGCAAATGGCTGCCTTTGATGTGAAAACGTAGGGTACATTTCTAGGAGATTCGAAGTTCCTTCGTTGACCCTTGTTCCCTTGAGCTCCCTCCCACCCACCCCCTTATCTCAGGTTATGAACAGAGGTTGGGTGGGGGAAGGGACGCTCTTGGCAAAAGAAAGTACTTTAAGGTGACCAAAAGGAGGAGTTTCTGGGGAACAGGGTGGTTGGTGCAGAGATGAGAAAGAGACCGTGGGAGGAACTAGAGAGAAACAGCGAGTGACAGCAGGGCCTGAGCTGGACAGGAGGTGGGTGGATCAGAGCCAGAAAAGAAAAGGCCCCGGAGTAAAAATGGGGAGGGGCAGGCGTGACGGTCCGGGGCCGGATCCAAAGCCAGAGACGGTATGGGGTGACGATCCCGGCGCACAGAACACTAGGGTCCTCAAAGAAGGGGCTGGGCCAAGACGTCTGTCCCGCAGGAGCAAGATTTAGAGACGGGACGGAAAGGACTCATTTCTAACATCATGGTCCCTCGTCGCCACCCTCACTCGCCTGCAGGATCCGGGTCCGCACTGCTGCCGCTGCTGCCACCGCCGCCGCCATGGCTTAGCACCTCCTTGCTCTGCTCCCCGTGCCTCGGCTGCCAGCCAGTGCCTCCCAAGAAGCTACACCGCTAAGCCACGCCCTCTGCACGGCCGGCCCTTCCCATTGGGTGAGAGGGCCGCTTCTCCTAACCAATCGTTGCCAGAACTCTTGACTCCGCCCATCACTCCCAGCCCTGGGAATAGGTGATTGGTCAAAAGCGGCAGCGTTTACGCTCCCTCTCAACTCAGCGGATTTTTGTTGGCGGGAATCGGGAGACGCCCCTCAACTTGGTACTGCATATTAAGCACACAGGGAAGACGCCCCCTAACTGGGAACTCCGATTGGCTACAGGTAGGCCTCCGAGATCCCGCCCCTCCTCGAGGAAAGTAAATAAGGCCCTTGGAGAATTTTGCCGACGCTCCACCTCAACTACCGTGCCCCGGGCGGGGCTGTGGTCTGGGGTGGGACTAGGCAGATGTCACCCTATTGGGCAGGGGAACGACACTGGCCGCGAGTTGAGGCCCTGTAGGGGCGTGGCTTGTGCGTCCTCGCTTTCCCGCCGACGGTTGGTCACGTCACGTGACATGGGCTGGAAGATGGCGTCTCCCACAGACGGTAAGAGCCGGCTTGGAGATTGTTGGCCTTCAGTCTCTTAATTTGCTCCCCTGGGAACTTTCACTGTCCTCACGCTTAAACTTCTTTCTTTGGCTTCTTCTCCTTTCTCTCGCACTGATTTCCTTTGTCGGATTTCCAGCAAACAGGGTTTTCACAGTGCCGGGTACCAGGTGGGTGCACCAACCAGAGACCCTTTCCGGTAAAAAGGACAGAGGTCGTCCCGGCCCATCGGTGATGCTGAGGGTTCAAAAGGGGCTACTGAGGGGAAAGGGTGCTTTCCTTTCGGACCGGCCTATTGGAGTGTTGGCTCTGTTCTCATCTCAACCGGTCTCTCAGGTCCTAACTGTGACTGTTGACTGACAGACATGAGGTCTGGGCTTCATTCCTGGACCGAGGCTGGAGAGAAACATGCTTGTCTCCTTCTCAGTTTAGCACCGTTGCCCTGGCAGCAGGAGAAGCAGGGACCTCGTTCCCTGGCCCCGCGTCCCGAGGGAATGAGAATTAGGCTTGTTGATGTAGTTTCGCACGCGTCTCAACCCTGTTACCCGTCACTCCTCTGTGCGTTGTTTCCTTAGGCTGGGTGAAGATGCCATTCTGCTTATATGTCGTCTAAGATGCAAGTCATCTCAGGTGGCAATTAGGTGTTTTCGTTGTACCCCTATGTTTTTGCTCGTGGTTCTGCTTTAGTATTTGGAATTGCCCTTCTCTGTCTTTATCTTACTATATTGTCAGCATAGTTATTCTGTTAACTTTGCCCGGGCCACACCCAATTATAAATTCCAAGTCTGTCCTGTTTCATAATTTAATCCTAGGTTTAAGGATAATGTCTGTAAAGCGTTTGGTCTTAAGTTAACGTTTATCAAAAAGTGAAACTGGCCTTGGTTTGTGACTTTTAATACCAGTACTTGGGAGATTGACACAGGGGGATCGTTGCTTCGGGCTTGCTAGGGTAAGAGAGAATTCTAGAATTCTAGAATTCTGTCTCAAATAATAAAGTTTTCTTATAAGCCGTGCAAATAATAAAGTTTTCTTATAAGCCGTGCAAAGGTAGTGAACGTCTTTAATCCCAGTACTCTGGAGACAGAGGCAGGTGGATTTCTGTGAGTTTGAAGCCAGTCTGGTCTACAAAGCTAATTCCAGGACAACTAGGGCTGTTACTCAGAGAAACCCTGTCTTGAAAGACAAAAACAAATTTTAAAAAAAAGTTTTAATTTAAAAAGTGAGGATACAGTGGGCTGGAAAGATGGCTCAGTGGTTAAGAGCATCTGCTGCTTTTACAAAGGAACCAGATTTGATTCCCCACACCCACATGGTGTCTCACAGTCTTGGGATCCACTGGATCTGACCTCCATGGGCACCAGGCACATATGGTGCACATACATAACATTCAGACAAAACAATCATACACATAAATAAATCTAAAAATAAAATATAAAAAAATGAGGATACAGCTCAGGAGTAGAGAGCTTGCCTATCATGAACAAGGCCCTAGGTTCAGTCTCCAGTACTGAAAATAATAGATTCTATGCAAAAATAATGTTACCAGATCCTCCCCCTCTTTTTTTTTTTTTGAGATCGGGTCCTACTGTGTAGCCCAGGTTAACATCAAACTCACATCCTTCTGCTTCTCTACCTGTGCCTCCAGTGTGCTGGGATTAAAATTAAAAGTCTACACCACTACACCTGGCCTCTTGCTTGATTTTAGAGTTTTAGGTTCAACTTGAGTTTTGAGCACTTTCACATACCTTAATTGTGGATATTTACAACAAAAGAGATTATCCAGCCTGGGTGCTTTATTGCTAAAATGTCCTTTTATTACCAGCAAAAGCAAAAGAAAAAAAGCATAAAGGAAGACAGGTGGGCATTTTATTGTTGTTTTTGTTCAAGAATTGGTGTTCATCTTGGTGCCTGTGGAACAGGACTTCTAAAAGACAGAGTCTGGAAGGCATACTGCTGTGGGGCAAGGCCACTATTTTTGCTAGCTATAATTGGGGTCTCTAGAACCAAAGAGAGCATATGCCTCTTCTTAAAATTGAAGGTGTTTATGCCCAAGACAAAACTTAATTGTACCTAGGCAAGAGATGTGCTTATGTGTATAAAGCATGAATAAATAAATAAATAAATATAACATGATGATTCCTGAAGGCAAATCAAACAAAACCAGTATAATCTGGGAAAAGGCAAGTTAGGCCTGTAGAAACGATGGCAACCATCCTGCAAAGACCAATGGACACAGAAGTCATGTACCCTACACAAATCTAAACCAATGAAAAGTAAATAATTAGAAGGGTTTTTTGTTTTGTGTGTGTGTGAGTGTGTGTTTAAGAATTGGGGTTCATGATATTGTAATTTCTTGAGATGGAGAGGTTTGGAAAAGTGTTTTGAACATACTAGGTTTAAGGGGTTTCCCTACATATACATGGAGAGAGACATCAAGCAGCCTTTTGAACATATGTTTCTGAAGTTAAGGAGAAAGGTTGAGACTAGAAATATAAATGTGTCCTTGGTATATAATGGTGAGAATTGTAGAGAGTGAAGCCAGCACAGGATGAGGTCTGAGTGGAGGAGACTGAAGGGGGAATCAGAGAAGAACTGTTTCATAGCTGCGTGGAGGAGGGGCATCACTTGCTATAGAGAGGTCACCTGGGATATGACTGGGAGGATTTAGCATAGATAACCTTGATAACACTGGTTTCCATGCATGGAGGGACAGAAGCATGATGTTATAGGTTATAGGTTGTAGGGCCTGGGGAGATGACACGGTAGGTAAGCATGCTTGCTCTGCAAATGTGAGGACCTGTATTTGAATCTCAAGCACTTACCTATAAAGCCAGGAATGGCTACATGTGCCTGTAACTCCAGCACTTGGGGACAGAAACAGATGCATCCCAAGAGCTTGTTGGCTGTCCAGTCTAGCTTGCTTCTGGTTTAGTGAGAGACTGTCTCAAGACAATACATCTGAGAGCAAAAATAAGACATTCAGCATCCTTTCTGGCCTCCATAGTCACATACATTTGCATGTGCACTCATCACACCCATAAACCACACATACAGACACACAGAGGAGCATGAGGTAAGGACAACAGGATACCCAGGAAGGAGGTTATGATTTTAAGGGTAGAGTTTGCATGTTTGTGTGTCTGTACTCAGACATGCATGTGGTTGCAGGTGCATTTGGTGCATACATGTGGAAATTCCGTTAACCTTGGCTGTAAGTTTCTTAAGAGCCATCCACCTTGTGGCATCAGGTCTCTCATTGGCCTGAGTAGAAAGCTAGAATGGCTAGCCCCCAAGTTCCAAGGATCCCTCAGTGCTGGTATTATGAGCATCATGTTACCACACATTTTTCATATAAGTTCTGGTTGCACAGCAAGCACTTTACTGACTGGGATCTCTCCACTGCCACTACCCCTGCTTTTTCTTATGGCTCATTGGGTAAAAGAACTTGTCACCAAGCCTGACAATGTAAGTTTGAACCTGGAATCCACACACATGGTGAAAAAGAGAACCAACTTAGCAATTGTTGTGGCACAAACACACACCCAATAAATACATAAATAAATACATAAATACATAAATAAATAAATACTCTTTTACTTTTGTTTACTTTTTCATTTTTTTTGAGACAGGATCTCACTATGTAGCCCTTGGCTGTCCTATAACTCTCTATATAGACCTTGCTGGCCTTGAATTCACAGAGATCTACCAGCCTCTGCCTCTGAAGTGCTGGGATTAAGGTGTGTGCCACCACACCTGGCTCTTTAAAAAGTCAAAAAGTAGAAAAATTCAAGAGCAGACTTGCTTGTTGAATATGAGCCTAAGGTAGAAACTGATGGTATGAGAAGATTGTTTGAAATGCTTGTCATAGCATAAGATGATGCTCTACAGTCTTTTTGTTTGTTGGTTTTTTAAGTTTTCCGAGACAGGGCTTCTCTGTGTAGCCCTGGCTGTCCTGGGATTCGCTTTATAGACCAGACTGGCCTCGAACTCAAAGATCCGCCTGCCTCTGCCTTCCAATTGCTGGGATTAAAGGTGTGCACCACCACTGCTCTGCTGGTCTGCAGTCTCAGTAGAGATTATCTTTCCTGAGAGTGGGACACTCAGCTGATTGTTAACTGGAGGAAAGTTGAAGAGTACTGTGAAGACATAGGTGGATTTGCTGACACTCTTTTACATGCAGTTTTGAAGTATAGTCTGGGCTACCCTGGAGTTCTCAATGCTGTCTTAGTCTCTTAAATGCTGGGTTATAGATGTGGATCCTTGATTTTCTTTTCTTTTTTTCTTTTTGTTTCAAGACAAGGTTTCTTTTCTCTGTTGTAACTCTAACTGTCTTGGAACTCACTCTGTAGACCAGGCATGACTTGAACTCAGAGATCTGCCTGCCTCTGCCTTCTGAGTGCTAGGACTAAAGGCGCACGCCATCACTGCCTGGCTTTTTAAAAATTTTATGTGTGTGGGTATTTGGCTGCATGTTTGTCTCTGCGCTACATGCATGTGAACTGGAATTACAGACAATTTTGGGCTGCCACATGGTGCTGGGAATTGAACTGGGTCCTCTGGAAGAGCAGTCAGTGCTCCTAACTGATTGCTGTCTCTAACCCTAATTTTCTTAAATACTCTCATTTGATAGAGTGGAAGACTGAGTTTTGCCAAGGGAGAATCAAATTTATTTGTATTACATCATGCCCCAGTAGCATCAGTAATTCATTCAGATCTGTAAACTTCCATTTGAGTGTTTCAGTTTATATTCTTTGGGATTGAAATATAATAAAATATAAATCAATGTGTTTCTCATCTCATCTTGGTGTTTGGTTCTAGGGACAGATTTGGAAGCATCTTTGCTAAGTTTTGAGAAACTTGACCGCGCCTCGCCAGATCTGTGGCCAGAACAGTGTAAGTTTTTGCTTTTCTTATATCAGAATTGATTCAGGAGAGTCAGTGCTCCCTTGGGAGAACTTTGAAGTGTTATCGTGTATCTATGGTGATTAAAGTTTTATTACATTTCATAGACAAGAGATTGATGTGCAGTAAATATAGGGACTTAGTGATTTAATTTTTCAGAACATTGTGAGATAAGGAACTTTTAAACAATTATATTTTTAAAATTGCATCTGTAATAATTTCCAATAACACTGAGATGCACAAAGGATTTTCTCATCTCCTTTAATCACTCTTAAAGTTAAATACTGTTAGTAATTTTGTACAAATTGGTTTGGACTTTTTTATGCTTATATAGATAAGCGTGTGTGTGCGTGTGTGTGTGAGAGTGTGTGAGTGATGTCTGCATGTATGTCACAAGTTATTTTCTTTAATAATGAAGTCATATGTATGTTGTCTTCAGCTTAATTATTAAAACTAGTAATGTTGATGGATCAATCCATATTGGACTTTGTAGGTCTCTTTAATTCTTTTAATTATATTATAATGGATAGGTATATTCTAGTTTCTATATTTACATTCTGTTTGGAAGCCTAAGTTATGTAATTTTTATTTTACAAGCAGCATCTCAATGAGTATCCTAGCATACATGACCTATATGTAGAAGATGACTGCCTACTTTCTCACTAGCCAATATTGGATGTTACTAGTCATTATTATGCTTACCTTGCATTTCTTCTTTTATATTAAAAAACTTTAAATAACACTTATGTTGGGGCTAGGGGAGGTACCCGTGTGCCGTGATGTACCTATGGGAGTCAGAGGATAACTTGTAGAAGTCAGTTCTATCCTTTTACCAAGTACCTAGGAGTCCACAGCCCAGGTTACTGGGCTTGGTGGCCAAGTGCCTTTCCCCACTGAGCCATCCCACCAGCCCTAGCTTGTATTTCTTAACTAATAGAATTGAGCCGGATGGTGGTGGCGCACAGCTTTAATCCTGGCACTCGGGAGGCAGAGGCAGGCAGATCTCTGTGAGTTACTATAGTGAAACCCTGTCTGGAAAAAAAAAATAATGGAATTGAATATTCTTTCACTTTAAATATGTAAGTTTGTTTGTTTCTTTATTTTTAATGTGATTTTCTCTGTGAGATATTTAAGTAAATAACTTGACAAAGCAGGACAACTGAAAATAAAGTTTAGTTTGCTTATTTTTAGTATTTATCTGCAGTCTGGGGAATCAAACCCAGGGTCTTGTACATGCTGGACAAACCACTCTACTGTTGGTCTAAATCTCTAGTCCTGGAAAGGAAATTTAAACTTTCTGACAAGAAATAAGAAATAGCTACTATTCTCCAAGCCAAATCCTGGTCCTTTAAGGCGTGAGGCATTGCTTCCTCAGAGAAGCTCTTCCTGCCCCATCTTTCTGATCTATTAGAGTTCTATTTGTTTGTTTTCCTATAGCACCTGTCATCTTTTCAAAATGCTTAAGTAATGTTACTGTTACTGATTTCTTCTCTAAGCTCATTGAAGGCAAGACTTTTGTTTCTTTGGGTTTTTTGTTTTTGTTTTGTTTTTGGTGTTGGTGGCGGCGGTGGTTTTTGTTTTTTGAATCAGGGTTTCTCTGTGTAGCCACCATCACTACCCGGCAAGACTTTTTACTCATTAATTAATTAACTAATTAATTACTATTAATGTTTTATTTATTTAACGTATGACTGTTCTGTCTGCATGTACATCTGCATGCCAGGAGAGAGCATCAGACCCTCTTTACAGACAGTTGTGGGCCACCGTGTGGGTGCTGGGAATTGAACTCAGGTCCTCTGAAAGAGCAGTCAGTGCTCTTAAGTGCTGAGCCATCTCTCCAGCCCTGTTTTTTATTATTTAAATCCTCTATGTCTCAACACATAAATGTTTCTTGCATGAATAACATTTTTGTTTTGTTTCTTTTTCTCTTCTAGTGCCTGGTGTTGCTGAGTTTGCAGCTTCTTTCAAAAGTGTAAGTAATGGCTCACGTCTGTGAAGCTTATCCAAAGTTTACTCTTGGGTAAAGACCTCAAATGTTTATTTCAAGACCAGTGCCATGGTCTTTTAATCATTTTGGGGGAGGGTGTACTGTAGACTTTTTAAATATGTTTATATTATCATAATGCTAACTGTTGATAAGCTCATCTTCTGTTCAAATGCTTTATTTTGACATTCTGACCCTTGTCTGTTAGCCTCTTTTTTCAGCTCAAAAGCTTTAAGGTTAAGCAGTTGAAATACTTGATATAATACTGGTATTCTGTTTGCCCAAACTATACTTTTGAAGCTCACCCCCGCCCCTGGGAGTGGTTGTCTCTCTTTAGAATGTGGTTCTTGGTGTTTGAATTCAGGTCATCAGGCTTGGCAGAAAGCTGTCTTAGCTGCTGAGCCATCACTCTGGCCTAAGGTTATGTTTCTTTCTTGTTTTTTTGTTTGTTTGTTTGTTTGTTTTGTTTTTGTTATTGTTGTGTTTTTTCGTGGTATTTTCTCTGTGTGGCTTTTCCTTGAACTCACAGAGATCATCTGCCTCTGCCTCCCCAGTGCTGGGATTAAAGGCATGTGCCACCACTGTCTTCCTAAGCTGTTTGTTTGTTTTTTTGTTTTTTGAGACAGGGTTTCTCTGTTGTAACTCTGACTGTCCTGGAACTCCCTCTGTAGACCAGGCTGGCCTCAGACTCACAGAGATCCGCCTGACTCTGCCTTCCAAGTGCTGGGATTAAAGGCATGCGCCACCACCGCTTGCCTGGCAAAGGTTATCTCTTAACCTCTGCATGGCGGAATTGACAGTGTATAACTGCAAAGCTTTAAATTTTTTAAATTTTTTATCTCTGTTCTTTCTCTTAGTCTCTTTTATATAATGGCCCTTGCTATTCTGAATCATTACATCTGGGAGTGGCCAGGATTTGGTTTTTGCACAGGGGTGAGGGGGGGAGATGATCTCACTGTGTAACTAACTGTCTTAGTCAGTGTTCTGTTGCTGTGAAGAGACACCATGACCAAGGCAACTTATAAAAGAAATCATTTAATTGGTAGGAGTGGGGACAGTGGTGGGAGGGAGGCAGGCAAGCAGGCAGGCACTGGAGCAGTAGCCGAGAGCTTACATCTTATCCACAAGCATCAGGCAAGAGAGGGTGAGACCTGGTGTGGTTTTTTGAAACCTCAAAGCCCATGACACTTCCTCCAACAAGGCCATACCTTCTAATCCTTCCCAAACAGTTCACCAACTACGGATTAAGTATTCAAATATATGCACTTCTAGGTGCCATTCTCAAACTACCACAGTAACCCAAGCTGACCTTGAACTTATCATTCTTTTGCCTTAGCTTTTGCTCAGATTGTAGTTGTATCCAGCAGCATTTATTATTTTTTAGAGTTATCTAGGTGATTCTTCTATGCAACTGGACTTGAAAGCTATTGATCTTACAGGTGGCTTTCATAATTTTAAGTTACTTATAGAAACAAGTAGATAATACAATTATGAAATCTGGGCTGGTGAGATGGCTTAGTAGGTAAACACATTTGCTGTCAAGCCTGTTGACCTGAGTTCATTCCCTGGTACCTACCTGACTGAAGGAGAGAACTAACTCCCACAAGTTGTCCTCTGGCCTCCACATACCTGCTTATGGCACATGCGTGCTCTACTCCTGTTTCCTCTGACATGCACACGAATAAATAAATGAAAACATTTTTAATGATGAAATCTCAAGTGATGACCATTTTATTATTTTCCCTCTTGAGCTGAGGTTTCAAACAGTTCAATTGGAGTCTTTTATAGGAACGGAGTACTAAGTAATTTCATTGCTGAACTAACTGATGCATCAAACAGTAGCCACACCAAAATTTGTCCAAAACTACCTCTCTGAGACCAACATTAAAAATGAGCAGCAGCATTTTGTAAAATGAGTTTTTGAAGTAAAGTTTAAACCTAAAAACCTGGATTCAATTTTATTTACTTACTTATTTTATGTATATGGGTATTTTGCCCGTATGTATGTGTGTGTACCATATTTGTGCCTGGTACCTGAGAAGGGCACCAGAAGAGGGCATTAGCTCCCTTGTGACTGAGGTTACATATGGTTGTGGGTGCTGGGAATCGAACCTGGGTCCTCTGAAAGAACAGTTAGTGCCCTAGCCCACTGAGCCATCTCCCACGAATAAAACCTGGATTTTTGAGATTGCAGTTTGCCAGGATTTCAAACAATGTGAAGTCTGTGTGACAAACTGCATTCTCATATGGAAAATGTACCTGAATGGCTATATTCTTATTTCTGACAGCCCATCACTAGCTCTCCACCCAAATGGATGGCTGAAATAGAACGTGATGACATCGACATGTTGAAAGGTAAGTGATGGTGGTTTCCACTACTGGTTTTTTGGGTTTTTTTTTTTTTTTTTTTTTTTGGGTTTTCGAGACAAGGTTTCTCTGTATACCCCTGGCTGTCCTGGAACTCAATGTGTAAACCAGGGCTGGTCTCAAACTCAGAGATCTGCTCACCTGCCTCTGCCTCCCGAGGGCTGGGATTAAAGGCGTATGCCACCACTGCTTGGCTAGAAATGCCTTATTTATAAGATCTATAGAGAAGATATTGTCCTTAGTACTATTAAATGACAACCGTTAATGGGTTAAGACTCACCTTTTATTTCTTTCTATCCTTTTATCAAGAATTCTAGAATCAGTGAATACTGTTGTTTGATAAATGATTATGAGTTCAATCAGAATGAAACTTTAAATTAAAAAACACTAATTTTAAGATTTTGCTCTCTTTAAAAATCATTCTTATGGTGTTATCATTTTTGATGGATGCAATAAACTGAAATTAAGAAAAAAATCATGGATTCCTGAGCTGTTTAAGCAGCTGAACCGTTCGAGAAAGTCACATATGCTATATGCAGATAAGACTGCAGACTGATTAATGTAGGGCCAGGGAAAAGCCCCTCCATCATGTGGTTGTATGCAGCTTGGACTTCTGGGAACAGTTGGAGGGGATAAAAGAGGGCGGTGGAAAGCAGTTTATCAGTTAGAGAAGTTAGAACCTTAGAATCAGAGCTAAGAGTTGCATAGAGAAGCAGGCAGAAATAAGGATCGATAAAATGAACTAATTGGGTTTTTTAAAAGTTACAATTTAGATCTTTTTGGTAACTGCCGTGCTGGGGGAAGCTAAACCAGAGTGGGAGTTAGTTCAGAGCTAGTTCAGTTCCCCAGACATAGACAGATTCAGACAGCCAGAAGAGGGCTGTGAAGGGTTTCTCTCTCCCTCCTACCCTTTCCTTTCCTCCCTAACCCTATGAGCTAACTGAAGTTTTAAAGGTTACAAGTTAGAAATCTAGCAGCCGGGAACAGAGAGATGGAGTCAAGTAGCCAGAGAGAAAAAATGTTACGCTTTAGATACATTTTAAATATGTTCTGAGCCCATATTAAACGGCAAACAGCCAAGGAACCCACACCCTTGTTTTTAAAAATACCCTTTACATTTTGAAAGGCATCTACAAAACCCCTAAGCAATGAAACCAAATATTATATAAAATATAACATAAAATATTCTTTAGGTACAGATTAATGGAAGACCATAATACCTTTACTTGACTTCAGAAGTAATTCACTGTTCTGCGTGTTTAAATGCCGATTCTCTTCCCCACCCATGGAAAAATTGTCTCAAAGGCATCTCAGACTCATTGTCCTGGTATCTAAAAAAATTCATGTAATAAATGATCAATGTATATTTCCTATGAAAACTTTGAGTTTTTGGTTAGAGTTCCATAGCATTGTGTTTAATGCAAACTGACCTGTAGTTTAAAAAAGGAATCAGATGCTATTTAGTTGAAAATCTGAGGAATAACTTTTATTTAAGTAAAATCTGGGAAGTAAGATTAATTGTAAATTCAATAAGCAAAAATCAGATTTTAAGGGAACGTTTGGATTTATATTTAGTTTTTCTTTTCTATAGTTGAGGAAATGGTGAACAGTATTTTGTTGCTGTTATTGCTGTTATGTGTAGTTGAAATCATGGGGTTTATAAATGGTGACAACATCTATTTTACATGACCAAGATGTGTCTGCAAGATTTTCTCAGTGATATGTCATGTCATAAGGCTTCGTATTTTAATGGTATGTTCATTTTGTATGATAGACAAAAAGGAGCGTTACAAACAGGCCCTTGGAATAAGACTCTTGGGCAGGTGAGATGTTCAGCGGTAAAGACTCTTGCCACCAAGCCTGACAACCTGAGTTTGCTCTCTAGAACCCACATGATAGAAGGAGAGAATTGACTCCTTCAAGTTGTTCTCTGTTACACATGCAAGTAGTGTGCACATATACACACTAAATAAAGCTAAAAGTAAATGTAAAAAAAAATTAAACCCACTTAATTTGTTAAGTGTAATGCTGAGGTCTTTTTGCAGTGGTAGAAAACTTCATTCACTGTTTTTCCTGAAGAGTATGTAAAATTGGAGGAAAAGAAATAAGATTCTGTTTTGTACTTATTCAATAGAAATTTAAGCTTCACCTCTTCCCCAGCTTCCCATTGTGCTGGTGGTCAAGTCCAGATTTCCTGCATTCTGGGCCAGTGTTCTACCTTTCAGCTTGAAATCTTTTATTATGACAGCTACCAACCCAAATGAATTGTTACTAGTGAACAGTGGGGAGAAATAAGATTGAAATAAGGTCTTCTCTTTCAGAACTGGGGAGCCTCACCACAGCTAATTTGATGGAGAAAGTCCGAGGCCTACAGAACCTGGCCTACCAGCTGGGGCTGGATGAGTGTGAGTACCCAATTAAATTTATAAGGGTTACATGTTGTGTATGCCATGATGAATCCTAGTTATAACTCAGGAAAATATGATTTTCTTTTTACTAAGGCAAAGACAAGAAAGCTGAAGGTAAGAACTCATATAACTTTGTGCCTTTATGACAGAATGTGCTAGAATATTGGCTGGATTTAGTAGGTAAACAATTCTTTATGCAATATACATCTTTTGGAACCTTTTTGGTTTTATGGTAGGGCGTCAACTCAACTAGCTCAGTCTTGCCTAGAGTGCGTTAGACTTTAGGTCTGACCCATTCTTTTATATTACAAAAAAGTTTAACTGAGTATGATGGTGCATTCATATGCATACAACCATAGCATTCAGGATGCTGAGACAGTAGACTCATGAGTTTGAGGCCAATCTTGGCTACATAGCAAGACCCAGTCTCAAGAACCAAAGGAATTTTAAAGATAACTTCTTTATATACGGTCTCTCTTCTCATATGGTTGTCATTATAATAGATTTTACAGAAGATCCTCATTTTGTAAATGAAAAAAGAGTTATTTTAAATACAGTGGCTAGAAGCTTATCCTCAAGCAATACCTCCTGAGGCTTCCATAATCTGGTGAATAAATTTTTGGGGTTTTTTTTTGTTTTGTCTTTCGAGATAGGGTTTCTCTGTTGTAACTCTGGCTGTCCTGGAACTCACTCTGTAGACCAGGCTGGCCTTGAACTCACAGAGATCTGCCTGCCTCTGCCTCCCAAGTGCTGGGATTAAAGGAGTGTGCCACCACTGGCTGGGTATAATTTTTTTTTTAAATTCAAGTTTTGTAACTATTTAGAGCAATAAATTATTTTGTAACTTATTTTTCTTGAATATTTAGAACATATAGTGATTTGTTGACATTGATTTGTTCTATTTAACTTCAAAATATTAAATATTTTATTTAATAATAAACAATGTTTAAATTCATAAGCTTTTCTCTTTCCATTGTTGTCATCTGCAGTTGGCTTTTCCACCTCCGTGCTGGGGGTCAAACCTAGGGCCTAAGGCGAGCACCCTCCTACTACTGCGGCACAATTCTAGCCTTGAGTTTGGTCTATTCTACCAAGAAAACATTGTAATCTCTTCAGGAATTAAGGAATGTACAATACTAAGCTGCTTTAAGCCAGAACTCTTATGTGATCCTCTCTTTTCTCTCCTCTGCGTTCTGGTGATTGATGTCTATTATTAAAGTTTATGCCTTGGCAGGAGACTTAATACCAAGTGTGTATGGATGACCGGGGTTTATAATGAAAATGCAGATCTGTGGTTGTTAAATTCACGACTTAGAGGCTTGTGTGGCATGGGACTCCTTACTTTTGCTTCTAGCTTTAGATAATAAATGCTATAATCATCTTAATAATCAGTGCCTTGTCTGTGACATTTTCAATGCAGTAAACTTTATGCTTGTCATATCAAGAAGATGCTGTTACCAAACTTACTTTTTTAACTGTATCGTCTCTAGTTATTGTAACTGAAATTGCTGTTTTCTGTCTACTTAATCATCTGCTGAGAAAAATACTGAGGTATTTTTCCTACTTTTTATTACATAAAAACTTTAACAGGAAGTAGAGAACAGAATAATAAATCCATATATTCATGACCCAGTTTTTGTAATCAGCATATGGCCAGTTTTGTCTCACTAACAGCAGCCTCTCACAGTCTCACATTCTGCAAAGCCAGTCCAGTGTACCATGTTGCCACTTGTGCCGAATAACTATTTATGTTTAAATATAAGGCTTTGAAAGAATTGTAACTACATTTCTGTTGTTATTCTTGCAGGCCAGGCATGGCGGTACACACCTGTAATCTAACAGTTGGGAGTCTGAGGCAGAAGGATTATGAGTTTGAGCCATATAGTGAGTTCCAGACCAGCCTAGGCTGTCTCAGCAGCCCTCGTATGGGGGGAGGAGGGAGAGGAGTCTTACCATGTTGCTTAGGGTGGTCTCAACCTTATGAGTGCAAATGATTTCGTCTGTCTCAACGTCCCAAGTAGTTGGACTACAAACCTGTACCGCCACGCATGGCTCATGCCTGGAAAATAACAAGCTACTTAATATCTTAAACTAGCCACTCCCAGCTAAGACTTCCCTGGTTGAATTAGAAATGACTGTACAGTTGATTTTCTTCCGCCGCTGTCTACAGATAGGCTATATCTGATAGTCTCTTTTAGTCTGTTATCTTCTTTGTCATTTGTTAATTTAATAACTTGTTGTAGAATTCGCCGCGTTTTTCATGTTGTCCAATGTTTCTGAAGAGATACTTATGAATGTGTAAATGATTATCCCTTTTTACTAGTGGAGTTAGGTTTTGAAGTTTGCATTGATACAAGTTTCACTTTTTTAAAATTTTAATTTTGGCAAGAATGTGGTGAGTGTATCCATCTAAAGATATTGTCAACTTACCTCTTTGCAGTTAAACTAGGATCAGCAGTCGATCAAGGTATCGCCGGCCTGTGTTCTCCGTTTTACCCACAGTGGCAGCCTTCACTCTCTGTCTACTTCCATGGTTTTCTTAAAGGTTGCAAGGTCGTGATCATCTGATCTGACATCCCTTATCATCCCTGACTTTTCCATAAGGAACAAGTGATGGACTATCTGCTGGCCTCGACAGCTGTTCTGTAAACAGTGGGATAATGACTCAGTTTCACTCGCTAGTCTTGAGAATGATGAGTTTGTTCCCTAAGCATCAATGAAATCTGTTTTAATGCATTACCATAGTATAAAAATCCACAGTTAAAGTCATTATTGCTATTAAATAAATGTTTTTCATATAATTTTAAAATTTATAAATACTATTTAAAACAACAACTTTTAAATAGTGGTGCAAACATTTAATCCCAGCACTTGGAAGGTAGAGGCAGGTGGATTGCTGTGAGTTCGAGGCCAGCCTGATCTGCTTAGAGTGTTTCAGGACAGCTAGTGTTGCATAGAAAAACCCTGTTTCAAAAAACAAACAACCCTCCCCAAAAAACCTTGCTAATAAATAAAAATATCATACACCAAAATTAACCAGACCCAAAGTCTGTATTCTGTGCCGTTAGAATAGGCATAGAATAGAAGCTATGAAGCTTCACATTAAACTGTTTACTTCCCATATCACTATTTTATGTACTGCTGTCTCTGATGGTAGATAAATGCAAGTGTTTTTAAATTTTTTAATTAATTAATTTCACTTGTGCACACCTGCATGGCAGCAGTCAGAGGACAACTTGGGAGAACTGATTCTTTGTCCATCATATGGGTTCCAAGAAATTGAATTCAGGTCGTCAGGTTTGCTGAGCCATCTTTACTGCCAAGTATTTATATTTCTAAGAACTGAAGACATTGAGGTTGGGGTTAGTTACAGTCAATTAATTCAGCTATCTTAATCACTGAACTTAAGATGAACAACAAAGACTTTTCTGCCAGTGTGGGCAGGATGACCACAGTAGAGATTCTTAAATTATGTTATACTTCACAATTGGGCCTACTTCTACTTCCGTAATGGTACTTTGTAGTTTACTGCCATTTTCCTTGACCACAGTCAATTTAGTTGAGGTAATAAAATACTTTAACTTAAAATACTCTAACTTAGAAACGGAAACGGTTACATTGATATGTATTCACTGGATGGACTTCTTGGACACGTTCCCTTTGTTTTGGTGTGTGTAGTGTATTTGCATACAGACATCTTTTTTTGTCCTCTTAGATTATTCATCTACTCTAGGGGTTGTCTTTCACCTGACACCTTAATCTGGTGTTCTGATGTCTCAGTATTCTTTCCTACATTAATTGGAAAGATGACATGGTGAAAAATCAGCAGTAGGAACTGATGAATCCCGGAGGACCAGTGATACTGTTTTCATGCAGATATCTGCCCTGACAAGAATGATGAGATGGAAAACTGCAAAAAAATAGTTAGCCTCAAAACATGATTGTCATTTTTAGGAGCATTATTATATGTTAGTATAGAAATAACAAGAATCTTCTAGTGCTAGATTTGTATCTTTTGGAAGGTGAGCCTTACCCTCTGATTTGGTACATGATTATATGACAGTAACCTTTTGTTGTACAGATTTTAGAATACAATAACTTTTTTTTAATATAGATTTGTTTCATTTTTAAGGCACTTTTACCATTCTTGGAGACTTGTTATATTTGTTCTAGCCCTTGGACTAAATGTAGCTTTTCAAGATAATAGCAAGGTTCTTTTGAGGCTGCCTTTGTAGTCTACAGATCAACTGACATAATAGCAAGTTTGCTGTGTGTAAACATTCGCTGGTGGAATGAACGGATGGTCCATTATTGTTCCCCTTAGATGGAAGGACACGCTATGTCTAATGAAGCTCATTGACTTAAAACTGAAAAGATGAGAGCGCCTCAAAGTTGCTCTAGTTTTAGGTAATTGGCGTTTAGTGATGAGAAGTAATGTTTGAAGGTCTTGTGATACTTTCTTCTCCTGTAGCAGTAGATAATTATATAGTACATATAACACGAAATGTGTGGTGGTTGGCTGTGTCTATTTGAACCCTGCCTCATCAGCATCATGGTGTGGCTGTGAGGCTGGCGTAGTCCTGTATGCTGCAGCAGTAGGTTGTTGCCCTTATTCTTAAGACACATTTAATTGCTGTGAGTGCTACTATTGATTCTCTGCAATTTTTATCCTTTTCTGATTTTTTTTTCTTGGTTCTGAAAGTGACAAATTTTTCATTAGTCATGCAAATGACCTGTCAGTTAACTTGGAAATAATTGCAAATAGGTTGTAAAAATTTGGAAAACTGAGATCATCTCTTTGCAGCTGGAGCTAAACCTTGGAACTTTGTTGCTTTTTTTTTTTTTTTTTTTTTTTTTGTAGCAGCTTTATTGAACTGCAGTTCATATTCCCTGTAACTCACCGTCTTATCCTGAGTAGTTGGGTCCGCAGCATGGTGAATTCTAGGGTGTTTTCATCGCCTCCCCATAACCCTGGACCCATTTGCCATCCCCTTACTTCTTCCCAGCTCCTTAGGGTCTCTGCCACCAGTAATCTGCTTTATGCCAGTATGGGTTTGCCTAGTTTAGAACCATGTAGTGTGTAGTCTTTGTGACTGGAGGCTGGTTCTATTTTGTTCTCTCTCCTCTCATTGTCTCTTATTCGAAGTGCTGGACACCAGACCCAGGTGTACATTGCTAGGCAAGTGTTCTACTGCTGAACTACATAGACCCCTCCAGCCCTGTATTTTTTTTTTTTACCAAAATAGTATTTTTAGTGTTCAGCTGTGTTATAGCATGTATCAGTGTTTTTGTATGGCCAAATAATTTTTTTTGGCAGGTGTATCACATTGTACTTAATCACCAGCGGAGCATTTGCTTGTTACTTCTATTTGACTGGATGGATAACATTGCCACTATGGCATGCTAAACCATGCACAAGGTCTTTACACATGCATTTTCATTCTCTTGTGTTTATAAGTAGGGTCACATGTTAGCACTATATCTGACTTTGAGGAATTGTCAGGCTGTTTTGCAAGCTGGCTGAATCATTATATACTTCCAATGACAGTGAAGAAGGGTTCCAGTTTTGCTAGTAGCCATTATATTGTTATTTTTTTAAAGTGTTACATTCATCCTAGGGGTAAGTTCGTCATGGTTTGGATTTCCATTTGCCCAGTGATGATGGATGCTTAACATTTTTTTCATATGCTTATTAGTCAGTACTTAAAATTGTGTGTAGATCCCTTTATTGCAAATGGGGATGATTTTGCTTCTTCCTTTCTAATCTAGATTTTTTATTTCATTTTTTACCTTAGTTAGAAATTTCACTACAGTGTTGAACAGACGTGGTAAGAGTAGATGTCCTTGTTTCTTCCTGACTCCATCTACATTTTTTGCTTGTGGGTCAGGCTGTTGCTATATAGCCCTAGCTGGCTTTGAACTCAGGGCAATCTTCCTACTTCCACTCCCCAAAGCATGGGCCACCACATCTAGCTCTAAATTAGTGGTTCTCAACCTTCCTAATGCTGCAACCCTTTCCTCATGTTGTGGTTACCCCAACCATAAAATTATTTATTGCTATTTTATATTTATTGCTATTTCAAAACTGTAATTTTGCTACTGTTATGAATTGTAATGTAAATATCTGATATGCAGGTGGACTTAGGTAACCCCAAAGGGTTGTTTGCCCCCCAAAAGGGGCTGTGACCCACAAATTGAGAACTGCTGCTCTAAATAAATTCTAAAAGTCAGTTAGCTCTGTTGAGTTCTAATTTTAATCTGTAATTGAAGGAGAGAATCAGTGTGTCTCTATACTCTAGGTGGTCCTTGTAGTCTGGTATCTAGGTTCTTTGGCTTGTATAATAAAGTATTTTCTGTATTAGCTTTGTGTGTTAACACATTAGTAGTCAGTCCTTGATGAAGGAGAAAAATCATCTTGTGTATAACCTCTAGATGGCAGCATAAGTCTTACAGTGCTTCTAATTCTGACCACAGTACTTGAACTGGGTTTCTCATTTCCTTTCTCGTTTTGTTTTAGGGTTTTGTTTTTTTTTTTTGTTGTTGTTGTTGTTGTTTTGTTTTGGATATAGGATCTCTATGTGGCTGTCGTGGAATTCAGTATGTAGACCAGGCTGGCCCTACTCATAGCCTGCCTCTTCTGCCTCCTGAGTGCTAGGATTAAAGTTGTGCACCACTTTACCCAACTTGCCTGCCCCCCCCCTTTGTTTTTTGAGACAGGGTTTCTCTGTGTAGTCCTGGCTGTCTTGGAACTACTTTGTAGACCAGGGTGACCTCAAACTCAGAAACCTGTCTCTGCCTCAGAGTGCTGGGATTAAAAGTGTAGACTGTAGATATAGATGTAGATGTTTATGTAGATTCCCCAGATGGAGCTGTTGGTTTCAGGCAGAGGACAAGTTTGTTCTTTTGCTTATTAAATCACTAGTTCTTGCCCAGACTCCTGGAACTCTAGAGCATTTTGGCCTCTTTACAACCTACTTTTAATCCTTGAACTTGAAGACTTCAGCTTAGCCTTCTGAGACCTGCTGCTGACTGAGCCACTCTGACTAGCTCCTTCTGAATTCTTACTCTTCTGGTTCAACTCACTCTCTTCTGTGTCTCTTCCTGAGCTCTCACTGCTCCATCCTGCATCTGGAACTGACTGCTTCAACTGGCTGCTCTGTAACTCACTCCAGCCTCAGCTCTGTCACTTCTCTGTAACTCACTCTTCAACTAACTGTCACTCACTGTTCTTCCACTGACTTCTCTTACTGACTTCACTGACTCTAACTCCTATATAACTCTCTTTAATTGAGCTGAGGGCCTGTCTTTTCTCGTGAGAGTTGGTCATGTCCTTATCCTGCTAACTCTTTGTCTGATTTGTCACTTTATCTGTCATTCACTCTGACTCATCTCAGATGTCACTTCCTGTGTGACGACTCCTTCTGAGTTCTGCTTCCTGTGTCTGCTTCCACTGTTTTTAGTAGAGATTAAAGGCATGGACTACCACTGCTTTCTGAATATTGGGATGAAAGGTATGTCTACATTCCATCCAGACCACACAGGCCTGTGAATGTACTTCCTGGAATGTAGACCTTAGCTTTCACACAGGGCTATTCTACAGTGCACCACCATGGCTGGCGTTTTTTTCCCCTTTTCATTGCTCCATCTTATTTTTTAAAGTTCATTTCCTTTTTGAAGCAATGTATATTTTTGATGCTCAGAGTCATTTAGTTTCTTTATTGTCCAAAGTAGCATTTTGCATTTCAATATGAAGGCTGAATTTTTTAACATTTCAAAAGTGTGGTCGTTTAATTCAGTAGCGCCCACACTTGGCTATAAGGCTCTCAGAATGGGCTCCGTGCTCTTACCTGTGTTATCTCCTTATCAGGAATTTTTTTTGCATCCTTGGACTCTGGTGTGTTATCAGGTAATGTCATATTAAATGAAAATAGGAATTTTATCTAAAATTGATAAGCTTGGGCTGGTAGCCCTTTAAGGAAAATTAAATCATTTTAAAATAAAACTTTCAAACATTGTCATTTTGAATGATCAGATAAGAAAAAGAAAGGAATGTGCCCCATTTAGCAGGTATTTATCTACTTCACACAAGGCTCTGTGTGGGATACGAGGTGGAGCAGAGAGCCATTGCGTCACTGTGCACATTAAAATCTATGAGGGAAGGAAGAGATAACGAGTGAGTAAGTCTCAGTGGGCCATAGAGAAATAAGTTCTCAAGGAATATGGAGAAGTAGTTGTTTTGGAGAGAAGGCAGTCATGTAAGTTGCTACAAGAAGAGCAGATAAGCTCATTTTTATATGTCAGTATGAGTTAATCAGTGAGGCCTGTCTAAAACCCCTGAATTGAGAAGGATTTTTTTAGAGAAGTCAGATACTGATGTCCGCCCTAGACAAGGAAAAGGAGCGTGGTAGAGAGTTTTGAATCACTGAAAATAATACACTTGCTGGGCAGTGGTGGCGCACACCTTTAATCCCAGCACTCAGGAGGCAGAGGCAGGTGGATCTCTGTGAGTTCGAGGCCAGCCTGGTCTACAGTGCGAGTTCCAGGACAGCCAGAGTTACACAGAGAAACCCTTACTCAAAAAAAAAAAAAAGAAAGAAAGAAAAAAGTTATGGACTTGTGGCTGCGGCTCAGTGGATAAGAGCTCTTTTTGCATAAGCACGAGGGTCTGCTTGTGAACCCCAGCTCCCACAGCAGAGACCAGGCTCAACCACGTGTGTCTGTAACCCCAGTATTAAGTGGTAGAAACAGCAGAGTTCCAGGAGCTTTCTGTACCCTCAGTGGCCCACTTCATGTTCAGTAAGCACTGTCTCAAGGGAATAAGGCAGAGCATGACAGAAGAGGACATCCAGGTGATCTCTCCTGTGCATGTGCACCTGTGGGTACACACACCACCACCACCACCACCACCACCAACAACAACAACAAATGAAAACGGATTTTAAGGAAACATGTTCCAGATGGTTTGAATATTAGTAGAGTAGAGTTTGGAAGCAATAGCTGTTGAGAGGAACAGTGTGAGAGATGGAAACTATTCCCCAAAGACCCCAGGTTACATTAGGAACCATAAGAACTAAGACTGGGACGGTCGTGGGGTCAGACAGAAGTCTAGAAGGTGAGGAGTGAATGTACTGTGAAAGGGATTATAATGGTTATCATATGTGTTCGTTATGGATGGCTGTAGAGATGCTTGGTTAAAGCAACTCAGCTGCGTATTTTATATTGTGGAAAAAGAAAAGAGGAAAGCAAAAGATAACAACTATAGCTTTTTTACTAAGAGGTAACTGCTGTAACATTTGATGATTCTTGGCTCCGATTTTATTCCCTTTGTAGGTGGACTTGAGTTTTTATATTTACACCTGTGCCCATAAAGACACACAGATGCTTTCCTAACAAAGGTGACACTGTTTATTTTCATCTTCCTAAAAATTCTACCACTGAAGATTTTTTTAATAGATCAGTTACATATGTGTTGGAGGCACTGGTTAATAATATGGGATGGATTGGATTGTGGGAGAACAGAGGCAGGAAGTTGAGGGTAAAGCTATAAGGGACTCTGGTAGTGAGAGTGCAGTAAAATGCAGGAGAGTGCACTTGTACACCTGTACACTTGTACAAGTGTAGTTGTAATATTCAGGAGTTGGGAAGTGTCTTGGTGCATGTTAGGAGATAAGGTGATATCATGTCATGCCTTTTGCTGGTTTTGTTTTGTTTGAGGAAGTCTCACGTAACTAAGGTTGACCTCAAACATACTGGGTAGCCAAGGTTGATCTTGAACTTTGTCTTCCTGCCTCCACATCTTGAGTACTGGGATTACAGGTGTACACCACCATGCCTGCGTAGTTTATGTGGTGCTGGAGATTGAATTCAAGGCCTTGTGCATGCTAGGTAAATACTGCTCCAGCTGAGCCACATCCCTGGTCTCCCGTGCTGTTGTGAGTCTGGTTGATGATAGGGAAGTCAGAAAGAGAGATAAGATACTTGATTAAAATACAACAACAAAATCGTCTGATTCTTTTATATGTTTCTTTGTGGGCAAAATACCTTTTATTTTTATTTTTTAGAAATAAATTAAAGTCGTTTTTCAGAATAGGTTTTACTACCAGTAAGAACGCAGTGCTCTTGTCTGTCTGAGTCATACCACATGGGTGACAGACAAGTAACACTCCGATGAACAAGGCAAACCCTTTATATATATATGATAGATAATTCTGTGCTAACTAGAAAAGGTCTGGGAATTTAAATTTGAAGTGACAGGAATTGGCACTAAAACATTGCTTTTGCTGCATAGCTATCATTATAGTATATCTGAGCCAGATCAATTCATCTTAAGAATGAAGACTGCATTTTCTGTGTAGTTAGAATACCTGGCCATCTTATCTTCCAAAAAAGATGCTCATACCTCTCCTTTCTTACTAACACCAAGAATTAGAGGTTTTCCATTGTCAACTTGATAAGTAAAAGTGAAAGTGAACTTTTACTTTCATGTGTGTCCATGTAATCTGTTGTTAAGGCTGGAAAATCATGAAAGTATGAATTTAGATCTGAACATGACTCAAAATGTGGAAGCAGCTTCGAAGATCAGGAATTCAAAGGCAGACTCTACTGTCTGTTGAATGGCATACCAGCCTGGGCTATATGTGACCTTGTCTTGGGGGGAGGTAAATTTAAATTATTATAACCTAAAAAATAAGTCCAGGGGACTTGGTTCAAAGGCACTGAAAAAACTGCTGATATTTGCTTTCGTCAAATGCTGTTCAAAACTGAACCTTATTTCTTTTGTTTCATGCATTGCCAAATCATCTCCCCACATTCATGCCTGTTTAAAGAATAATACAGCCTAAAATCTAGAATCCCCACTTTGAAAGGATCAAGGTTATTTCTCACAATTAGAAATTGTCAATTTGGCTTTTAAGTATTTGTTTTAAAATGTATTATGATAATGGGAAGCAAAGCATGCCTGTATTTCTCATTTTTCCCTTGGTTAACAAATTAGGAAACACAAATCCTTAAATTACCTTTAAGGCTTATAAGCATTCATATCTTTTATCCATTAGTCAAGTTATTTCATAAACCCAACATTGCTCTGAAATGGTTTTACTCACAAAGAGGATTTTGCCATAAAATGCTTCTGGTATTTTACTCCCTTCTGTTTAGGTGAGGGACAGGATAGAGGAGAACAGACAGGGCATAAATCAATTAGGATAAGATTGCTTTCAAAGTATCATTTTGTATAATTCTACAAAGTATATGCTAGATAAGAAGATGTATATTTAGAGGAACTAACGTGTGTATGATTTATCTCAATAATAAGAGTACGAGGCCCTGGATTCTGTTCCCAGCACTGTAATCACAGAAGGACCAACTAGGCCCACAGAAACTAAAGGAATAATCAAATAAACTACTATATATCCCTAAAGGATAATGTAGCCATTAAAAATAACATTAAAACATTAGAGAATATCTAATGACAGAAAGTACTCACATGTAAGGACAGTACTAAGCATAAAAAAACAGAATATCGGTCAGTGAGGTGGCTCGGTAGGTAGCTGTGCTTGCTGCATAGCAACCTGAGTTTGATCCTTGGGACCCCCATGGTAGAATAGAGCCATCTCCTGCAGATGGTTCTCTGACCTCCACTCATGCACCACATGCATGTGTGCACACAGAAAAGAAATAAATATGCCTATACGTATGTATTTATATATGTGTGTGTGTATGTATGTTGTGTGTGTGTGTGTGTGTGTGAAATTTTAGACAGGGCCTTCGTGTGTAACCCTAACTGAGCTGGAACTCCCAATGTAGACCAAGAGCTAGTCTTGAACTTGGAGATTCTCCTGCCTGTGTCCCAAGTGCTAAGATTAAAAGTGTGTGATCCCATACCTTGTAGAATAAGTAAATATGTTTTTTAAGAAGGAGATCATAAAATCAGCAGTTTTTGTTTTTAGTTTTAAGATATCAGGTAGAAAATACAAACATATACTTAATTTTTATTACAAGTGATTTTATATGGGAAAAACACTATTAAAAATAAAGGAAATTTCTATGCCATTTTAGAAATAATTGGAGTTATTTAAAAGATGCATCCCCTGTTTTCCTGAGAAGTTTTTAAGTCTTTGATAGACTGTTTCTAAATAAGAGTCAATCTATCAACTAAAAACAGTTGGTCAGCTTTCACAATGACCAGTGAGGTTTAAAAAGTAAATGATAGCTCTTTTTTCAACGTTAGCATGTCTGTGCAGTTTAGCATGTCCTGAAGTTTGGGAGAGAACGGAGAGCTAAGCTGTTAGATCGAGGACGAGAGATGTTGGCATCTTTGTGACGGGCGTGGTGGTACACTCTTATCTTTTTGTACCCAGGATATTAAGGGAGGAAGATCATGTGAGTTGGAGAACAGACTAGTTACATAGCAAGACAGTCATCTCAGTAATCACCCAAAAGGGGGCTGGAGAAATGGCTCATCAGCTAAGAGCACTTGCTGCTCTTGTAGAGGACCTGGGTTGGCTGCCAGCACCCGTATGGGAGCTCACCTGTGACGTGAATTCCGGAGGATCCCATGCCTCCTTGGCACCAGTTATGCATGTGGTGAACATTCATGCTTGCGTGCAAACATTTTTAGACATAAAAAGAAATACTTTCAAAAAACACAAAGCATCTTTTATTAAGCAAACATTGGCCAATTTTGTCAAGCTTTATATTTCAGGCTGGCTTGCTGTAGTTGGAAAATTAAATGCTTAATATTAGCTATCTAGTAAAAGCAAAGAGCCGTTTAGAATGCCTGTCAGTCTGAAGTGGAACTGTAGCCATTTGTTTGAGAGATAAAACAGGGAAGATTTATCAGATTTTTTTTTTTTTACAATAATTCCAATAGGGTTCATGGAAGTTGAACCCATTCTAGACTTTGAATTTAGGAATGAGTATGTTTGTGGGGAAATAAATAGGCATATTCTGGTTTTGCTTGTTGTTATTGTTTTTTGTTGTTTTGTTTTGTTTTATTTGTAAGTTTAGTTATTGATATTCTAAAGATTTCAACCTAACAGTATTTCCTGTTTCAGACATAAGATTGTCTTATCTACTGGTTTGTGTTGAAAATATAATCTGGGACAAAGTAAACTTCCATGAAAACTTATAAATGAATACAAAGACTTTGCTCTGGGGACTACAGAAATAATGACTTTAACATATATAAATGAAATGTGTCTCCAACCAGTAAATCTAAATTAATAGTTTGCTAAAAGGTACTATTTCTTATAACTAGAAAAAGAGAGACTAGGAAAATTAAACATTTGGTTGACTAATATAAGAGGTTAAATTTAAGACAGAATGTTTGGGTAAGATGTCCTTCAAGAGGTCAGATGACTCTGACAAGTCTGTTTTGATGATGGAATGAGAAAACAGATAAGGTGATATTTCTGACATAAAAATATTCTATTATTCCCCATTTTCTTTTCACTAATAAGGTGTTAGAGTTGGAGAAATAGCTCAGTCAGTAAAGTACTTGCCAGGCAAGGATGAGGAACAGAGTTCCGTTCTCAGAATGCACATTTTACAGAAGCCAGTGCTGAGGAGCTGAGACCAGGATTCCTGAGACACTGGCCGGCCGGCCCATCCGACTGGACAGATTCCAGGCTGGTAGAAGGCCTTGTCTCAAAAACAAGGTTGAGAGCACCTGGGGAGCAACACCTGTTGTTGACCTCTGGCCTCCACACAAAAATGTTGAGAGAGGAGCTGAGGCTCAGTTGACAGAGTGCCTGGCAGACATACTTGAGGCCGAAAGTTTGATCCCCAGCTCCACATAAAATTGGACATAATGACACACATCTGTAATTCTCAGCAATTGGGCGTAGAGGCAGGAGAGTCTGGAGTTCAAGATTATTCTTGGCTACGTAGTGAGTTTGAGGCCAACCTGGGCTATATGAGTCTGTCTCTGTGTCTCTCTTTTTCTCTCTCTGTCTGAGACAGGGTTTCTCTGTTGTAACTGGCTGTCCTGGAACTCACTCTGTAGACCAGGCTGGCCTTGAACTCACAGAGATCCACCTGCCTCTGCCTCCTGAGTGCTGGGAGCACATTAAAGGTGTGCTCTACCATGCCAGGCTGCTCTCCTTTCTAATTAGTTACAATGTCTTCGTTTTTACTAAAGGTTCAGGAACTGGAAATGAAAAACTACAGGACACTGCATGACTTCCTAACCCTGCCACAGTGAGGCTGAAATGGGAATTATTCTCAAGCACCTGCACAACCTGTGCATTCCTTCTTTGTGTTGCTTTTCTTTCTAATTGGCTTTAGAGCTGAACACATTCATCTTCATAATCTAGCACTCAGGAGGAAGAGGCAGCTGGATCTCTATGAGTTCAAAGCCAGCTTGTGAGTTCCAGGACAGCCAGAGCTACATAGAGAGACCAGCCTGTCTCAAGGGAAAAAAAAAAAAGTAGGAGTGATGACTCTTAAACTAATTCATTCTAATTATTCGTTCATTCTAATGAATGTAGAGCATTTCTGTTGGGAGATTAACATAACAGCTGATGTTCTTGTGGACATTTGGGGATGTTTTTTATTTGCGTGATGTACTGGGGATGGATGGAACCCAGGACCTCACGCTTTTGGTAGGCAAGCACTACAACTGAGATATACCTACAATCTGAGATTCTTTTTTGAGAGGAGGGAGTAAGAGGAGAGTAAGACAGGCCCTTGTATTTTAGAGCAGGTTGACCTGGAACTCACCGTAGCCCGAGCTGGCTTTCATGCAATGCAACTCATGCCATGACCCTTCGGCCTCCGCCTTCTGAGTAGTTTTTACTATGTCCAGCCCAAGAAGAGATTCTTGGGAGGTCAATTGCAAGGAATCACGTATAGTAAAAGAATGAAAAGCTTCATTTGCTTAGATTAAGAAAGCTTTGAGAGGGTCAACTGTCTTTATTTACTATAGTGAGCATCTAGTAGAAATTGCTTCCTCAAAATATAGTTTAAAATGTGCCTTTTGGGACTAGAGAGATGATGGCTCAGCAGTAAAGAGCACTTGCTGCTATTGCAGAGGACCTAGGTTCTGTTCTCAGCACATACATCAGGTGGCTCACACTGCCTGTAACTTCAAGTTTGGAGATCGGATGTCATCTGGTCTCTGAGGGCATCTGCGTGTATGTGGCATACATACAGTCAAGCAGATACACACATGTACAGTGAATAAGCAAACAAGGTTGGAGAGATGGCTCAGGGGCAAAGAGTACTCACTGTTCTTGCACAGGGCCTGGGTTCAATTCCCAGCACCCACCCTCTAGCTCATAACTGTCTATAACTCCAATTCCAAGGAATTCAGTACTCTCTTTTGACATCCTCAGGTACCAAGTATGCATGTGATATACATACATCCACGTAGGCAAGCACTCATGCACATTCAAAAAAAATTTTAGCCAGGTGGTGGTGGCCCTTAATCCCAGCACTCAGGAGGCAGAGGCAGGCGGATCGCTGTGAGTTTGAAGCCAGCCTAGTCTATAGAGTGAGTTCCAGATCATCCAGAGTTACAACAGAGAGAGAAACACTGTCTCAAAAAAGCAAAATATAAAGCAAAATTTTCTATAATAGATAGATAGATAGATAGATAGATAGATAGTAGTGTTTCTGAGGAAACTCAGGTTGGTGAGGGAGGTGGTGGCCTGAATATGATGTAAAGGAAGGAACAATCACTTGGAAGTAAGTGTCAGCCAGGTGAAATACAGCTAACAATAAGGGCTATAGAGTGATTAAGAATGCAGAGTCTGGAGTCTTAATAGTTTTGTTATGAAAATTTCAGTCTAATTGGGCATGGTGGAATATGTCTTTAATCCTAGCACTCAGGAGACAGAGACAGGCAGATCTCTGTGAATTCAAATCCAGCCTGGGCTATAAAATGAGACCCAGTCTAAAAAAAAGAGGGGGAGGGGAGAAAGAAAGAAAGAAAAAAAGAAAGAAGGAAAGAGAAAAAAGAAAGAAAACAGCAATAAAAATCCAAACCATACTTTCATGACCTTGATATTTTATAGTGGTAAATACGTGTCAAAGAATCTAGTGGGGGAAAGATAACGGAAATAGAATTTTAAAATAAAGGATAAGTCTAGAAATCTGAGTGGTAGAATACAACGTCTTGGTGACTGGTTGTGTGAATTAGGGTTGGAGAGTTCTGGGAAGTAAGAATAAAAAATAACTCTTAGGTATTGGAGTGGGCATGGGTATCTATAACCCCAGGACTTGGGAAGTAGAAAGAGAATCAAGTTCAGGGTCATCTTTGGCTACATAGTGAGTTCAAGGCCAGGCTGGGCTTGAGAAAGAGCCTGTCTTAAGAAAAAAAACTTCTGTGTTTAAATTATAAAAGAGACAATCTCTGAGAAGTTTTGAATAATTTAGGTATAAACATATGTACAGCTATCTAGGAGACAATAGAGTATATGGATATAGAACCCAGAAAACAAATATGAGTACCATCAACTCATGGGTTCTAATTAAAGCCACATCTGAGGAGACACCCAGGAAGTATGTAGAACATTAAAATTGAATCTTTGTATGGCTGGCCCAAGTTTTGGCAAGTAGAAATGGTTATAAGGAGGGTAGAAAGGTGGGTTATATGGCTCAGTGGGTAAAGGTGCTTGCTGCACAAACCTGTTGACCTGTTCAATCCCTGAACCCATGTAAAGGTGGGAGAGTTGTCTTCTGACTGCCACTGTGCTATGGCCCGATTCACCCATACATCATGTGCCAACACACATGCTAATAATAACTATATTATTACTTCAAATGTTTTAAAATAGAAACTAGCATAACTAATGTCATTGCAGTAGCCAAGACCTGAACTAGAATACTGTTAGTGGACATGGAGAGAGATAATTAATGTGAGAATGTTGTAGGACAAAGACAAGTCTTGATGGGTTTACTATGAGAAAGTTGTCAAACATGGCTTGTGGACTTCTTTCTTGAGTATGCTAGCCAGTAGCATGCACAAACAAAGGAACGGCCAAATGGCATATTAGGGACTAGACTCACCTTCTTGCTAGAGACAATTTTTTAATGACAAAATACACAGAAAAATGTGTTCATAATGTTGGACATAAAGCACAAATGACAGTGTCCCTTTGATTGTTATAGCTTAAATTCCTTTAAAGATTTTTACATCTTTATTTTATGTGTGAATGTTTGTCTCCATGTATGTCAGTGCACCAGCTGTATGCCTGCTGCCTCTTGAGGCCAGAAGAGGGCACTGAATCCTCTTGAACTGGAGTTCCAGATGACTGTGAGCTACCTTGTAGGTGCTGGGGATCAGACCAGGTCTTTTGGAAGAGCAGGCAGTGGTCTTAACTGTCTAGCCATGTCTCCAGCTCCCAAAATGTTAAATTCTTGTGACTCAGGTAGAACTCCTGGGGTGAAGGACAGGTTTCTGAAGAGGCTTGAAGGGATGGGGTTTCGAGCACAGGTGCACTGGCTTAGCTCAGAGAGTGCTGCTCTGTGTACTCTGTCATAAAAAGGAGAATGCAGATTGATGACTATCTAGGTTTGGGAACTGGTGAGAAGATGAGAGAGTAACTGAATCACACACCATCCCTTCCTGTATCTTTTTAATTACATGTGTCAGAAAATGCCATTCATTAACATATGCTGAATATAGAATGGCAACTGGAATTGCAGTTTCATATGTAAATTAAACTTTTAAAACGTATTCTTAAGTACCCTAATTTCTTATTTGCCCATCTAAGCTGTCTTGCGGTGGTCATCTTGCCCTCCAACAACCATCCATTTTGTTTTGTCAGATACCACACTTGTGCTTTTCCTGGTTATTGGCAGTCTTGAATGAGCTCCTGCTGTCAGCTAGAATTCCTAAATGCTATGATGTTTCCAATTGATGTCAAAAATAACTGAGGACAAAATTTACTTATATAAAGTTTTTTGTCAAAGACTGTAAAAATGAGTTACTACTTACCTAACTGAAAAAAGAATTATTAAAGTTAGACTCTTTTTAAAAAAAATATTTAATTTTATATGCATTGGCATGAGGGTGTCAGATCCTTTGGAACTGGAGTTACAGACAGTTGTGAGCTGTCATTTGGGTACTGGGAATTGAATTGGGTCCTCTAGAAAAACATCCAGTGCTCTGAACCACTGAACCATCTCTCCAGTCCCACAATATTTTATACAGTACATATTTTTATTAAAGTTAAATTTTTGTCATGATAATATATATGTGTGTGTGTATTAGAATATATAAAGAAAACAAAAATTACCTAAAGTTAAACCATACTAGAATAGTCATTATTACCATTATGGTAAACATCTTGCCAAGCCCTCTAATCGTATCTTCTAAGTGTTATCATATTGAAAAACATTTATATGTGTGCACACATACTCATACATGATACTATGCAGACATAAAATTTTGACATGTCTGCTACTATAGTATTTCTATTCTCTAATGTTTTCTTGATATGTAACATGTTGTGAACGGACTCCAGAATAGCAGAATGACCATTTCCAGTTTATTGGGGCGATTATTTCAGTAGTCATTAGGTCATTTTTAGCTTCTCACTGATATAAATCATGCTGCAACAATCATCCTTTCTTAGATCAAATTAAATGTACATTTAACATTTGTAGACAGAGGTTGGTGGTGTAGCTGAAAGCCTTGGGTTTGATCTCTTGCACCACATAAACCAATGGTTGTAGGACATGTTTGTAATCCCAGCACTTGGGAAGGCAGAAAGATCAGAAGTTCAAGGTCTTCCTATGGTACACAGTGAATTTGGAATCAGCCTGGTATACATGAGAAATAAAATAAGAAAGTTGAACTGATTTGCCCAGAGTCACATATTTATTTGTAAATCCAGGATTAGACTCCAGGTCTTCTCATTCTGATTCAGGGTAGCCTTGCCTGTCAGCAAAGGAACAGAGCTTATGTTTCTTGGCTTCACTCTAATACTCATTTGATAAAATATGATTTGCTTCTCAGAGCTTGTAAATAAAACTGCTTCTATTTAGCAGTTGCTGTTGATACTAGATACTGATTTGATGCTTATGACACTTAGGAGCTTAAGGTACTTTTCATTAAAAGCAAGAACAGTTCAGAGACCATGCTTTACACTTACTGAATAAATAGAATTGAGATCCATCTACTAGGTAGGACCTAAGTTTTTCTGGTAATGATTGTGTGGGTTGAAACTAGTAACAGTTTCTTAGAACTATTTTTACTCTAGAGAATAAAATCTTAATATATAAAATGAAAATGACATTTGGATTCTCTGAAGTGTAAAATGGACTTGAAATCATCAAGGGCTCATATTGGACCAAAATTGAAACCATGTCAATCGCATCCTCCAAACCTTTAAAAAAAAAAAAAAAGCCTTTATTTCTTGATAGGACTCATAATTTCAAACCAGATGAGAGCTAATTTGGCTGGAGCTTTGTCCTGTATAGCTGCACAGTGCTTAGTCCTGGCTTGCGTTTGGCCTCATTGAGTCTTGTTTTTGTTCAGTAATACAGAAGTTAATTGGTAAAATCCGTGTTCTTATTTCTGATTTTGTGGGAGATCCTGGTGTTTTTCAAGGCCACGATTGCATCTAAATAAGTTGGGGGAGGTAAAGAGAGAGTACATGTGATAGAATCCTCCTTTTCCCTTCATTCAGGATTTTATAAAAGGCCTTAGAGAATAAAGGGACCCAAAATCAAGTCTTGTAGTCTTTAGTGGTAGAGGTCTCTTGGCATTACTACTTTGGAATTTTTATGATTTACTCTATTGAAACAAGAGTTGCACATCAATTTATCACATCAGTAAGCACATGCAGAGTTGGTTGTATAGCTTTGAACCATTAACTCAGTCCACTATTGAAAAATAAGTATCACCAGAAGTAATTCTTATTCTAGTATCAAACATAACAGTCCTTTAGAATCCCTTTGGAATGTTGAAAAGAGATAAAATGAAAACTTCAGAATGGTTATTTATTGGGGAACAAGAAACCTCCAATTTTATTCCCTCATTGTAGCCCCACTTTCTCATTTTAATGCTCAGTCCATGGTGGTGGTAAAAGATGTCCTGTACCTACAGCAATGGCAGCAGGAGAGGGCACATCACCTTTCTGTTTATTGCTGCTTGCAATTTGGCCTGTTTACAGACAGAATTGCTCTGTGAGTGCTTCTAGTGGAGAGAGGAGGAGATCACGGGAGCAGCAAGAAATCAGTGCTTACACATGGCCTATGAATTAGCTAATTTTTAGCATGCAGTTAGTTAAGAAATGATTGCAGCCTGAGGAGTCATGACCTCAACTTTTCATCAGCTTCATTGGATTGTGCCTCAGTTTGGAAATGAAGAGGTATATGGGAAGTTTTAATTGTACCTGTGTGATTTATCCCTAGTCAGCTCTTTAATTTCTTCTGGCTGTCTGAGGTTTCCGACATGCTGTAAATTTCCCCAACTTTTTCATTATCTGCAATTTCTTTATGACTCGTGAATCGGAGTGGAGAGAGAGTGTGGATTTACAGCGGAGATAAACATGTCCATAAAGTCTGTATCTGTGTCAGTAATTGTACTGCTGTCAGTGACTGTCCTGTTTTACAGGCCTCTCTTGGGAAAGGTACAGGCTTCACTACCAGCAGCACTGAAGTGTTTGCTTTGATTTGCATTAGCTTGCTAGATTAGGTAGGGATGCTTGGATAGGAATTGATACTGGACCTTGGCCTCTTGTTTGCTTGCTTGCTTGCTTGCTTGTTTGTGGCCAAATGACTCCCTAGGATAAGGCTGTGCTGAAAATGGAACATGGACAAGTAATGTTCATTCCCTAAATGAGGATACAACTTCGGCTGATACTAACTTCACATTAAATGTGAAGAACCCTTCATTTTATACAACGCCTGTAGGATGCCTTCCCTTTCCTATCACTGTTGGTAACTAAACTTCCCTGCCCCCATTTTCGTTTTAACGTTCTACGATGCAGTTTCTCTTTCAGAACATTCATTTCTAGCTGAAGTTAAAATGAATTTGTCCCTCCTTGTCTTCTCAACTATTATCTGCTCTTTTTCCAGTTGCCTAAGTGGTTTGCAGGCAGCCATTCACCACGAGAAAGGCAGTCTTGGGGAAAATTTCTCAAGATACCTGCCTTTAAGGAGGCTTTTTAGAACCTGGTGGGGAGTGGTGATGCCCAACTTCAATCCCAGCATGCTCTTGGGAGGCAGAGGTGGGCAGATCTCAATGAGTTAGACCTAGCCTGGTCTAAATAGAGGATTCCAGGCAAGCCAAGGCTGCACGGTGAGACATTGTCTCAAAATAAAAAATAAAAGAAAAAGGAAAAAAAAGATGTGTGCGTTGGGGGGGCTTTTAAGAATCTCTTTAGCATTTTCTTTTTTTATAGCAGGGTTGGAAAGAAACTGGAAATTAAGAGAACTTTCCTTTAAATAGGTGGAACCATAGTCTAAATGTTTTCCTTCTAGTATACTTGATATTTAAGCAGACCCTCAAGAGTCAAAACTGCCGTTGCATACACTAAGCTAAGCATTCTGTGAGGTACTTTAAAAAGCCAGTGAGTGGAAGCATCACAAAACAACCATGTGATAAATGTCAAGTTCTAGTCAGCTCCAAGTGCACATGGTATGGGAGTTCTTCATACCTTTGAATTCTTTATTCTGCTTGTGTTCTTTTTTGCCCACAGCTGATCACAATCATCTACCGGTAGGTAGGAGTGGGAAGATTAATGGAAATATGGAATTGTTTAAGTTCTTCCCAGAAACCATGATAAAAAAATATACTGGGGTAGGGAGAGGCCTAAATGAGATTTGAAATGATCTGGTGGCTGCTGAGTGTGGTAGCTCACAGCTGTAATCCCAGTACTCAAGAGAATCATGAGTTCAAGGCTAGCCTGGGCTATAAAGCAGATCTGCCTGCACTATGTAGCAAGACTGTAAGGGACTGTTTTGCCAGGAGGCTTTTTGTACTGTGCCCTTCCTTATGGTTACAAGGTACTTGAACTTCCGGGACAGCTTGCGGGGAGGTATTTAAGAGAAAGTGTGTCTGTTGGAAAAGACAGTTGGGGTGGTGACAGGGGAAGAGTGAGCACCAGAAGCTGATGTTAGGGAAAGCAGGCAGAAACAAGGCTCAGATAAAGACAGATAATTCTAAAGAATAAGAAAGATAGCAGACAGTTGCTGAGACGCCTCAGACACAGATTAAAGACAGCCAGACAGGGCTGAAAAGGTTTCTCTTTTCCTTTCTTTTCCTTCCTAAACTTTTAAAGCTAAGGTGGAGTGAAAAGGGGTGGTGGTGGTGGGGGATTTAAAAAGGTGCAAGTTAGGATCTTTCTCAGTAACTGCTGGGAGAAGAGGAACCAGACAGAGTGGAGTTCTGTTAGGGTTCCAGTTATAAGTGAAAAAGTAAATTACAAAAAGCTTCAAAGATTATTAGATAGAGTTTCTTAAAGGCTGCAGCCTTTAAGAAAAGGTACACTCTTTACCTTTTAGCCCCAAACAAAGAAACCTTTAAGAGCCCAGACCCAAACAGCAGAAAACAGCCACATATACTTAAAAAAGAAAACTTACATAAGACTGTTTACAAAAAAATTATCCCGAAAGTTTTGATTTTTTTGCCTTAGTGTAGAATGTCTTAATCACCAAGTTAGCTGGGTTAGCTGTTGTGTTTGGGTGAGAGGAGCACTCTATTCAGGCCTCTGACGTCTTGACCTCCTTAGAACAGGAGGCTCCTCTTTTAATTTTTAACCCCTTCTTTCCCAGCACATAAGCATTATTCATGGTATAAACTTGTGGAATTACATCGTCACCTAATTCTGGTTTTAGAGAAGTTGTACTGCAAGGCTGCCGTGCCCTATATCACAGTAATCTAAAAGCAACTAAGCAGGATTTTAAGTTATTTAACTTGTTGGTACCCACCTATCCTTTTGTTTTATGAACTACTTTCCTTAATGAATGCCTGTGGTTAACATCCATTTTGATACAAACCTATCTTTTTTCTTTTGTCAGCTTTATGCATTCTGATTATGAGTACAGAAAGTTTGGACCAACTTAGAGTGTCACCGAATGTCTGCTCAAGTCAGAAGAAGATGCCATTTCTAGATGTGTCTGGTGGAGACAGGCTTTGTAATTGCTTAGGCTAAAAGCTTGTTCTCCCTAAGAAAATTTCCTATCAGAAAACAGTTTGATGGGGAAGATCATAGCTACACAAGGAAGCATTTTCCTCCTACTTGGAGAGAAAATAGTCTGTCTCTGTGCTGCTGTTAGCTGACAAGTCAGTAAAAACAACGAATTAGATACAGACTCTCAAGTTGGAGGAAACTGTCATTTTAAAAAAAACACATTACTTAAAAGGTATTTCACTGTTAGTTTGAGTGCTACTGTTCTTTGAATGGGCTTTCTTCCTATCCTTATGTTAAGTTTAACAAGTACAGATGCTGAGAAGGGTTCAGTCATGTGTTTCTAGCTTGAAAGCAGACAGGCAGCATCCTCAATCAGGCTTGACACTAAAGCTACAGCTGCAGTATTGATCTGCAGACCACCTGTAGAAGGGATGGATCTTGAGTGAATCTTCCTGTGGTGTTTGTCTTTTTAAGATTCCAGAATTCTTGGATTTAAACAACAGTATAAAAAATTTTCAATTAACAAATAAATGAATTAATATATCACAAATGAGTCAAAAGAGAAGCCCTAAAGAAATACCATTAAGACTTATTTTCCCTCGGTTATGTTTTAAGAAAATATAAGGCCAGGTTGTGGTGGCCCATGCCTTTAATCCCAGCACTCATGAGGTAGAGGCAGGTGAATCTCTGTGACTTTGAGTCTAGTCTTGTCTACAGAGGAGTTCCAGGACAGCCAAGGTTACACAGGGAAACCCTGTCTGGAAAAAACGGAAAGGAGAAAAGAAAAGAGAATGACAGAGACTTAATGGGACTGGAGAGATCACTCAGTGGTTAAGAGCACTGACTGCTCTTCCAAAGGTCCTGAGTTTAATTCCCAGCAACCACATGGTGGCTCACAACCATCTATAATGGAATCATGTCCTCTTCTGGCATGCAGGTGTACATGAGACAGACAGACAGACAGACAGATAAATAAATAAACAAATAAATGTAAAAAATAAAGAAAAAAGATAACTAGAATCCTATTGAATCATTAAAAGAAAAGAAAAAAAAAGAAAATATAAACACCCAGTGAACCACCTTTGTTTGCATGCCAGTGTATTATCTCCCTCCCCAACAATTTGGAAATAAATTTTAAACACAACAGCATTTTACCTTTAAATATTTCTCCTAAGCAAATATTTCTCACTGGGCTGTGGTAGCGCATGCCTTTAATCCCAGCACTCAGGAGGCAGAGGCAGGCGGATCTCTGTGAATTTGAGGCCAGCCGGGTCTACAGCATGAGTTCCAGGACAGCCAGAGTTACCACAGAGAAACCCTGTCTTGAAAAACCAAAAATGGTTCTCCTAAAAGTAAAAAATGGTTTTGCCTAACCCATCACATCTAAGAAAAATTCTTTCCACATTGACTTCTTAATTGTCCCTAAAAAACTTAGATTTTTTTTTTATTTTTAAAATTTGATTAAAATATAATCATATCATTTCCTCCTCCTTTCTCCAACCCCTTACATCTCCCTCCCCTCAAATTTATGGCTTCTTTATTATTATTGGTGTGTGTGTGTGTGTGTGTGTAGAAACAAACACAACGTACTAACTATGTTCAGTGTTGGTCGTATGTATGTTCTTAGGGCCGAACACTTGGTATTGAGTAACCATTTAGGGGGCTTATCCCTGATCAGGAAGACTGATTCTTCCTCTCTCAGTAGTCACTACTTTCCTGTAGCACTTCATCTAGGGGTGTGTGTGTGTGTGTGTATGAGTGTGTGTGTGTGTGTGTAGTGTGTGTGTGTGGTGGGGGTGTGTGTGGGTGTGTATGGGGGTGTGTATGTGTATGTGTGTGTGTGGGGTGTGTGTGTGGGGGTGTGTGTATGGGTGTGTGTGTGTGTGTGTGTGTATGGGGGTGTGTGTATGTGTGTGGGTGTGTGTGTATATGGGGGTGTGTGTGTGTATGGGGGTGTGTGTGTGTGTGTGTGTGTATGGGTGTGTGTATGGGGGTGTGTGTGTGTGTGTGTGTATGGGGGTGTGTGTGTGTGTGGGGGTGTGTTTGTGTGTATGGGTGTGTGTGTGTGGTGGGGTGTGTGTATGGGGGGGTGTGTATGTGTGTGGGGTGTGTGTGTGTGTATGGGGTGTGTGTGTATGGGTGTGTATGGGGGTGTGTATGTGTATGGGTGTGTGTGTGTGTGTGTGTGTGTATGGGGGTGTGTGTATGGGTGTGTGTGTGTGTGTGTGTGTATGGGGGTGTGTGTATGGGTGTGTGTGTGTGTGTGTGTGTGTATGGGGGTGTGTGTATGGGTGTGTGGTGTGTGTGTGTGGGGTGTGTGTATGTGTATGGGTGTGTGTATGGGGGTGTGTGTGGTGTGTGTGTGTGTATGGGGGTTTGTGGTGTGTGTGTGTGTATATGGGGGTGTGTATATGTGTGGGGGGTGTGTGTGTGTGTGTGGGGGGGGGGGTGTCCCATGGGATTGTGTAGCATTGTTTTTGTTTTGCTTTTCTGTTAAATTCAACATCCATTGAAAATGGCATTGCATTCTTGATAAAAACATTAGTACTAAATTCAGAATACCAGCTTTTTAAATTATTTGCTACTTTTTTCTACAACAAACATATATTCACCCAGGTAACTATTGTTTTCCTCCAGAATATTGAGTTTCAACTTGTTCCTTGATAACAAGCTTTATCAGGAACTTTTAAAAAAAATTTTATGTGCATTGGTGTGAGGGTCTCAGATCCCCTGGAACTGGAGTAACAAACAATTGTGAGCTGCCATGTGGGTGCTGGGAATTGAACCCGGGTCCTCTGGAAGAGCAGCCAGTGCTCTTAACTGCTGAGCCACCTCTCCAGCCCCTATCATGAATTCTTTATTTTGGATATCCTTCCCTTCTTTCAGCCAAACTACCTATAGAATTGATCTTTTTTCCCCCCCTACTTCATTCTACAGTTAAAATGTTTCCGAAACACCAATCAACAGGTAAGCCCATTCCCTTGCATAGCCCGTCAGTGGTTCTCTTGTTCTTAGGATAAAGTTAACCCTTTAACTGAGCCTTCTAGCTCTGCTTCTCTTGGCCTTTCTCACACCTGGTCATCCCACACCATGCTCTCTTTCTGAGCGTGTGTTTTGCAGGTTCCAGAGGAGGAAAGGTGAGGTAAAGAGTTCAGGGAACAAGTCTTGGGAGAGATGGAAGTTGAAGCAGTAGTACTTGGTGGCATTTGCTTATAGGTGGAGCGAGTATACTCCAGACTAGGAAGTAAACTTTTAAAGTACCAAAAAGTGTGTTAGAAAAGTGAGGAGGAGCCAGATTGTGAGGAACTTAAATGACCACACAGAAAATCATTTCCTAAAACCTGATAGCAGCCTCTAGAAAAAAAACTGAAGGGTGTGGTGGGCCTCAGATTGTAAGGACAATGCAAAGGGATCATTGGGATCTGGGAGGAAAATAGTTAAGCAATTCGGGGGGGGGGGGGGGAAAGACACAAAAGAGCCAAAGAATGTCAGGGTTATAGAGAAATAAAATGAGCCAGGACATGGAGTATAAAACTTCAGATTTCCTTGTTGGGGTGTTGTACAGTCTCCAATAGTAGACTACCTAAAATTCTTGTGTCTTACATGGACAGTTTTTTTTTAAAAAAAAAAAAAAAAGAAGGAGGCTGGAAGAAGATAAGCCAAGGCAGGTAGTTGAGCTTCATAGTGTCATTAAAAAACTAAGCTTTCTATATTCTACCTTTCCCACTCTACTTTTTAGTGTGTGACTTCACCCTAGAGAGTACCCAATGGATGCTGGGACTCCAGCAGTTACATCTGAGTTGTAGGTCCAGTTTGGGAAGGGAAAGAGGCAGAAAAGGAATTCCACATAGCTGGCTTTTCCATGTAGCCTTCTTGGAAGTCCCACAGAACTGAGTCAGTTGGCCTGACTATAAAAATAATATAATCTTTTGTTCTGGGTTGTACTTTGGCTGGCCAAAAATTCAGGCTTATGTGAATGGAGAAGGAGGAGGGCAGATGGTGTTGGGAAACACAATCAGCATAGTTTAATTGTTAAATTTTATTTATTATATTTGCTTTATATGGTACTCTGTGTTCTGTAATGAATGAATATATGCTCAGTATACCTCCCCCACTTGTGCTAGGAACTAAATTCAGTGCCTTAGGCAAACATTCTACACTAAGCTTATGCCCAGTCTCCCAATATATCCTTTTAAGGAATTTTGCAGAGTTTCTTATTGTTGGTTTTCTTTTTCTCTTTTCTTTTCAAGGAAAATAAAAACAACAGCAGCAACAACCTCAACTCTTTAATTTTTAAGGCGCAAGCCACTATTCCAGAAATATTCAACTCTTTAAATTGCCGGGGGAAAGCATGGAGAAGAGTATTTAGTTTTCTGATTTCTGTATATTTGCCAAACCAGATTCTAAGATTGGGGGAAACGGGGTTGGTAATATTTTGTTTTACACAACTAGCAGGAATTAGTGAATCCAGGGGTTAGACTTTATTTTTATTGTGTTTGACATTCATGGTCTTGCCTACAGTGGGTATTTAATATTATTGAATGATTGATTAAATGATTATGGGATCCCTGTGTGAAATTTAGGACTCAGAGATAGCCCTCAGCATTTAAAAAAATGAATTGTGATTTGTAAATGATACATTTTAAAAAGCTATCATTGGTTTTAAAACATTATATAACATACATAATATTTACTAATAATATAGTATAAAGCTGTTTTATAATAGACTTTTTAATTGGCAATAAAGCCAGCAAGAACAGTTTTCAGCAAAGCACATGAAGGTAGGTAGCTTCACTGAGAAACATTAAAAAAACTTATCTTAAAATGCCAAGTGTGCTTATGTTGCTTACAATGGGGGAAGAAAGCATCTCCCTGCTCATTTGTAAAAGTAACTCCTTACCTTCTTTGTAGCATTCTGTCTGCTGCACACTGTGCATGACTTTGTCCTGCTTACGGTGACTGGATTCTCATCCTCCCAGTAGGATCAATATTAAACCACGTCTTTACGTCCTCGATCCATATTAAACCTGTCTTGGAGAGAGTCTGTTTATTGGATACTATAGCTACACCGGGGCTCTTTGACAGTATCTTTTGCTGCCTCATTAACTCTTGAGCTTTAGAACAAGATAAAAATGCCTTAAAGCCTCTTATCTGATGTCTTGTGTAACCTGCTGAAAGCCATGAGTGCCATTAGTTTATGTTAGAATCAAATGGCCCTCTGCAGTGCAGGAAGTACTGATTAAACCTGAAGTATCCCTGGAGAACTCTGCAGCTGTCAGAGGGGTGGTAGCTGTCCCTCGTGAAAAGGGAAGTCTGGGCCAGAGGTCCCAGTAGGGCGGTGCTTTGAGAGCGGCACGTGGCTGCCCCAGCTGTTCTGCTTTGCCTAATGAATTGTTTTACAAGCAGAGGCTGGGTATTATCATCACAAGCTGCCTTCCTGGGGGACTGGAGCAGGCCACATAATAAGTAATGTTAGTGATGGTAATTGAAATGTGATGGCTCTCCTGAGATCTTTGCAGCCCCAGAACTGGTTGGCACTTGTGGATTGTCTTGTCGGACCAAGTCCTGTTTGAAGTGTGCCCTCCCTCCCTCCAGTTTCATGGTACTCTTGTGTGAATTTTTTTCTTTCTCTTTCCTACCCGCTATAGAAATTCATGAACAAAGGCAGTGAGTGTTTGGAGTGCTATAATGGCTTCAAGTACAAAAAGAATCACTTTGACTTTTTATTTAAATTACGGACAGTGCAACAGCAAAGAGCAACATGTTCCTTTTGAAGAATGCACTCTGGCGAACTCTGTGGGTGCTAAAGGAAATATCATAAACCTACATGAGTAATACAAGCTCTTCATATGAAAAAATTTAAATAGCATGGAAGATATAAGGTCAAAAGAAGAATAACTTATGTGCTGAATTTATCAGAGGTGACCATTACCACCACCAGTTTCTCCGTTTACATTTACAGACCTGTTCTGTACTTAGTCAGATTTATACGTTATTACACAGCTGTAAGATATAATTCGTACATGTTGTGACTTTTCACCCCACCATGAATCTCGAATAGCTTTGCGCAGGTGTGTAGGCCCACCTTGTTGTTCTTAGTTGCTGGATAGAATTTCATTGTGTTGACACACCAATTTGAGACTCTCACAAAGTAATTTAAATAAATGAATGCCTATTGTCACATTAGGTCGCAATCATGATTTGTGCTCTGTGGTTCAAACTCTAATTTCTCATGTGATTTTTCCTTTCTTCAGGAGTGTTTAATCCAAGATTAAATAGGAAATACTGAAGGCAAAACTTTTAGGGAGTTAACATGAATCTTGTTATGCGTCATCAGTGAGATATTTGTACACTGATATGTGCCCTGCTGTATATTTTCCATTCATTACTTTGGTAAATGAAAAATGTTCAGTATCAAATAGGTAGGAGAAACAACTTTGAAGTTAATCCAAGCATCTACGAGAGACATCCTTTAAAATTGAATTAATATTTTCTCCCTGTGTTTTTTGCTTCAGAAGTTCCATGAATCAAGTTTTTGGGTACATTAATGAACTTGGGGAATTGTTAACACATGGAAATGAGGAGGTAGGCGTCTCGTGAAATAGCTTGACTAACAAAACAAAGTTGTGTCTTGTGAACTTTAAGGGCCTTGCAGGGAGTGGCAGTGTGATAACTAAAGTGAAGCAAAGCAATTTGCTGGGAGCATTCGGGTCAGTGATAGGAAAACTCAGTTGTCTTCTCAGGCTAATAAACCTAATTTTAGTTGCATATGTCTTCAGAAGGAGAATCTCTTTACAAGTTGAAAAGTAGAAAAGCTCATGTCTGTTAAAATTAGGGACATTTCGTATCCTTTAAACTTAAAGCCTTTTAAACCCATTCTCTCAGCACCTTGAGGTTCTGTTTTGTCTAAACATGACTGATTGCTTTTCCTGTTCTTGATGTTAGACATTTGAATACGGTACAGCCCTGAGTTTAATAATAATAATTGCTATTTATTCTTGTCTAAGCCTTCAGTCAATTCATGAGTAACAGGTATAGTGATTTCTGAGGTTTCTCTAGGTGTTGGAGGTCCTCCAAGCCTGTGCTGTTCAAAATAGTCACCACCAGCCATATGTGTCTGTTCAAAGTAATTAATTAAATAGACTTTAAAATCCCCCAGCCACACTAGCGGAGGCTCAGTAGCCACATTAAGAAACGAGTCAACTACTGTGATGGACAGCACCGCTTTAAACTGAAGGCTAGCAAACTGGTCTGCAACTATTTTTGTTTTCTCTGTGTGCTAAGAATGGCTTTTGCATTTCTGTAAGGGTCAGGGAGCGTGTGGAACATGGAAGGTACCTCTGCAGATGTATTTGGCTTACTTTAGCAAACCATTTACATGAATATTTTTTAAATTTTTTTCAGCGCTGTGGGCCAGTACTTTGGCACTATATTCAACTTATTTTGGTCTTGCAGGAGGAACAAAGCAAAAAGAGTTGTCAGTGAGCATCTGAGAAATATTCTTTGACAAATGAATAACTAACGGTTTTTCATTAAATGTAAGGCTCACAAAAATCTCTCTTTAAAGTGAACATCTGGAACTTTTGGGACAAATTAAGGAATTAACTTGTTGCTTTTCACATAGGACCTTGACATTTATAAGGTGCCTTTATGAATTCCCAAGTTTGTGATGACCCTGAACGTATAATTTTCCCTCTGAAAAGAAGGCATAGTTGATGATGATTATGTCACTCAGTTGGGCTTTTATGTAAGTCACTCTATACCTAGAGGTAACTAAAGTGGTTTTCCAACTAAAATAAAGGTTTTGATGAAATATGTTAAATTATTAGTAAAAATTTAACTTGAATTTGCCTGAATCTTTAAACTCAAGAGAGCTAGGTACCAAATTAGGGTGTTTGTAGGTCAACAAGTGAGCTAAACAGCGCATGTAGAATGGTTAAACAGTCTTATGGAAGAACAAGATTGAAGGGCTCTTAATTCTTAATTCCACAACTTACTTCAAAGCTGTTGTCAGCAATGGCAAGGACAAAGGCATGTGCACAGCATTATGCTGTCACCTGCGGCAGCCTGAAGAAGCCCCTTCGTCTTTTAGGGGATCTCAACTCAGGTAAAACTGAATCCTTGGCTTGTAGGCAGAAAAGAACTTCAGGATGAGCCAGTATCAAAGTTGGAAATTTATTAAAACTAGAAAGGTGCTCGAGGAAGAATAAGCATATCCAAGAGCATGGGTGTGGCCTTCTCAACGATGAGTTGCCATTAAGTGTCTCAGGCACTCACACATACCATTTTTGGTAACTTTAGAGTTACATCTCAAAGGTTTGCTAAGAGCTCACACACAAACTTTCAATAAATGAGATTAAAACACCTCAATAAATGGAGGTGTCTTCAACAGGGTTACAAGATTAAACCATAGAGCCTCTAAGGTTGCACAAGGGAGTTACGGCATGTTCTTTTAGTAAATGCTTTTCGTGAGATTCCTAGAAAATTGTAAGCTTGGCGGGGAGAAAGATCATACACACTTAGGCTTTAAACATGATTCATTCCTGTTAAAATGTCATATAAAAGGGATATTATCTCTATTTTGGCACTCTTCACAGCAAATGTTGTTAATTGTTTTGGAATTCTTTACTCTTGACTGACAAGAGGTTCAGCTATAGCAATCAATCAATGTATGTGAAAGTAACATGAAGATACCATATATAGGTCAGTGGAACAGACTTGAGAACCTAGACATCAGCCTTTATGTTACAACCACTTGGGTTTTGACAAGAGTTCAAAAACTTTTGAAAGGAGGAAGTATAGTCCTTTAACAAATGATATAAGGGTAACTGAATATCCATTAGCAAAATTTAAGACCGTTCCTCTCTCTTCCTTCACAATATACAAAGACTAACTGAATATAGATTATTGTGTTAAATATAAAGGCTTAAACTTTAACACTCTTAAAAGGAAATAGGCATAAATATTCATGACCTTCAAAATTAGCAGTGGTTTCTTAGCTGTGGTACCAAAAGCATAAGGCTTAGAAATGGAGAAAAGTTGGGGGTCATTGAAGTTCAGAACTTTGTGCCGTGAAAGTGCCATTGAGAAAGTGGGGGGAAAACAGGAAAGTAACCTGTGTGCACACTGACAGATGGATGGCTAAACAAACGCAGTGACCATTTACAGCGGACTGTTCAACTTTGAAAGAAGGAAAATCTGACCTGTGACTTTGAGGATATTACACTAAATGAAAAAATTAGTCACAGTAAGATAGTGGGATTCCACTCACATGTGGTAACTAAAGCAATCAGATCTGTGGAGACAAGAAGCAGGCTAGTGGTTGCACCCGGAAGGAGAGAGGGGCGAGAAGTTGTTTAATGGTTATAGAGTTTCAGTCGTGAAGGATGAAAAGTTCTCGATTGGTTGTCTGATACTAGTTGATATTAATGATACCAGGTGAATTGTACATTTAGACATGGTTAAGATGGTAATTTTATGTGTAGTTCACTATAACTTTTAAAAGAAGGGTGCTGTTTTTATGATATGTTTTATGTCTCAATCTGTAAAGTGTGTGAGGAAAAAGAAAATATCTTGTCTAAGAATCACAAAGAGATGCCAGGGAGTCTGTCTTATAAGCCTGCTTCTAGTTGAAGGATCTTTTTCTTTTCTGTAATGTATACTGATTTAATTATTCTTCAAGTCATGAATAAGTCTCTTTTACTTCTCCTTTTCCTTGTATTTTTTCAAGATGGGTTTGAAATTATGTCCTAATCTTCTCTGGTATTATTTTAATTTCTGAGATCCTACCAAGGATTAACATCTATTTCTTAGGATTTGAATATTATAATAAGGATAATAAGTAGAACATTTATTATGGGCTATTTTGAAAAGCAGTGTTCTAGACCGTGAGTGTCAACTATATAAGCATTTCTCAAAGCACTAATGATCTTGTTAGGGAACAAGGCAATTTATAAAAAGGTTGCTCACAGTGAAGACAGTGTTTGCAAAGTGTAAGCCATTTGACGAGCATAGTTTACAGACATGAGAGAGGCCATTGGGAAAAGTGAAATAAAAGAAACAAATCCTTATGTTATCAGTGGTAAATTGGTTCCCTCCTCATTCTGTGTGAGCTGTCTCATTCCACATAGCAGCTGCTATTACGTTGGCCAATTCAAATCCTTCTACACATGTCTATTTCCCTTGTTGGCAGTTCAGTAAAAACCATTGCTTGTTTATCTGTTCTTAAACATACAAACCAGTAATTAAACAGTTAGAGAGGCAGATCTTATGACATAATTTGGCCACTGAACCATGTAGTGCCTCTCTGTATTTGTCCTGTTAAGCCCGTGAGTAGCAACGAAGAATTGGAAAGTCACCACTGCTGCTACTCTGGCCTAGTGAGTTTGACCTGTACCTCGACAATGATTTTGATTATTTTTGCTTTCTGTGTTGAATGGATTTACTACACATTGGAGCCTCAAAGACCACTTATTTAAAATAAATATTCTTTTCTTTTGAAAATGCCTTTTCATGTCAAACGTTCACTTCTTTATGACCTGCAGTGATGGTTTTAAATATTCATTAGGCACAGCTCATTGTTAAAGCACTGAAGCAGTTAGCTACTATTGCAGCTAATTTTTTTAACATTTCAAGAATCCTTTAAAAAGATTATCAAGAACAGTGTTAAAAATTCACAGCAGCCTTGATATATATATATCAGTTCTGGCTTGGCAGGCTTTGACCCAGGACTGTGCAATGTTTTATTGCCCTAAGCTATATGAGGACACATACTTATAGCATCACTTTTGTAGCAGATATGTTTATAACTCTACAAAATGATTAGACTGACGTAAAGCGTTCTCTAAATTCATAGGTATTAAAATACTCCAGCATCTGTCTCCTTTCTGCCCTTAAGTTGAGACATCATGATGAGATAAGACGGCACCAGGCCTGATTGGTATGTGAATGAGGTTAGGCACAATATTCTCACATTATTGACAAGGGTCTTTGTCACTACAAATAGGAGAAATCTTGAGGGAGAAGTTCCAATTATAGTAACTCGTTCGAGTTATTAGGAATATTCTTGATTTTCAGAAAGTATTTCAAATCCATTCCATACAACCATATAAGAAGGACATTAGGGTATAAAAGTGTCTTTGAATTCTAACTAAAATGACTAGATGTGATATTCACACACACAAACAGTTACTGGAGAGTTAGAAACAGGAACATTGTTAGCTGGAGGCCAGCCTGAGCTATATAATGCATTTGTAATCAGCCTAAACTGTATAGTATGACTTTGTTTCAAAAAGCCGAAGGGTAAGGTGGCATGGTGGCTGTCACCTGTAATCCCTGCACATGGGAGTCTCTGAGACAAGACTAGTGCCAGGAGTTTAAGGCCAACCTGGGCTACAAGGTGAGAGACACTGTCTAGAAAAACAAAAGGGGCAGGAATATAGCTTAGTTGGTCTTAGTTGCAAAGTCCTGAATTCCACCCAGAACCACAAAACAAAACGAGAAACAAAAAGTATAATCTCTTTAGGAGTTAGAGGTTCTGGTTAGGGCTAACAAAGTGTTAGAGAGAGCTTGAATGGAGCTTCAGGTATATTGGCACAGCGTTCAGGCTTTTCTTCCCTCAAACCAGTCTTGTAGTAATCCCTGGACTCCAAATCATAGTTGGTGATTGTTGAGGTGAGGACCTCAGAGTCTGGGAAGGTAAGGGGATGTCAGCAGCTTTCCGACCTCTTTCCCTAAACACTTCCTGCCTGCTTCATAGAGCTTCAGGTTCTTTTAACTTAGAACAATTTACAGTTCGAAATATTGTCCCTGAATTAGTTAAGTGCTCACTAACTGTTAACAGAACACCCAGAGCTCCATAATTTATAAATAAAGGATTATTTGGCTCACAGTTCTGAAGAGTTGAAGTTAAAGTTGGACACGTGCATTTGGTAAGACCTTCGTGCTTCGTGATAATACAGCAGAAAAGCCAAAAGTCAAGTGAAGGTGTGCAGAGGGGGTAAAGTAGGAGTGGCCTTGCTCTGTAACAGCCCCTTTGCCCTTGCTGAGAAATATGAACATTCATGAAACCATTTTGGAACAGTGGTAGGTAATATCCGCTAAGGCTGTTCATACATATGCCCTAAGACTCAGTGATTCCAGTGTTAGATGTATATCCTAGAAATAGAAAAGCATACCATGTGTATCAAATGATAAGGTAAGGGAGATGGCTGGTATTAAAAGTGCTTGCTGCACAAACTTGGAGACCTCAATTTGATCCCTAGAACTCACGTAAAGGTGAGTGCAAAGATCTGACTTCACAGAGTTGTCCTCTGACCTCCACACGTATGCAACCTTCTGCACATACCATGCGCACACAATAATAAGTAAATAAATTTTTGAAAAGATATATACAAAAAGGCTCAGTGCTATTCATAGAAGGTTTAAACTTTGTTTAAAAAAATACTAAAACAATCTTAAGTGCATTGACAATAGCCTGAATAATATTATCATTTGTTGTGCAAGAATATAATAGAGGATCAAGAGCACTTGCAGGAAACCCAGGTTTGGTTCCCAACACTCACATGACCGCTCACAGCCACCTACAACTCAGTTCCCAGGGATCCAGTCCTCTTCAGACCTTTTTGGGCTCTTGCATGCACAGAGTGCACATACGTATACTCTTACACACACACTCACACACACTCACAGACACTAAATAAATAATAAACATCTTAAAAGAGTCTAATAGAATATTTATAGCTATTAAAATACACAAACTGTTAGCTGTACCCAGTAGCACAAGTCATTGTAGGAACATTGAGTCAGATACAAAAGAGCACAGGTTACACATTCTCACTCATAGAGAGTTCAAAAACACTCTTGTCAAGCTAATGGTCTCCTTGGGATAAAGGTGGTGGCTGGGAAGATCCACAAGGAGAGAGGCTTCTGGGCGACTAGTCTTTTTCTTTACATGTTGTTGTTTCATGAATATGTGATTTTTGTAAAGTTTCTTACGTATACAGTTTTCTGTATATGTGTTATACTTCTAAAATTAAAAGGTCTTAAAGACAAGAAGTAAAAATTGAAATAAATTGGCTCGAGTCCAATAGCCAGTCTCTCCTTAAGTTGAAATGTAGCTCTTATAGCTGGGTTTGGTTTTTGAAGCTCATGAAAGAAGGGTATTGAACAGCAGTGGGTTTCTAGCAAGATAGGAAGAAAGCTTGAAGACAAAGGGAACCCACCCTCCAGATTTCAAAATGTTTTCTTAGCAGACTTATAATAAATACTGTACGAATGATAGAAATGTTTTCTGCAGTAGCTTTGTCTCTGGCAGCTATTAATGTATACAGTGTTTCTATGTTGTAAAGTTTGGTTTTTGCTTTTATTTGTTTATTTTTGTTTTTTCTGACAGGGTCTCACTATGTAGCCTCGGCTGGTCTGGAACTCAGAGACCTGCCTCTCCCCGTCTCCTGAGTACTGGTATTAAAGGTGTGTGTCAACGTGTTTGGCTGTTTTGGGCTGTGTTTTTATTTTTGTTTTCTTAACACAAACATTCTTAATATTAAAATTTTGCTCACAGTGCATGATTAAATGAGGTGTCACTGGATTACAGAAAGGATAATAATGTGATTCAGTAGATGGCAGCATTTCCCTGAAGCTTTTAGTTAAAAAGTGGGCACATGGGGTGAATCTCAGCAACTTTTTCAATAGGAATAAAAAGGATCTCAAAGTGGGACAGGTAGACAAGAATTTTTTCATTTGCTATATTATCTTGAATGAATCAACAAGATAAACAGTCCAAAAACATCTAGAAGACACAATTTTCTACATAAAATCATAAAATAGCCTTAAGAAGTTTGTTTACTATGGTATTACTTTGGGGAATATTAATATTTAGGAATATCTATGTATGTTCCACGTTTGAGATCATTACGTTGATCATTACATTGCTTTGAGCAAAGATGTTGGTGACAGTTACTGATAAGGAGATTAGAGTGTAGTTGAACAGAAATTAAACGAAAAATGAAATTGGTCTGTTTTGCTGTTCACTAAAAAAAAATGTATATGTATAGGTATTTTACCAAATGCACATAGGTGCATCAGTTGTGTGCCTAGCTTCCACAAAGGCTAGAAAGGGAGTAAGAGCTCCTGAGACAGGAGTGGCAGGTGATTGTGAGCCTCCTTGTGGGTGCTGGGAATCAAACCCAGGTCCTCTGGAACAGCAGCAAGTGCTCTCAACCACTCAAGCACCTCTCCAACCTTTGCTGTTTATTTTAATACAAATAAAATACTATTTGAATAAACTCTTTTTTACGTTAAATTCTCCTTAAATGATGGTGCTGGAGGAAAGCATTGGATTTAAGAACTCTGGCATATAAGAGCTTTCATTGTAAGCAATTTGCTTTAAAGTAAGATGAGATGGATGTCAAGAATTGTCAGTTAGGGAATTAGAGAAATAATTGAGTGGTTAAGGGCACTTGCTGTTCTTGCAGAGGACCTAGGGTCAGTTCCCAAAACCACTCGGTGGCTCACAACCAGGTGTAACTACAGTTCAGAGGTTCTGATGCCCTCTTTTGGCCCCCATGGCCACCAGGCACACATGTGTGTATACGTATGCATACAGACAAACACTCATACCCAAGATAAAAACAAATAATTGTTTTAAATATATTTTTGTTTTATGTGTATGTATGTTTCGCCTGCATGTGTGTACTTGTACCATACATGTGACTGGTGCCCACAGATGTCAAAAGGCTTTTAAGCCCTTGGAACTGTAGTTACAGATAGTTGGTGAACTGCCATGTGGACCATGGGAACAAAACTTGGAACCTCACCAAGAGCAGAAAGTGCTCTTAACCACTAAGCCATCTGTCCAGGCCCTCAAAAAAAAAATTTTAAAAAATATATCTATCAGTTAATCAAAGGACAAAAATATGGCTATTATGTAGAATATGTTCAATTCCCAAACTAAAAACTTGGAGTCAGAAGAATTATACTCATCTTGACTTTGCACTGTATCGGCTAGTGATAGCCTAAATTTTCTTTTCCTTATGTGAAATACTGATGGTAAATAATTACTTCTCGGCATTCCTTATGGGTTGTTGAATGTAGCAAAGGGGTGTATTGTCTTTAGGGCACTATGTTTGATGATGGTGGGCCCTTGGATGGGTGCTACAGTGTTTTTTATACTGTTCAGTTGTTTCCTGGAATTTTCCTGTATTGGGCAATGGATATCATAGTTTTAACACTCATTATTTGAGTCTTTACTAAGAGATATTGCACAAAGTGCACTCACATGCTTTGTCTTTAAAGACTATTGACCACATTTTACAGAGAATAAAGGTATGAACCAATCAAATCTAAGCCACCTGACTCCATAGCCTTTACTTTTAGCATATAATGCTCAGGTTACCATGATGTACTTGAGGGATTTTTAAATTACACTTCATTCGTGTATGTGTATGTGTGTTCGAGAACAAGATCAGAGAACTTGAAGGAGTCTGTTCTCTCCTTCTACCATGTGGGTCCAGGGGATCAAATGCAGGTTGTCAGGCTTGGTGGTTGGTAACTACTTGCTGAGCCATCTTGCTGGCCCCCATGATGCACTTGAGTCTTGGCTTTCCCATATGTAGTATTTTAGAAGCCAGGGCCATATATAGTATTTTTAAATGGAAACATTGGGTCTTAAAGGCAAAATATATTTCACTTGGGAATTATTAACAGAATCCTGGTGCAATGACAAATTTGAGAGTATAGGAAGTTTGTGCTTCTGACTTAAGCCTGTATTTTTTGTCTTTAGAGCACAGGCAAATAATTCTAGAAGATTCAACTTAAGGAGAGGAATAAGGAGGGATATACATTCTAGAGTGTTAAACTGTCTAGCTTAAGCATATGCTGTATTTACAGACACCTCTTCTAATTATATTTTAATATTATAACTGACTTTGCTTTTCCTTTCTTCCTACATATTGTGAACATGCCTTTTTAAAAGTAGTTTTCTGCTTACTGTAATTTATATGGTAATAATATCTTTTGGAGAATACATTTTAAATTGATAACTAATTATGTTAACCACTTAAAGTACTTTTGCTATTCCTGTTAGGCAGAAATAAAGTCCATATGATTTTTTCAATTTATGAATATGTTATATTTCAATATCCCAAAGATAGCTTTTAGTGGAAAGTTGGGTTTTTTTTCCTTAAAGCATACCTTGTTTTGTAAATACACAAAATTATTATTCATGTTTTGGCTGCTTTCTGATCTAGTCTGTAAATTGTCACTATTTGTCTTTTAGATAAACATTTTATTATTGTTTTATAAAAGGGAGTTCTCCTATCACCTGTGTCCATTTTCCCCTACTATTATTAGTGTGGTACATTTGTTGGTTAAGTGGCTCAGTGTGTAAAGCCTTGCCATGTAAGTGTGGCAGCCTGAGTTCAATCCCTGGAACTCACATTAAAATGACAGGTAAGAACCACCTCCACACAAGGTACCCTCTGTGGCACAGGTGTGTCCACACACACACAACAATAAGTAAACAATTCTTAATTTAAAAATTAATGAATCAACCAGGCAGTGGTGGCACACACCTTTAATCCCAGCACTGGGAGGCAGAGGCAGGCAGATCTCTGAGTTCAAGGCCAGCCTGGTCTGTTCCAGGACAGCCAGAGAAACAGAGAAACCCTGTCTTAGTGAGGAAAAATTAATGAATCACAAAGTCCATAAAATTTAGATTGTCTTAGTTTATTATTAATGTTACTTTCCTATTTCAAAGTACCAAATTAACAGCTAGTAATCACACTTCTTTAGGCTCTTCCTAACAAAAGCAATTTCTCGGGTTTTTCTTGTTTTTGAAGACTTGATTTTAATTGTTTGTTTTTATCTTTTTAGAGGTACTGGTCGGGGATACTGTAGAATGACCCTCAGCTGGGAGTCAGCCTCACAGTTAGGGTTTGGCTCTCACTGTACACGCTGTGTCACACGGGAGAGGCAGATGAGAATTCGGAAACACCGATCACGGATAAGCAGAAATAAGCATCAACTGTATTCTTTGTTGACACTGAAATGGTGACAATAATCTTTGGATTTAAAAAAATATTTTTTTCGCTGGGCGGTGATGATGCACACCTTTGATCCCAGCACTCGGGAGGCAGAGGCAGGAGGATCTCTGTGAGTTCAAGGCCAGCCTGGTCTACAGAGTGAGTCCAGGACAGCAGAGTTACAACAGAAAAACCCTGTCTCGAAAAACAGACAAACAAAAAATTATCATTTTTTATAAGAAATTGGTTCTAATTCTGCTGGAAGTAAGAGTTTTGGTGATAGAATTTACTCATTCCCTAAAACACTTTCTTCTCTAATTTCACCTTTTGGGAGACATTTTGGATGCGTTTAATGTTACTCTTAAAAGCTTTATTTAATCTGTATTGGCCTTTTAATCAGTAATGGGCAATTTGGGGTGAATAGTTAATTGATTGGAATTTGTGGAAATTATGTACAAGGCTATTTTGTCAATGTAGCCCAGTGCAGTGTAAGATTAAATCAGGGTCTGGTTTAGTTACTATTCTAAGGTGAATGCTTGAAAAGTATTATGTTAGTGGTTTTGGTTTGTATTCCAGCCTGGTTTAAACTCTGCTAAGAATTATTGTCTTTTAAATCACTGAGGTCCTCAATTCTACTCCATTAAGGGCCACTTTTCTGCCAATCAAAAAGCAGCATCCCAGAGATTGATTTTTTTTTTGTTACACTGGATAGTTATGGCTGCCTAGTGACAGGATTTCAACTCTTTTATGTAAACAGAAAGCAATCAGATAAGCACTAATCCAAGGATTATGGGGACCCAAATCCGTGTGCCTGAAGAATCTCTGCAGTGTGTGTCCCTGACTCTCTGCCTTCTAGTGTCAAGCAATGTCTCTTTTTCCTGGAAAACCTGCTTGCTGCTTGTACTGCCTGTTAGATGTCTGTATGCTAAAAACCAAAACACCTCTGCAAGTCCTGAATAGAATTCAAAAAGACACTTACATTTCCATAAATAAATTAGGAATTCAGTGGTTTCTTCGGGCTAATCAGGGCAGGCTGATAAACCTTGCTAGCTGTTTAATAAATGAATTGTGACTGATTACCTATTAATATGGACGCCTCAGGAATTCACCCTGGGGGAAGCAGAGCAGTGAAATAGAGAGGGGCATGGCCCCTTGGGAAATCAGTGCTTCATGTTTGCAGCTTAAATATCTCTGTGAAGTATCAATAAGGAGGTAATTGAATTTTGAACACAAACATGAGTGCTAGATGGATGAAAGGGGGAGGGGGACCAGATCGTCTCTTCTCTGCCCCTGCGCCCTCCCCTCCCCTTTTCCTTAGAGACCACTCTAGTAAAGATAGATGCTAAATCCATTAAATAAAGATTAGACTCTGTCGTTGTAGAAAATGGCAGCTTAGCTGGATCCCTGGGCAAATTGGGGCCTTCTGCAATACAGAAAATTAAAATATACATTTTTAACAAGTGTGCTATCCTGCACTCTTCCTTTGGATTGGCTTTTGTTTGGACACATCACTTTCTCTTGTATTAATGCCAGTCTTTTCTGAATTCCAGGAGCAGAAGGGGCTGGGCTTATTTATTTATTTTTAAAGCTTCTGTTGAGGTCTTTCTCTAGCATCCTGCTTGTTCGTAATCAGAGGAGTGGGAAGGAGATTACTGTCCCATGAATTGACGGTAGATAAATGTTCCCTCCCCTTTACTGTGGGCCCAGAAGAGCCCAATCACTTGTATTTCAGGGATGATTGGAGACTGTACAGCTGAGCAAAAAGGGCTAAAGACTGACATAAACATTGATGTTTGGGGTGCAATTTTACTTGGCTTTATTTCCTCTAGATAAGGTTATTGATTTGCTTTGTCCTGCTAGTTTAACCAGATAAAGTCATATTAACATAGAGAAAGAATTGGCATCATTTGGTTACAGATCATGCTCATTCATTTGTTAAGAAAAAAGCCTTAGGTACTTTTCTTTTTTGTGTGATTGGGTTCTTAGATTTATTATTTATTTAACATGACTGTGTGCATGTGCCTAAGTACATGTATGTATACCATGAACATGCATAAGCCCATGAATGTCAGAAGAGGGTGTCAGATCCTTTGGAACTGGAGATACAGATAGTTGTAAGCCACCATGTGGATGCTAGGAACTAAACTTGGATCTGCTGCAAGAGCAGTAATTGCTTTAAACCCTAGTGCCATCTTGCCAACCCTTAAATATATTTCTTTCTTTTTTTTTTTTTTTTTAATGAACATTTTGTGTGTTGATATGGTTAGAAATCAGAAAAAAACTTCAGAGTTTCGTCTCTCCTTCTACCTTGTGGGTCCCAGGGATTGTAAGACTTGGTGGCAAGCAGCTTTTTCCAGGAGTCTGTATCTCTCTAGCTCTAAATTTTTTTCTTATGTGAATTCTCAATATTGGCATTTTGGACTAAGATTTTAATTGACCATCATTGTTACCAGATATTAACTGAGCATCTGTTAAGTGGCATGGGCAATGGGGAAAAAAAGCTAACTTCTTCAGTCCCAGGTGTTTCTTTTGAAAACAAATCATATCATGCTATGACTTACAAAATTTATTTTTCTCTTTGGATTCTACAAGATAAAATTTAAATTCCTGAGGCCTTCATGAAAGGTAAGAAGCTTCTACTTATCTTTCAAAGAATTTCAAATAAAATTTTGTCATTCATTATAGCTTCTACACTTGAGGCTTTGAGGATTCGCCATGGAAGAGAAAATGTTCTGTCTCTTAATTCTAGTAATCAGGGACAACCTTTGGCTGATTATGTTTTGTTGTTGTTGTTTTGTGAGGTTTTTGTTTCTTTGGGTGTTTGTTTCTAAGAGAGAGTCTTACTCTGTGGCTCTGGCTAGCCTGGAACTCAGTATGTAGACAAAGCCAAACTCAAATCCCAGAGATCTGCCTGCCTCTGCCTCTACCTCTAGAATGCTGGGATTAAAGGTGTGCTCTTTTATGCTCTGCCTTGACTTTATTAGTTATCTTTTTCTTAAGCTTTCCAGGGAGTTTTAAGATAACTCTCCTTCAATAAGATATCTCTTGGCTTTATGTGTTTATAATAAAAAACTATCTGTAGTATAACATTGCTTCTTTTTTCCCCCCTTTTATTGGGAATAGCTCTTTTTCTCACATAATATATTTTGATTATAGTTTCCCCTCCCTCTCCTCCTTCCAGTTCCTCTCCACTTCCCATCTGGATCCAACCCGTTTGTCTCATTAGAAAACAACCAGGCTTCTAAGGGATAATAATAAAATAAAATATCATATAAAACAAAATTATACATCAGATTAAGACAAAACAAACAAAGAAAAGGAAAAGAGCCCAAGAAAAGGCATATGAAACAGGGACACAGAGACCCATTGGTTTGTACAGTCCGGAATTCCATAAAAACACTAAACTGGAAGTCATAATAGATACACAAAGAATAATCTTCCCGCCTCCTCTTCTGCTGAGTTCCCTGATCCCTGAAAGTGGGGATTTTTAGAGACATTCTGTTTAGGGCTTAGTGTTCCAAGGTCTCTCATTCTCTGCTGTGGGTCTCTGTATTTGTTCCCATCTGCTACAGAAAGCTTCTCTGGTGATGGCTGAGCAAGGCACTGATCTAAGAGTATAGCAGAATGTTGTTAGGAGTTATTTTATTGCTACATTTTGTTTGTTTTAGAAAAGTAGTATTTGGTTTTACCCTTGGTCCATGAGCTATCTATTCTCATGTTCTCGGTCACCAAGCAGTGTTAGGTACGGTTTCCATCTCATGGAGTGGGCCTTAAGTCAAATTAGATGTTGCTTGGTTACTCCCACAGGCTTTGTGCCACCATTGCACTAGCATATCTTGCAAGCAGGACACCACTGTAGATCAAGCATTGCTTCTTAATATTACTGGTTAAGTTTCACTATACAAGGAGTACTCAAGATGTCTTGTTTAAGTAATTGCTAGCATGGTTTAACCTAGGGTTAATGAGTTTCCTAAATTACAAAAAATTAATGTGTATTTGTGGATTATTCATAGCTGTTATCAGACTCTTAAAAAGAATTGTGCTCCCCGCTGTAGTAGTACGCCCATGGTGTCATTCAGCAAGGATGACAAGGAGACATTTTCATACGTGGAAGCCCCATCAGACCTCAGCAGAGAACCACCATCATGGCCAACGCCATACTCACAGTGGAACCCCAAGTGTCTGACCTCAGGTTTTTTTATTGATTCAGAACTCCTCAGTTGCAGATCATAAGCAATCAGACATCCCCCACAGAAATCCAACACCTACAGATAATACAGCCCTGCATAGGAGTATTTATAGACCCAAACACTCATCTTTCTATGAATTTATAAATTTCTATAAATTGTAATTATAGATTAAGAAGCATTAGGTTTCCTGGGGTGGCTAGTGATCTTCCCATCAACTTATGTAGACCCATACATATGGGGCGTGGTGAAAATTCATCTTATATTTATTATTCGTAATAAAAGAAACAGTTTATCTTTTTAAAAGTTTTTTGCATATCTTTTTCAGTTTTAAAAATCCTTTATACTGTAGGTCATGCTGGTTTTCACAGATATCTTCTAGCTAATGTGTATCAACATTAATTAACTTACTCTTTACTTTCCCAAGCACTAATGGAAATACTGGATTATAACCAAACTAATACTCTGTGGACATTCTACCAGACACTTTGCTTAAAGTGATTTAAGGCAGTGTATAATCACTCCTTGCAGTCTTAAGGCCAGTTTCCAATTCATGAGACTCATATATCCTGTCGAGTTTTAATTAATTTTGCAAGGAAGATGCCAGGAGAGACAGTATTAAGTGCTTTCATATAATGGGGTTATTTCATCTATTGGGTTCTCGTCAGCCACTAACCCTGTAACTTTATCATAAGAAAATATAGAAGGGCTTCTGATAAAGTTTGTAGTCTTATTCTTCAGCTTAGATGCATGATTTGAGTAACCTTGTACTCAGGATTTTCTTTGATATTAGAGAATTTCTTGCAGCAATTGCTAGTTTTGCATGTTTTTTTTTTTTTTTTGTTTGTTTGTTTTTTGTTTTTTGAGACACGGTTTCTCTGCTGTAACTCTGGCTGTCCTGGAACTCACTCTAGACCAGGCTGGCCTTGAACTCACAGAGATCTACCTGCCTCTGCCTCCCGAGCACTGGGGCTAAAGGTGTGCGCTACCGCCGCCCAGCTCAGATTTTTTTTTTTTTTGTTGAACCCTGTCTTTGAAGACTGGAAAGATAGTTCATTTGGTAAAGTGTTTGTCTTACAAGCGCGAGGAGCTGAGTTCAATCCCTAGAACTGACAGTTTAAAAAAAAAAAAAAAAAAAAGCCAAGTGTGGTGGCATAAGCCTGTAATTCCAGCACTGGGGAAGGAGATAGGAGGATACCATGCCTAGGATTTGCTGCCAATCACTATAGCTGAATTGGTGAGCTTCAGCTTCAGTGAGCGATAGATCCTGCCTCAAAAATTAAGATGGTTGAGCCAGTGTAAGGGGTTGGTACATACATGTAATGCACTTACGTACATGCGAGCAAAGCATTCACATGCATAAAATCAACCTATTAATTTTACAGAGTGCTGCTCTGGGAACCTGGTAACACAAGTTTGATCTTCAGAACCCTCAAAGGTGGAGAGATGTAGCTCCACAGAGTTGTCCTTTGACCTCCACAGGCATGCCTTGACATGCATGTGTCCACATATCACATGCACCAGGTGATGGTGATGATGATAAAATAAAAATTTTAAAAGGCAGGAAGTCACTAAAGAAGGAACCTGACATCAGTCTCTAACCTCCCCAAATGCACGCATGCATAAATACAGAAAGGTTAGGGTCTGTACTGAAACATTGCAGATTATGCATGCTGCATGTTAAGTCTTCTCCTTCCCCAGCTAGGCCTTCACCTGATTAGAAGAGAGCTCTTCAGGGAATCTGAGTGGCTCATGGACAACGGTGGCTGATGTTAGAAATTACCCAGCTAAACAGTGTAGTCGCAGTCAGCAAGCCCACATTCTGTCCTGGTTGCAGGCAATGTCTTGCTGGTTTCTTTGTCTGTTTATTGTTTTAGATTACCTATATTTGAGGAAAATCTTAATATAAAAACTAAAGAACAGAAGCAACAACAGTGACCAAAAACACCCTGGAGAAAGTAGAACAAGCTTTTTTAAGAAGCGAAGTTAAATTCCACGATACATCTTGATATTTTTTAAAAATTTAAACAGATAGACATATATTCTATGCTTAAGTTAGAAGTAAATAAGAAACACAACAGAGAAAAACAAGCAAAATCCCAGAGAAACATACATATATGCCAAGAAGGAAAAGAAAATACAGCTTATTTTACTCTGTGGCATGGCTATAGTAGCATTTATGAAATAATGTTGAAGTTCTACAGTATCATGTCCTTCAGGTCAACAGTGGACCATGTATTCAACTGATTGCATAAGATTATACTGGAACTGAAAATCCCTGTTGCCTAGTTACATGATAACTATCATAATGCTGTAACAACATATGTTGTTCCTGTGTTTGTGTTTATGCTGCTATAACAAATCTGCATGGCCAGCAATAAAAAATACAGCGGATGAGCAGCCAGCTTTCCAGTTCCACAGGTAAAGGCACTTACGGTGCAAGTTTGTATACCTGAGTTCAATTTCAGGAACCCAGATAAGATAGGAGGGAACTGACTTCCCAAAGTTAGACTCTGACCTCTGTATTTGCACTGTGGCACACATATACCCACACGTGCACATCAAGCACACACACAACAGCAATAATAATAATAGTGATTAATATTAAATATATTTAGTAGATATGATTAAGTGTAGAACACAGGACTTGATAACTACAATACATGATTGTATTATGTATATTTTTACTACATTAAATTGTTGATGGTTGCTGGGTTGTGGTGGCGCACACCTTTAATCCCAGCACTCAGGAGGCAGAGGCAGGCAGATCTCTGAGTCTGAGGCCAGCCTGGTCTACAGGGTGAGTTCCAGGACAGCCAGAGCTATACAGAGAAAACCTGTCTCAAAAAAACAAAACAAACAAATAAAAAATAAATGTTGACAGTATAAGAGTATACTCCTATGTATAAAAAAAAAATGTCCTGTAAGGTATACCATGTTATGCCAGCAGTGCTCTCAAATATCTTATGCTTACTTTGTCTCTGGTTATATTGTGCTTGGTTTCATTGTATTATTTCTTCATCATGGCCCTAGAACAATAAGATGGACCATTTAGCACTGGTATATAGTAGGCTGGACCAGCTATGTTGTATAACTATACTCTAATGTTTACACAAAGATAAAATCACCCTAGTGAAGCATTTCTCTGAATATGTCATTGACCCAGAGTGACACAAAGCTGTAGCGCTCTGAGAAGATAGAGTTCTTGCATATAAGGCATTAGTGTTAAAGTGGAGGGGATATATGGAAGCAGAGCCAGATCATCACTGACTTTACTGGGGCAAGTCATAGATAAGGTATTAAACTGAAAGAAAAAATCCCCAAGAAATAATATAAGCATATTATTTAGTTATTAAAAGACATTGAGGTAATTTTTTAAAATGTACTGAATGAGACAAAAGTAGTTGCTACTGGGAAGTAGTTAATGGGAATTGTGGTTTTTCTTTTAAAATAATTTAGAGAGTTACCACAGAGAAATCCTGTTTCAAAAAAGAAAAAGAAAAGAAGAAAAGAAAAGAAAGAAGAAAATTTATTGGCTTTTGAAATATATACACATATAACTTTGTTGTTAAAAATAGATTCAATTAACAAGTGTGGTGGTCCCAGCACCGAGAAGGCAAGGCAGGCAAATCTGAAAGCCATCCTTGTCTACATATTGAGTGTCCGGCCCACCAAAACTCTAAGACCCTGTCTCAAAAACAAACAAACAAAAACAGGTGGAATTGCTATTAGGGAGGACAGAGACTGGATATTATAACATTTTGATCTATGGGCTAAGTAACATTTATTAGCAAACTAAGTGGAAATCCAAATAAGCAAAGAGCATTTAAGTGGGCCAAAAATAAAAGAGGGTTACATATGAAAAACAAGGCTAATTACTTTTAATTAAAAAAAATTTGGAGGGGGGTTGGTTTCTGTATTTTAAAATCTGTGACCAAATATCTTTATAATCCAAGATAAATAATTCACAGTTTCTGGATGAGAAACAACTATTTCCATCCAGTGATGTGGAAATGAAGCTCAAAATTGAAGCCATCGGTAAGATGTCGGTGACAGTTTTGAGTATGAAATTGTATTCTTTTCTATCTTTCCTGCTTTGATATAAGTGATACTGCTCAAATAGTTAATGAAGTTGCAATTCATTTTGAAAAATAAAATAAAACTATATGATAATTCCCATTAACACAGTAGTTTAAATATTGACCCCTGGTAGCTGATGGATGTTGACGGGTAGCATTTTTTTTTTAATGTGACATTGAATATTAAGCACTGGGTCTGGGTGATCTCTCTGGGGAAGGTGAAATTGATGGATCCTTTCTCAGTCCCAGGTGGCTGGTCAGGAGAGCAGGTGTTGTTGGGACGGTACTTGCGCTCAGCAGCCATAGTGCAAGTCTGGTCGTGGCGTGTATTCCCAAAACCACTCAGGCTAGTGTCTCTCCTGGGAAAGAGGCCAACATTGGCCCCCTATGCTTTTTTTTGTTTTTAAGAAAAAAAGAAAAACTAATCAACCTACAGCATATGTCATTCACTCAAATCCCTGGAGGATAAAGGCATAGGTGACAAATGTTCCTGGAGAGAGGGTTGAGCTGTCACTTGTCACTAAGGGTCATCCATGTTTAGATACGACATTACATTCATTTCTCTTTATTGTGTCTCATCTAAAGAAGCACTTAGTGTCTCTAATCATAAAAGATGTGTACAGTTTCTAGAATTCTTTGCAGATTTGAGCAGCATCCTGGCATTGAGAATAATGAAGGGTTGGTCTCATTGCTCTTACAGTGTTCAGGGTTTGCCCATTGACTTAGCTGTTGCTAAGGTTTCACCTGTTTTCCTTTGTTTTGGTTAGACTACTTACATCCCATTTTTTTCTCCCTTGATTAACTGAGCTTTGATCCTTGCTCTGTCCTAGAGGACAGAATTAGGCCCGGTGAGAGGTTAGAGAGCAGTTAGATGTTTACTTATGTATTTGTCACACCGTTAAAGAACCTTCAAGCCAGGAATGGTGGTGAATATCTTAGGAGGGTGAGGCTAGCTTAGATTTCAGAATAGCAGGCTAGCCAGGGCGACATAACAAAAACCCTGTCTCAAAAATGAAAACAAATTAATGCAGTGGAGAGTAGGTAGATATATAGACAGGTGAGCAAGCCATTCAAATAGGCTTCCAAAAAGTACTCAGTGCCTCTGCAGCGGAATGCGCAGGCAGAACTGTGGCCAGCTGAGGTATTGTTAATGGAGTAGCAGTGTTACTAGCTCTTGGCTTGAATTAGCAAAGTGTTCTGATTAAAAAATCAATGAGTTTTAAAAACATTATTTAGAGTAAAAGGAAGTCTGTTTTCATATTTTCCTTCAGTGAAGCCTGAGTGACTTAGACAATAGTAAAATTCTCTAGGTACAGAGAGCATTTGTGATTTGGGTGGAGAGAGCAGATTGCTGATTTTATAAGCCTTTGAAAGTTTTTTTTTTTTTTTAAGTTGATTTGATTGGGTTTTGGTTGTGGTGGTTTTAGTTTTGGTTTTTTGTGTATATGGGTGTCTTGCTTGCATGTGTGTCTGTGTACCTTGATCATGTCTAGTGCCCTCAGGGGCTAGCTGAAGGTGTCAGATACTATACTGTATTATGTACAGTTGTGAGCTGCCATGTTGGGTGCTGGGAATTGAACCCTGGTCTTCTAGAAGAGCAGCCAGTGCTCTTAACCACTACACCAGCTCTCCAGCCCCAGTTTTTGTTTTGAGAGGGAAGATCTTGCCATGCTTCCCAGGCCACCCTTGAACTCCTTGGCTCAGTCGACGCCCTGCTTCCACGAGATGGATATGCTGTGCCACCGCGCCACCTGGCTAGAAGTTGTGAGATTTTTTTATCAGCTGTGCATGCTTAAGGCCTGTATATGTGGCCTCAATAATTGTCTAATAGCTTGAAATCCCAACATACTTCTCAAATCCTGCCAACTAACAATGAACAATTAGGTGATTTTCACCTAAATTCCATTAAGACCGTTTCTTTTCACACCGTTAATACTTGCATCTTCCAAAGCTTCTCAAGCCTTATTGCTGGTGGGCATTTCTTAAACAATTTCTGAAATAAACATACCAATTTACTTGATTACCTCCCTAGAACTTGTTATGCTATATTTTGCCAAATAACCTTAATGCAAAACAATATAAAAATATACTTGGTGAGGTGGAATCTGTAGAAGTTGACTTATATGAAAATTACATTTTCCTTCTCAATTTGATGCCTGATCAGAAAAATAAATGATGAATAATCCATTCCATATCTTCTCCTTCTCTTCTCCTTAGATTGTAACCTTTTATTGTGATTACTCTTTGGTCTCTTTTTTTCTGGATACAAATACAATACAACTATGGGAAAGATGATAAGCACTAGAGTTTTGACTGTTATTAAACTTGTAATGGTATACATAAAATCAAAAGAGAACTTAGCTTATTTAAAATTAATTAGATGGTCCAACTTGAACTTGAATTGCAATGAAAACCATAAAAATATCCAAAATGAAGCACAAGAGAATAATACTAAAAATGAAACTAATAGAGTCTTATTGAGCAACTCAGCTAGTGCTCTGGAGAAAAGAGGCCTTCCCACGGGGCTTGTATCCCCCACAGGGCACACTTTGACCCACAACCAGCAGATCCTCACGTGGAGTGGCCCTCTGTCTTCCCTGTATGAGGAAGGCTCTGCCATCAGCACTGGCCAGCTGCTCAGCTGGGACCACAGTAAGGATGCCCAATGCCCAGAAGGTACTTCTTGGAGGCCCTCATCCCGTCCAGTGCCAGCTAAAGCAGTTTGACATGTTTTTGTATTTAATTCATTTGCTTTAATATACTTACATTAAATCTATTTGTGTTCTGATTTTTCTGGGATGAATATCCTTAAACAGAAGGAATATTTTTCAAGTAATTACTCATAGTTTCTAAATAACTGAAATATTGTACTTATTTAAAGTATGTTTTTTAAATAAAACATTATAAGTATAAATTTGATGTTACTTGTAAGCTATCACTTCAGCCCCATAATCACGTATATTCTTTTTTAATTAAATATTTATTTATGTTTATATGCTTTATGTGTGTATGCATGTGTACCACATGTGTGCCTGATGCCTGCAGAAATCCAAAGAGGGCATTGGATCTCCTTGAACTGCACTTACAGATGTAAGTGAGCCATTATTTGAGGGCTGGGAACTGAACCCGGGTCTTCTGAAAAAGCAACAAGTACTTTTAACCACTAAGACATTTCTCTAGCCCTCAAATATATTTTTACTGTGGTATATGGTAGTAATTTGAATATTTTTTAAGATTTATTTTATATGTAGTAATGTTTTACCTGCATGTATGCATATGCATGCCTAGTATCTTCAGAGGCCAGAAGAAAGTGCTGAATCCTCTGGAACTGGAGTTTAGAATGGTTGTGAGCCACCAGTGGGTGCTGAGACCAACCTGAGTATTCAACAAGAGCAATAAATACTTTTTTGGCTTTTCAAGACAGGGTTTCTCTGGCTGTCCTGGAACTCACTCTGTAGACCAGGCTGACCTCAAACTCACAGAGATCCTCCTGCCTCTGCCTCCCGAGTGCTGGGATTAAAGGCATGCGCCACCACCACCCGGCTTGTAACAAATATTCTTAATGGTTTAACCCACTCTCTAGTTCCCCAATTTTTTTAAAATAAAGAATATTGATTAGGGGGCTGGGAAAATGGCTTAGGAAGTAAGAGTGCCTTCAGTATGAACTTGAGGGCCTGAGTTCAAATCCCTAATGCCCACATATAAAAATCACATGACTATGTATCACTTGTAACCCTAGTGGTGTAGTAGGAGACAGGAGTATCACAGAGGCTTTTTAGCCACCAGCACAACTCCAGGTTCGGTGAGAAACCCTACCTCAAGAGGATACGGAGAGCGATGGAGCAGGACACCTGACGTCCTCTAGCTTCTGTGTGCCTTACAGACGTGTATCTGCATACACACACACATATAACACACATACACAATCTTTTTTACAAAAGAAGGAGGAGGGAAAATAGAATAGTGATTGGTTAGACTTGCAGTCAATTCTACAGCAAGAAGAAAGTCTAAACTTCGAGGCCGGGTGCAACGTCACATGCCATAATCCCCACCTCTCAGGTTGGAGAGGTAGAACGAGGAGTTTGAGGCTAACTTAGACTCGTGAGACACGTCTCAAAAAAATATTTAAAGTGTACAGGTCACTTTGATGTTTTAGCGTGTTCCCAAAATTGTGCACCTGTCACCACAGTCTAATTTTGCAATATTTCCATTCTCCCTAAAGGAACCCCACACCCATTCACTGCCACTCTCTTCCTCTGGTTCCCTTCGCCCTGCCCCACCAGCCCTAACTAACCACTAACCTACTTCCTTTCTCTGGATTTTACTTCTTTTTATTGCCAGATAATGTTGTAGATGTACCACATTGTATTCACTCATTGCTGATGGACATTTGAGCTGTTTCCAAATTTTGACTACAGTGTATTAATGAACTATGAAAATTTGTGTCCATAATTTTGGTATCACCATTTTTAACCTTCTTTTGATGCAAGGGGTAATAGCTAGTTCTGTTTGTCAGTTTAACATACATTAGAACCATCTGGCTTGAGTCTCGTTGAGAAATTGTCTACATTAGGTTAGCCTATGGGCATGTCTGAGAGACTGTCTTGATTTCATTTGTTGATGTAGGAAGAACCACCCTGCATGTGGGCAGCACCATTTCAAGTGCCGGGTTTAGGGCTGCATGAAGAGAAGAGAGAAAGCTGGGCATGCATGCATCGTGTGTTCTCTATTTATTTACTGTGGATGCAGTGTGACCAGCTGTTTTGAGCTCCTGCTACTCTGACTTCCCCACACTGGTGGACTAGAAATAACCTAGAGCTGAGACCTAAAATAAACCCTTTCTTCTCTGCTTTAGTCGTAGCAACAGAAACGGAACTAAACCATGAGGGTATGTTTATATATCAGGCCATAACATTTGCATTAGGACACCCCAGGCAGATTTTTATCTTAATGTTAGAGCAACACATATCATCCATCAATCTACATATATCTTACTAAACTGATAGGTCACTAATGTTTTACTAGTCTCTCCTTTGTCTTTTCTATGTTAGAAACTTGATTTGCTTGGAGTGAAACTTTATAAGAAAGAATACTCTTAAAATGGTGAGTAGTTTCTGACATGGAGAAAATAATTTCTCTATTGACACTAACCTCATTGATTGTACAGATGAGGTGAAAATACCAGTAGCTCGGGTTGAACTTGGGCAATCATTAAGAAGTGGTTCTGGGGCTGGTTAAGAGCTCTAGCTGCTCTTCCAAAGGACCCAGGTTCAATTCCCAGCCCTCACCCGCATGGTGGCCCACACCTGTCTGTAACTCCAATCCCAAGGGATCCAGTACCCTCTTTCTGGCTATCATGGGTACCAGGCATGTGCAGGGTGCACAGACATACATGTAGACAAAACATCCGCACACATAAAGTTAATTTCTTTTAATTAAAAGAAAAAAGCGGCGATTCAAACAATGTGATTAATGAAAGGAACTTTTAAGTTTTATCCACACTGTCTTCTGGCTACTAATTTGGATTTTGGAGGGTTTTGAAGTTTATTAGAAATAAGACCCCTTAATCAAATCAGAGCTAGATGAGTGAGGATTGAGTAAATAGTCTATTAAATAAACCTTTGAGCAAATTCTGCAAACTGGCTACGATTGCAAGTTCGAAGCCAGTCTGGACTACAAGAGATCTGTCTCAAAAAGAAATGTGCTTTATTATCATGATACTGATAAAGCAAAACCTTGCTTCTATTAATAATGAATTTGAGCTACAGGGAACTGAAAACAAAATGAAAAATCCTGGATGATATGGGTTAGTGGTTCTCGAGCACTAACTTGCATTAGAATTACCTCCGGGGCTTGTTAAAATAATGGATTCTTGGGCTCAGCCTCATTTAAGATCTGAAGGAAGGCTTAAGAATTTGTCTTGACAAGTTTTCAGGAAGTACTGATGTGTTAGTCCAAAGACAACATTTTGAGAACCACTTACATAACTTAAAATGCTAATCTACCTATACACACAATGTCTTGGTTAAGTTTCTATTGCTGTAATAAAACACCATAACCAAAAGCAACTTGGAGAGGAAAGGGTTTTATTTTATCTTTCAACTCACAAGTCACACTCTCCATCACTGAGGGAAATCAGGACAGGAACTTAAGGCAGGACCCTGGAAGCAGAACTCCTCATGCAGAGGCTGTGAAGGAGTACAGCTTACTGGCTTGCTCCTCATGGCTTGTCCTTAATAGAATCAGGACCACCTGCCCAGGGGTGGCACCACCCACAGTAAGCTGGGCCCTCCCTCATCAATCAAGAAAATATACCACAGGCTTGCCTACAGGTCAACCTGGTGGGAGCATTTTCTCAATTGACATTTTTTAAAAAATTATTCTAGCTGTGGGCTGGGTGGTGGCAGCGCTTGCCTTTAATCCCATCACTCGGGAGGCAGAAGCAGGTGGATCTGTGTGAGTTCAAGGCCAGCCTGGTCTACAGAGTGAGTTCCAGAACAGCCAGAGTTACAACAGAGAAATCCTGTCCGGAAGAAAAACATCCAACCAACCAACCAACCAATCAAACAAACAAAGACTCTAGCTAGAGTCAAGCATACACAGTCTACTGAAATAAGATCATTTTTCTGACTTCCCCACCTGAGCCTTCCTTAAGGCCTTCTGGGAAAGGCTATTCCATATTCGCTAAGTTCTTATAGGTATTGTGTATACGCAGCACCAACTCATGAGTAAATTTCAGTGTCCGAAGGAGTAGAGAGGCACTTAGGGTTAGGGTTAGGGTTAGGGTGAGGGTTAGGAAGAATGTAGGTTTCTTTTGGTATCCTCTTATCTGCAGTCATACGCATATAATGAACATGAAGTAAGAGCTTGTTAATAAAGCGATTAAGATAGCTTCCAGTTATTTTTTTATATTTTGAGGCCAGTGGTCTAATATCTATAAAATGCTTTTTGCCTTCATTTATATTAGTTTGAATGTAAATAAAATCAATAAAATGGAAGTTTAAATTTAATTAAAAATTACACTAAATACCTGTATAAAATCTAATTAACAACATTTCTCTTCTATTGCCATATTGATTATCCACAAGCAACTTTTGAGATTCTAGGCTATATTTTAAAAAAAAAAATCCTAGATGAGGATCTGTACTATCACTTGAAGAACATTTTTTCTCTCACTGCATAGCATATATCAGCCAGGTACAGATTAACTGTTACACATGGTTTACTTTTGGGGGGCTAAGGATATTTTTGTGTTCTAATTATTTCAAACTCATAATATATGAATATTAAAAGGTTACTCAGAAACATCTAAACAGGATATTCTGAGGAAAAACAAAGATTTTTAACTAGCTATTATTTCTAATCACAGGGAAAGCAACTCTTCTCTGTGAATCATCTTTAAATAAAATTCATAAATACTGAAGATGGAAAGTGTTATGCCTTTATACTGTGACATAATTTTTCTATGCTACATAATTTTGTAAAGAAAAGTTTTAAAATTAAAGCTTGCTAGGTAGCTATTGTACATTTTGCATCTTTTCAAGTTCAATTAATTCTTAAAATCTCTTCTATCAATTGACTTATTTTCCGGTCAGTGTGGACAAGTGGAACACGCATGTGTGAGTAATAAGTAGTCTGTTTTAAGTTGGATAAATGGGGGGCTGGCGAGCTGGCTCTGCGGTTAAGAGCAGTTGTTGCTCTTGCAGAGGACCTGGGCTTTGTTCCCAGTTCCAGGGAACCTAACGTCCTCTCTGGCCTCTGTGGACACCTGCGTCCTTGTAGTACAGGTGTTTTGGTTAACTTTTTGTGAACTTGACACAAGCTGAAGTCATTTAAGAAGAAGGAACCTTGGTTGAGAAAATACCTCTACTACATTAGCCTGTGGACAAGCCTGTGGTGCATTTTCTTGATTAATAATGAATGAAAGAGCCCAGCCTACTGGCAGCAATGCCACCCCTGGGCAGGTAGGTGGTCCTGGGTGATTTGAGAAAGCAGGCTGAACAAGCCATGAGGAGCAAGCCAGTTCCTGCCTCCAGCTCCTGCCATGACTTCCCCTCAGTGATGGACTGTGGTATGGAATTGTAAGCTGAGATAAACCCTCTCCAAGTTGCTTTTGGTCGTGGTATTTTATCACAGCAATAAGAACCCTATGACAACATATATACACACTCATGGCACACATATAAGTAAATATATGAATGAGTGAATTAATTAATAATTCTTGAAATTGGATAAATCTATGAAGTACATGAGTATTCAAAGTGAAGTAGAACTAGTAAGGTCATCATTTATGTATGTAGTTGTCGACAGTGTGGGGATAGAGTTGTTGAAAGACAGTTTGGCTAGTGAAAGAGTCCTTTTTGTATCTTGCTAAGTTTGTCTTACCTGCCGCATCTCCTCTGAGAAGATTGAATAAATAAATAGCCCAGGACGCATTTTCCCCTTTCCCTAAGAACCTTGTAGAGACATGTTGACCCAGGGGCTTCTCTCATAGCTGTGTTATGGGCAGAGTGAAATATTATGGTCTTTATCTGTGTAATTTCTTGAGTAATTATGAGAGAAATGGACTGGAAAGTAGCAGTACTTTATTACTACACCTAACCTGTTCATCATTGTGTATTTAAAAAACAAGTAATCCGCTTTTGACCATTGATCATATGTAATTTGTTTCTCATCCAAAGATTTTAATGATGAAAACAAATATTCATGACATGAGAAGTTACTCTCTTTCTAACGCTTTCCAAGCCCTCTGCAGAATTGTCTCGTCTCTTTTCCTTGGTCTGCTCTTCTCCAAGTACTCATCCTGGAACTTGTAGAATTATAGTGCGATTTGAATTGTGCTATGTATGTAGTAGTAAGAGAAGTGTTGGGTGAGGTTTTATTTTAAAGCATACACTAACTAAAGTGAATGTTATAATGGACCCCACATTCATCCCCACATCCCATAATGGTCAGCCTTCTGCTGTTGTTCGGTCTGCACTCGCTTACAACACAGTTTTGGCTGTGTGCATTTCGCTGAAAGCAAATCCTAGATGTCTTGCCATTTCCTTCATTATACTTTGGTATATATTTCTAACATTTTAAACGACATCATTCTCACACTGAACAAAATACTATAGCTCCATAAGAATGTCTTCTGTAGTTCATGTCCAATTCAGCTCAAAATTGTGTTGTTGTTTTTACAGTTGTTTTGTTTAAATTAGTATCCAAATACTATGTTTTGTTGACATGAGTCTAATCTATTTTAATCTTCCCTGTAGCTACACATGTACGTGTACACTTCCCCCCACACCTATCTCTTCAGGGCAAGGGGGGGTTGTTGTTGTTTTACATCCAGAAGCACATGATGTGTGCTATGTATTTGTTCCAGTTTGTATGAAGATTAGTATGCTTGTGTACTACCTCTTTATCTTTTTCAAAATATAGTAGTAACTGCTACTCTTTTTATCCTATTCAATGAGCATTTATTGGGCTTTCCTGAAATCCAGTCCAAAAAGACTGCAGAGAAAATACTTGGGTTTTTTTTTTCTTTCATCTTTTTGTGAGTTTTCAGAATAATGAATCGAAATTACCAAAGGATTGTTTTTAACATCACATGTTTGTATTCAATGGTTTTTTTTAAATTTGCTATTACATTTATCTGTTCATTGGAGGGGAGGCGTGTGTGGAGCCAGAGGACACTTGGAGGAGTCGTTTCTCGCCTTGTACTATGTAGGTGCTGGGATCAAACTCGGGTCCAGTTTGGTGACAAGACACCTTTATCACTGAGCCGTCTCAACTGGACTTCACTATGTTTTGGTCTGCTGTGACCATTACTCTTTTCTATTCTGAAACTATCCCACCTTTAGTGAATATGTCTTCAGGTTAGCCCCTGTGTCTCTGACATGTCTGTCGTAATATTTGATAGCTTCCTTGCTTTTGGCCATGTCATTCACTTTGCCAGACTTGAAATCTCTTCCATTTCTCCAAGGAAACTTGATTCCTTTTGATAGACACTGAAACTCATCATTTTCATTGACACTGCTCTAGGTCTTCTTCATGTTTGTTTAGAGTTTTGGTGTAGTTTGGTGTGATCTAGTTTGTTTTGTTGCTGTTGAGTTGTTTTCAGACAAGTTCTCATTGTGTAGCTTAAGCTGCCTGGAGCTCTCTTGTGTGTGTGTGTGTGTGGTGTGTGTGTATGGCCTTTGTAAATGTGTGTGCACCCAGGTGTGCACTCAGACGTCAGGCTCTGTCATTGTCTGCCTTACTCCTTTGAGACGGGATCTCTCGCTGAAACTGGGGCTAGGCTAGTGACCAGCAGCCCTCATCCTCTGCTGTCAACTGCACCACAGTACTAGAAATAATAGTGCATGCAGCCATGCCGGCTTTTTATATAGGTGCTAAGGATTTGAACTCAGGTCCTGATGCTCGCACAGCAAGCAAGTACTCTTTTGGGATATGTGCTTCAAAGAATATGTATGACTGTGCATGACCCACACTGGCCTGGAATTCACTATGTAGGTGATGATGACCTTGAGCTCATGGTCTTTTTGCCTTCACCTGTTGAGTGCTAGAATTACTGATGTAAGTCACCATAGCTGGCTGATTGTAGTCTTAAAGTTTTGAGATCAGGAGGCTAAGACAGGAGGATTGTAGTGAGTTCAAGGCCAATCTGGGCTACAATGTAAGACTCTGTCTCAAAACAGCAGCACAACAAAAATAAACGTATTTCTATAATAAATCTAAATCTGTACCTATCTAACTGTAGAGCTAATGAAATAACCATCTTCACTATATTACATTAGCTGTCCAAACCAGGGAAGAGACCAGAGGATATTGAATTAATAAAAATGATTTCTTTAAAAAAATAATTTCGAGGGCTGGAGAGATGGTTAAGTGATTAAAAGCACTGGCTGCTCTGCCGGGGTTGGGGGGCAGGGGGATGGCGCACACCTTTAACCCTACCGCTCATCAGGCAGAGACAGGTGGATCTCTGTGGGTTCCGGGCCAGCCTGTTCCAGAATTAAAACAGAGAAATCCTATCTCAGAAAAAAAAAATTCTTAACCACAGTAATTTTTTATAAGTTCCTTTTCCTTTTGAGTTTTTCTTTAAACTCTTAACTGGAGAAATATTTGTTTTGATTTTTTAAAGTACTGTTCAAATTTGTTGCTAATTATAAATTAAAATATATGTGCTTGGTTTGTTTAATAATACATAGGAAAGTAGGGGAGATGACTCAGACATTAAGAGCCCTTACTGATCTTGCAGAGAACCTGGGTTTTGTTCTTAGCAACCATATGGTGCCTCACAACTGTCTATCACTCCAGTTCCAAAAGATCCAACATCATCTAATCTCTGAGGGCACCAGGCATGAACACACATGATGGACATACATACATACATGCAGGAAAACACACATATACATCATTTTAAAAGTCTTTAAAAAGAAGAAAATAGAGAAGTATATCTATTGTCCAAACTAAATGAAGTAACTTCAGTATCCATTTTCATTTACTGAGAGCTCTGCCTTTAAAACTCCCTAGCACCAATGTCCGCTAGCTTTTTAAAATTAAAAACCAAATATCCTACTTACTTATTTCATAATTTTTTAAAAAATTATGTATGCAAAGTCCTTTACAAATGTCTGTCTGATTAAGTTAATGGAGTGACCAAAACCTTGTGCAGGGTTCTGTAGATACCATAAAGTTAGCTTTAGAGGAGAAACGTTGCTTTTGTGTGTGTTGTTACCAATTTCCTTCACAGAACTTATCAAGTGTATGTGTGTGTTTCTTTTTTGTTGTTGTTGTTGTTTTGGTTTTTGGTTTTTGGTTTTTTTTTCTTTTTTGGTTTGGTTTGGTTTTTCGAGAAAGGTTTTCTGCCATAAATATTAAAAAGCTCCTATCAGGCAATAGAAAAGTTTATAGAGAGATAGTATTATATTCTTCTCTGCTAGTGTTTTAGATAAACTCCATAGTATTGTCCAATGAACCATATGTAAGATTTATAGACAGCTATTTTTTGGCATCTTAAACTAAAACTAGTTTCTGTTAAAACTTAGATTATAAATTTATAAACAATGCTACTTCTAACTGTTAAAATAAAATTATATTTTCTGTGTAAAGAATATTCCAGTAGCCATGGAGAATCCTTGTGTCTCTGAAAGTCATACAGATCTTGTTACTACAGAGAAAAAGCAATGGTGTGAAAACACCTGCTCACAAACCTACACACTTGATGTATCTTGGGCTTTGGTGTTTGTTAGATGCTGCAAATTCATGAGCAAGATTTTTATTTTTTAAAGTTACATATTTTTGTGCTTTGCACTTGGTATCAAATCTGTATTCTTAGGTTGTAGGGTTCCATTAAAATAAATAAATAATCTCAGCTCCTCCTCCCCCCCCCACCCCCACATGCTCATTTTGTGTAATATGGTAATGATACCACCGTAGCAGTAATTACGGGTCATCTTCATTTCTTTCATCTCTGCCTGTTCTGATGGCTTCATTCCTTTGACGGAAAAGATTTGGCTCTGGGTGCTATGATTATTTTGTTAAGCGTTATTCGAATAGACAGGAGTGAGAGAAATTAATCAATCCAAATGCAATTAGCATCATGTTTAACCCAGTGATGGACGTCTCAAGGTGAAACAGGCAGGGGAGTTTCAGACATTATTATTCAATCTAGTGGTTCTTATCTAAATTATAATCAAGAGAGGTTTTATTGGCTTCTCAGTGTGAGGATGTAACTCTTTCCCTGCCCTGGGGGTCAAGAAGGCTGGTCCTTCACTTGGAAGTGGCATGGACCAAGAAGGAAAGTTGTGTGAATATCCAATATCCAAGCTGTGTGGGATGATCAGTACTGTGATCTTGGCCCATTTCTGCTGAGAGTAGAGTAGGGCATATGAATAAGTTATTCTGGCTTGGGGCAGAATGTTTTGTGTACTGATGAGATTCTTTGACTAGTTGTTCTGTCTTAACCTTGTATGGTGAGTTGTTACTGTTGTTCTCACTTTGAGTGAGGATATTAGCTGTGTGAAGTTACTAGACTTTGGTCATCATGTTTCACCAGAATGTATTACTATGTAAAGCCCTGAAGCATGAGTATTCTGCACAAATTTGTGAGTATTTAATAAAAGTTCTAAACCCCTGACTATTAATTCATTGCTTTGATCTCGTTGTTTTTCACACAGTTGAGCTTTACCCTTGAGAGGAACCAAATGAGCAGAGATTATGGTGGCACCCCCTATGAGCCCACCGGCACACAAGAGGCAGAGGCAGGAGGGTTAGGAGTTTGTCATCTTGACTCTTGACTGCTACATTAAAAAGCTGGAGACCAACCTGGCCTACATGAGGCCCCCTCTTTTAAAAGGTGGGGGGAGGGGGGAGGTTGCTGTGAATATAACTTAATTGGTATAGTGCTTGCTTAGCGTGCATGCAACCAGGGTACAGCCCCAGCACTGCATAGAACAGGCATGCTGGCATGCACTTGTAATCCCAGCACCCTGGAGGGGAGGCAAGACTATCAGTTCCTCTGCTACGTGGTAAGTTTGAGGCCAGCCTAGGCTATGTGAGACTTGGTCTCAAATACATACATACATAATACATACATACATAATAAGTAGTTAGCTCTCATTTCCTGAATACAAATCTTTAAGATTTTTTGTTATTTGGGCTTTTTAGTAGGGAGAAGAATGATAAGATTGCATATTTGAAATATAGTCTTGTTTTGCTCTTGAGAACGTTCTGAGCAAGGAGGGTTGATGAAGAAACACAGGCTTTCTTTACCTGAAGACAATGATTTTCAAGTGCCCGACAATTAAGATTCTTCTGCTTCTGCCTTCAATCTTCAGGCATCATGGCTGGCACTTCTCATATTTTATGTTCCTGTTTGATGTTTTATATTTCTGAAAATAAATCTGTTGCCTGGATATTTCTGTTCTTTCCCCCTCCTTCTGTCATGAAAAACCATTAAAATTATTTTCCATATTGGGACTGTCCAAGTGTGTTAACGTGTCAATCAGGTCCTGACTTTCTTTTCTGCTATTACTTCTTGGATTAAACTTGAGTTATCGATCTGTCTCCTCTCTGTATGAGATCTGACACTGAACTAGATAGAGCTTGGTGAAGAATTCAGTCTGGCAAGCTACCTTGGAACCACTCTGCTGCATACTGTTAGAAAGAAAACTTTCCAGTTCACACAAAACCAAAGTCAGCGTTATGAACCATCTTGGCATCTGTTTGTTCTCCTACTGCACCAAAATATCTGATAACACCTGGCTTCACCTCAAAGGCAGGGGGCTTTTAGAACAGGCTCTCTATCAGAAAGCATCTGTACATAGTAGGCAGTCTGTGACTGATTTTACTGATGAGCCACGCCCTTCATGCTTTCTACATAGTGCACACCGAGGGCCAACAAGTAGATCTGTCTTGTATAGCTGCTGGAGAACATTCAAGGTTTCAGAGCCAAAAATAATAACAAACTATACCTACAAAAAGTCTTCTGCAAAGCTAGTTAGTCAGGCTCTTATGTGTTTCTTTCTGTTCTAAGTAAATCTTAGTGTAGTTAAGGCAGTTGTCTCTAACACATAGCATGATTCCAGTAGAAATTGTAGGATTATGGTTTTGCATTTTTTTTCCTGTTCCTATCGTGTTTGCTTATTATAATAAAAGAGATAGAATCAAAATATGACAGACAGCTAAGAATTAATGTTTTTTAAAGGAAAGGCCTTCAGTGCCAGGGATACTCTAGCCCTTCTTTGACTGGGGAGTTGTAAAGTGGAGCCTGGAGTATAACTGGAACATTCTCTTTAGGATTATTGGGGTCGTCCATAAGCCCATCAGAGGTCACCAACAGCATTGTGTTTGACAGGCATGCTCCCAACGGGGTTCACCCTTCCAGAGTCTGTGTGCCATCCAGATGCAGGTGTGCCTGACTATTGTACAGTAAAGAGATTTTAAGAATAACAAACAGGTGCTGGGGAGATGGTTCAGCCGTTAGGAGAACTAGTTGCTCTTGCAGAGGACCAAGATCTGATTCCCCAACACCCACATGGTGATCCATAGCCATCCATAAATTCGGTTCCAGGGGCTCTAATGCCCTCTTCTGACCTCCGTGGGCACCACAGATGCCTGTGGTAAACAGCCAAATATGCAGGCAAAACACTCACACATAAAAATAAAACAAATAAAAATAGTTTAAAATATTTATTTTAAAAAGAATAAACAATAAGCTTCCTTTTACCAATCCTTAAGCTATATGTTTGTTTATTTAGTACAGACAAGGTACCCTTGTTAATGGAATGCTGAGGAAACTCCAGTGCTTGCCAGGGCTGACCAAAAACCTAGAGAACATGGTCACATGAGTTTGAAGGTGGCAAGACAGTATGTTTCTATGGTACAGCTGAAGATTGAGGCACAAGAAAGACATGATTTCAGTAGGCAGCACTTAGGAATGCCTGTGTAACCTCTGTATTAATCTCCCCTTGAACAGATGAGGAGTCTGGAGCTCCCAGAGATATACTGGGGACTTGTCCACAGTGGCCAAGTTCAAGGCAGGAACTGAGCTTCAAGTCTAAGCCTGTTGAGTACAGATCTGTCCCTGTCATGGCATTATGCTGTCTCCTTTGTTTTCTTGGCTGCTCACTGTAGAATCTCCTAAAAGCTGCTGGTTGTTACTCTTCTGGATGAGAAAAAAAAAAAAACAAGAGGAGTAGGGAATAGCTCTTCTACAGCTTGCAAGTGTTTTTAATTACATTGCAGCACCAAAATATTTAAAGTAGATTGAAATTGAAACCCCAACATTTTATGAGTTTCTTCTATTTCATTAAAAAGTTACTTAGTTCCTACATTGTTCCCTACATAAAAGTTGAGCAGAATTTTATCAGGCAATTGCCTCAAAAGTTATAATCTAAAAAGTCTTTCTGTAATGAAACCCATATGTCATGGACAAAAGGTACAAAGCTCTGGCAGAGAGGGCTGTTCTCAAGAGAGAATCTGCACCCAATCTCGTTAACCAGGGGCCTCTGGTAATCCCTCATCCCCTCACTGGTAAGAAATCAATCTGTACTACTGAATCTTTTCACCCAGCCACCAGAAAATTTACTGCAGAGAAGGGCAGTTTGAGGCTAGTCATTGTGGAATGGGAACTAGAGGCAAGGCTAAATGGAAGATGGAGGAATTGAAGGGTCTAAGGAAGAGATTACATTAACCCCACACCTCTTTTGGAGTAAGCAGGAGAGCACCCTCCCAATAGCCATGACCTCTTTAAGTATACCCAAGTATTTACAGCTGCTATGAACCTGACAGCCTAAGAGAAACTAGAAAGGGGAATGGAAGCCACATAAACCTGGGGCTTGATTGTAGTCCAGCCAGTTCCCGGCTCGCTGTGTGTCTGAGCGGCCTCCCCGCACTCTGCAGCAGTTCACATGTTAACCCTGCAGTGACGGTCCCTGTTGTGCTGTCCTCGGTTTGTGATCCATGCGCTATCTAGGAGGGCCTGTAAATCATGACATGACATGGTGTCATGCTTCTCGTTTGCATATCACATATTCTGGTGCCTAAGGACCAATGAGCCCCTCTTACATAGTCACTAGAATGGTAGTAGTATTGCCTTCCCATTCGAGCTGGTAATTCTAGACAATAGACCCCCAAAGCAAAACTGGCAAATTTCACCAACTAGATAAAACTCTCTCTGGCTACTTCTTTTCTCTAGACCCTTTCTCATCTCCCTCTCCCCTTTTTCTTATTTATGTGCGGTGCCGGGTATCAAACCTGCTAGGCAAGCAATCTACCATTGAACTATATCCCTAGCTCTTAGGATTGCTTCTTTTGTGTGTGTGTATATGTGTGTGTGCACGTGTGTATATGGAAGCCATATAAGGGTGTTCTTTCCGAGTCTCAGTGGCCTGGAACTGTCCAGGTAGGGCTAGGCTGGTTGACCAGCAAGCCCCAGGGCTCCTGTCTCCATTCTGCACTGGGATTACAAGCAAGCACCATCACACCCAGCTTTTTAAAACAGGTTCTGAGGACCAAACTCGGGTCCTTGTGCTTACACAGAAAGCACTTTGTGACTGTACCATCTCCCAGTTCTGCCTTTGCTTTCTTATAACACATTGTAGGAGTTGGGAGGAACCAGAGAAGATGGAGGGACTAGAAGTGCCAGGCTCAAGAACACATAAACTTACCTTGTCCGTTTGATCAGGAAAAACACTATAACCGCTGGGAAGGAGGGGCGGAGCTAGGCAGGAGACGACAGATAGCTCCCTTTCCCCTGAGAGCAAGCAGCAGCTCTGAAGGCTCTTCCCAAAAGAGAGTTGAAATCCTTTGGTGAGAATACATTAGCAAAATATATTTACATATGTAAACCCTCCTAGGTGTGTGTGTGTATATGTGTGTGTGTGTGTGTGTGTGTGTATGTGTGTGTGTATAAGTAATATGGAAGAGTAGCAGAAGGCTGTCTCCTTACTCCTAATGGGATTTTGTAACAGCATGTGCGAGTTTGTTTCAGAAGTCAAAAATGAACAGATGTTGGTATAAATTACCTCCGTGTCTGATGTCTTGCAAATTAAAAGCGCGGTTGGCATCACTAAACAATTTCACTGGGTTTAGGGGGGTGCAATGTGCGGGCGGTGATTACTGTAGAAGGTTGGGTAAGAATCTTCACACTGCAACAGATCAAGAAAGCAAGGATAAAGAAACGAGGAATAAAGTAAGGGCTATATGAATTAATCAGGAATGTTAACATTCCTGATGACAAGTGAACAGGAGGGCACTTGCTCTGGAGCAGCCTCTGACCCATAGCAATTTCCCTGTGCACAAAAGGGGCTGGTGTTTAGGGTCTGATTTATGGGACACAGCCCTCTTTTAGGGAGCGGCTGTGTCATGCATTCGTATATCTCCTATATGGGACTGGCAAGAAGGGAAACTTTCTCCCCTCCCATGTAGAAGATGATGTCTTTTGAATTACTTCTACTTTTACGGTGGTTTTCTGCAGCTCTGTATACTTAGATTAAGTCGAAGGGGGAGGAATGATAGAGTGGGAAAGGAGTTGTTAAAAAGGAATTGGTTAAATTCAAGGAGAACTTCCCTTCAAGAGACTTCAGAATCTCTGCTTATATTTTTTTAAACTCTTGAGCCCTCAAATATTTGAGTCTTTTTAAAAATTCTAAGTCTTAACTAGCCAGACCATTCTTTCATTTTAGGGCTGGGGGACAGTAAGTGAGGTTGAAGAGATGGCTCAGTGGTTAAGAACACTTTCTGGCCAGGCGGTGGTGGTGCACGCCTTTAATCCCAGCATTTGGGTACAGAGGCAAGTATATCTCTGTGAGTTCGAGGCCAGCCTGGTCTACAGAGTGAGTTACAGGACAGCCAGAGTTAAAGAAACCCTGCCTCGAAAAACCAAAAATAAAATAAAATTAAATAAAGAAAGAACACTTTCTGATCTTACACTGGATCTGGATTTGGTTCCCAGCACCCACATGGCAGCTCACAACCGTCTTTGGTCCTCTGCAGGCACTAAATATGCATACACACAGGCAAAACACTCATACACATAAATAAAATATAAATCCTTTTTTAACTAACAGTAAGGAATTGGGAGGTCTGAAGGACAACAGGCAGATCACCAGTGAGATCAGCGTGTATCCAGGGTCCGGATGTAGCTCTCTTCCAGCCAGCAGAGTTCTGCTACCCATATCTGGTTTTCCCGATTGCTTCTAGCCATATTGCAGGCTGGTGTGATGCTGTTTGGGTTTGAAGTTCTTATACTTTACATTGAAGATGTAGGCAGTTAACCCATGTAGCCACTCTACCCAAAAATGCAAGTAAATTTGTATAGGATTGGGTCAAGGGTACAGATTCCATCAATAGAGTTTTCGAGATTTCTGGCTTCCCTTATCAGCCACTCAGAAAATGTGGGGGTTGCCAGGTGGTGCTCAGGAGCAGAGGTAGGTGGATCTCTGTGAGTTCAAGGCCAGCCTGGTCTACAGAATGAGTTCCAGGACAGCCAGAGTTACAACAGAGAAACCTTGTCTCAAAAAAGCTAAATAAATAGATGATAGATAGAGAGATAGAGAGATAAAAGTGTAGGGGTAACAAAATTAGTTACTTGCCTATCTCTAAAAATGGTTGTGTTAGTGATGACCATGATACTGATAATACCCGAGAGAAGATAGGGCATATGGACTCTGCTTGCTACCTGTTCTACAGATGAAGAAGAGGAGGCTTAGAGAGACTGTGTCCAGCCTGAGGGTTACCTGGCTACTAAGCACTTAAGCTAGAAATGAGTTCATATTCTTTGTTCTCTCTGATTTTTTTTTTTTCTCGTAGTTAACCCGGCCTCTCACTCACTTTGTAGCTATGTATGGCCTTGAAGTCTGGCCCTCCTGCCTCTGTCTCCTGAGTGCTGGGATTTTAGGCATGTACCACCATTCTCAGTATATAGTGCTAGGCAAGCAGTCTACCAATTATGTTGCATTCCCAGTCCTGAATCCTGTATTCTCTGTTAAAAAAAAAAAAAAAAAAAAAAAAAAAAAATCCTTGCTGTCTCCCCTGGATAAGTAGTTGATTGGATTTCCTCTAGGGTAGTTAGCTCTTACCTCCGGTCTCCATTAACTGGGCATTACTTCCTTCAGATGGCTCAGCCATTAAGGGCATTTGCTGCCAAGTCTACAATCTGAACTCAGTACCTTAACCCATGATGGAAAGAGAGAACTAAGCCCCACAAGCTGTCCTCTCACTTCGACATGGGTCCCAGGACTTGTGTGCACCGTTCGCTGCACGTGCACACACACAAAATAAAAGAATTAAAACAAATAAATCTAAATTGATTATTGCTTTTGCTGGGCAAAAAGTAGGTAGTGCCTACGCCTTTAATCCCAGCACTTGGGAGACAGAGGCAGGTGTATCTCTGTGAGTTTGAGGCCAGCCTGTTCATTATTTTCTTGAGAACAATTTTTTTAAGCCTACCATATATAGAGAATGGTTCACCAAAACCCACGGGCTAGTCTTAATTGACTGTAAGGGGAGCATTAGCACTTGCTATGTTCCTACTTTTGTATATTATTGTTTATGTGACCAGCATTTATTCAGTAGGTCTGCCCTCATGTCTGACTTGTCTCTGAGGAAGACAACTACCCAAACAAGTAATTACACACAGTCCTATGAAACTTTAAACGTACAAAACTTGTATAAATCCACCAAAGAAGGATCAGATTTGGGCCTAGGCAGGATTGGCAGCACCGAGGCACCTAACCCTGAGCTAGTCACTAGAATTTCCTCCTCCTTTTGTTGGCGCTCAGGAGCTGGTGAACGCTGGCTTGTGTGTAGACTGTGATCCTGAAGTCTCCCCGTGGTGACAGGCTGTGCATATAAGGAGCTGGGGTGCAGGTGAGGAGGCTGGGGAGCCGTGTCTGTGGTGCTGGTGAGTGAATCTAGCTCCAGCTACACTCTGCAAGCACTCTGCCAAACGAGCCACACCCCCAGGCCTTATCTCAAGACAGGATCTTATTACGACATCTAGCCCCCAGCCAGGATCACAGGTCTTTACCACCAGGCCTGGCAAACAAGAAACTGTTAAGTTCTGGCTAGTGGCTAGTGTCGTTTTGCTCCGCCCTAGGTAAAGGCAGCCAGAAGGCCGGTGCCAACACCCTCTCATCACTGCTGGTACTTCCTACTCACTTCCTTTCTTTGGCCAAGATGAACATGTTCTTGGGAGACCATGGGACATACCTGCCCTGTGGTTCTAGAAGAGTTCTTTCTTCCCAGCCTAGCCTTAGAAACTTTCAGAACTGTTAAATCCATTTAAGAGCTCTAAAAAGATGGCTTTTTGGAATGAATTGGTGGGGGGGGGCATTGCTTGTGCTTATTGAAATTTTGCTTGACAGAACTATAATGGGGGGCTTCTGGAGTGCTCCTTTGTAATTGGGAAATGTTTTACTTTCACTTTGCAGCCTTCCATATAGGAAAGTAGCTGAATAAACCTAGTGGTAGCTCGGTTTCAGAGATTGATGGTGCTGAAAGTCAGAGAAAGACACATAAACCTTGCCTGGCTGTATTAAATACCCACGGACTGACAATGCCAAGGGAGAGAAGACCAAAGCTCTATAAACCCTGCTTTATTACACCATCCTCAGATGAAATGCACCAAGGGAATATAAACCCTGTTATATTACAGTGCACGGGTGTCCCACTGCTCAGAGGTGGGGTACGTGATCTCTGATTTTGATTTGAGTTTATAAGCATGCAGAGACCAACAGTCCAGAGAGGATTCTAATCTTGGTTGGATTTTAGCCTCCCAGAACAAACACCATAGTGAACATGGGTATTAGTTGAAAGACAGAGAAACAGAGACTCAGACCCTTACTGTGAATTTCCTGTTGATTTTTTGTAAAGACAGCTGATAATACTCCCCAGTTTACCTGCACCTTACTTACATAGTTGTCAACTTCAGATTCCCAGTACAGTTTTAATTGTCAGTAGTGGTTTGTTTTCCTCTTTTAGAATGTTAACGATGGTTGAATTTGTTGGGGTAGCAGTTTGGCATACACTTGATTTAATTGTGTACCAATTGATTTAATTGCCAATATGCTTTTTTTTTTATAATAACATAAGTGCAGGTGGACATGGCAAGGGTGTGGAAGTCAGACAATAACTTGGGGGAAGTTGGGTCTCTTGTTCTAGTCTGCATTTTTTAATATTTTTATTTAATTTTTTGTTTATTTTATTGCATTGGTGTTTTGTCTGTATTCATGTCTGTGTGAGGGTGTGGGGTCCCCTGGAACTGGAGACTGTTGTGAGTGCTGGGAATTGAACCTGGGTCCTCTGAAAGAGTAGCCAGTGCTCTCGGCCACTAAGCCATCTCTCCAGTCCCTCTAGTCTGCATTTTTAACTTAACTCCTGTGATCCCTTTTTTCCTTTTTAAGTTTTCATTGACATTTTGTTTACTTTGTGATTATAGCCAGAGAGATGACGAGGGGGAAATTCCTGAACATTCTAGAGAAGCCCAAGAAGTAGCAACTGCTTGTGGACCGGTGTTCTGAAGACTAACCAAGCCCCTTCCCAATGCAGCTCTGATGATGCGCAGCACATGCTTCCCTGGGAAAGGCTGGAGGCTGAACTCCCAGGACCGCCTTCTCCCCTGCTCCTGGCACTCTGCGCCTCTGAGGACATTTGGTAGCGAGAGAAGAATCTGTTCTGCCCAAGGACCATTTCCGTTTACTGAGTCGGCTTCATAGCTCAGGATATTGATAACACCAGAGGTCCTATCATTCTGCAAGGTCGTTTCCGGAAGTGATTCAGGAGTACTTTGACTCTGTAACGGCAAAGTCAGTAGCGGCATGTTGATTGAATGGGCTCTGTTGAGTTGTACTTGATCCCTCAAGAAGCATTCATGATGAGGACATCAGAGAGCAACTATATTCTGGACCAGACTATGCATCCTGACCTGTGAACTCTCAAATCTGATGGATTATATGACTTCCATTCTGCAGGCAACAGAATCTTCTTGAAATATACATCTGATTTTTTTAAGTCTATACCTCTAATGACACTCTCACCCTTAGCAATGTCCATCCCACCTCCCAGTGCAACTGTGCGGGTCTGATTCCAGACAAGCGGAACTCTTAGCAGTGGCTCTCTCCTCAGATTAGCTTATAGAGTGAAGGGCTCGTGCTGTGTCACCTTGAGTTCTAGACCTCCAGACCAGTATGAAAGTAACAAAAGGAACTCTGGATAGTCTGTTACATTTGTAAGTGAAAAAGTATGGCCTGATGGTGGGAGAGCATGGTTGTGAGAATTCCCATTTGACTGAAAATGAGAAGCCTTGATTGGTGAAGTGTGTGCTATCAGATGGGAGCGATGTTTGGTCCCCCTTTTCCTCCTCGCAGCCACATATCAGATACTTTGCTTATAGGGTAAAAACACACCCACATGAAAATGTCCTGGCTTAAATACAACTCTCACAGATTTTTTTTGCTAGTTGTGTGTCTGCTGAAATTGCCCCTGGGTAAGATCAACTAGACCTACTCTCTCACACTGAAAAGCACAGTGAGTTTCCTCAACATTGTAGGAAGAAAAGCTCTGTGGCCATCGTCCAGAGGGAGTTTGGATACAGGGAAAGTTGTGGTCACGTTTGTGGTCTCGTATCTGTAGGACACAGTGCTGTCTGGGTTCACAGTGGGTCTTTTGACCATCTTTGACAATTGTGCCTAATGCTACAATTGGTGTTGGATTTTCCCCTCATTAATGCTGTTTGATCAACACACTTTTACTTTCTGAAAGGAAAACGCAATGAAATGTGTACACACCAGGCGAGTGTGAAGAGAGAAGCATTCTGCTGGGGCACCCCAGACAGGCCCGTTGATTTTAAGCTTAAGTATGTGGTTGATCTCACTAAGTGCAGTTAAAGTGAGCATGTAGAAGTGATCAGAAAATAATGCCAGAATGTCAGATTTTTTTTCTTCACTCTGTTTTTGAGAGTTGATGACATCGGGCACTTTTCAGGGTTTGGGGAAGTTGAAAAGTATGTGGAGAATACTGGGATAGCTCCCCCAAACCAACTCAAGCCTGTAACGGGAAGCCAGTAGCTGGTATCTTGATCTGCTATGGCGCCCTTATCTCACTGTTGTCCTAGTCACCAGCACTTAATTAATGTAAGTAGATGTTTTAGAAATGCGATATTTATTGTTTTTGTATTTGTCATCCTTAGAAATGTTAATGATGTATTTTTATATTGATAATATAAACTTATGTACAGTATGTATATGTATTTTAGAGTGTTAGATGATCATACTTTGTGTATAATGTTGTGTCTTCATAATAAATATGTCCCTTGTATAGGAGGTCGAATTTTTTCCTTAAAGAACCAAGCTGCATATTTAAACCATAGATTCATCAGAAGTACAACTGCAGTGACAAACCCGTTGTCCCGCCAGCCACCCTGCCCATTACTGCCAAGCTCCCTGGACCAGTGAAACCTTTAGAAACCTTTGGTATCACCGTGTGTGTATTGTCAAAAGTCCATCTCTCTCCTCCAACATTTTAAAATGACATCCTACTTGGTCCTCCCATTTGGATCCTTTCTTCTCCATATAAAATCTCTTCCAGTTACTCTCAGCAGTTCCCAGTGCCTTGCTTGCCTAGGCCATTGAAGTCTCAGAAAGCCCCTGCTGCAGTTTGCATATATCATACCTGTTCTTCCTGTTGTACGCCCCGATGACCCTGCTGGAGATGACCCCCCCCCCATCATTCCATCACCATTTTGATGTGCTGTTCCTGTGACTCTGCTCACTACCTCACACCTAAGTATCTGCATCCAGATCTTACTGCTCTGTAATATCACAAGCTCTCTGAGTTTATGTCTACCTCCTGCATGAGTAGTTCCCCCATGTCTTCATGGAAGACATCTTCATCTGCTTTAGTATGAGTTCCTGTGTAACTCGAGACCAAGAGGAGAGAAGTTCTCACTTGGGCCACTCTCTCACCCGTTACTAGTGGATTTGTCTTCACCGGAGCATGAGCTTCTAGAAAAGGCATTCCATTTTAAGGAAAACAAATGCTACACAGCTCACATAGACTACTAATTTTGTTAATTACAAGTACCGTCATTTGTTTTCCTTCATCTTTTTATTTTAAAGCATATTTTCCGTCATTTAAAGCTTTTTTAACATTCATTGTGTGTGCTTTCATGCACAAGCATTCGTGGAGGTCACAGGACAATGTTTGGGAGCCAGTTCTCTCCCTCCACCATGTAGGTCCAGGGGTTGAACAAGTCATCGGGCTTGGCAGCAAGTGCTTTTACCCACTCAGCCACCTCACCAGCCCGTATGCATACGTGTGTGTGTGTGTGTGTGTGTGTGTGTGTGTGTGTGTGTGTGTATAAAATACTATGCTGTTCTCGAACAGAGATTTAGCTTGCCTCTGCCTTGCTGAGTGCTCAGATTAAAGATGTGCACCACCACATCCAGCCTTTGTTATGATTTTAAGTAGACATTTGCTAACATGCTTTTGGTTCTCAGGCTTCTTGTGTTGTAGCTCTTGTGGATTCACACAAATCAGGACAATGAAAATGCAACTGGTGAAAATCATTCCACGGTCCCTGCGGTCTCAGCACAGCGTTCTGGCTACCCTTGAGTGCCTCGTAATGAAGTCCGTCTCTTCCAGCACTGAGTCAATGAAGGAAGATGGACTTCAGTTGGAAAGTGGGCAGGTAGGCCAAGGCAGATGGCTTCCAGGAGTCAAGTAAGTGGTTTCTTGGCTTAAACTTGGCCTACCTTTATCTCCAAGTCTGAAGTTATGTTCTCCATTTTATGTCTCCTCCATCCTTGGAGAGATCCAAGACCACCATATTCCAGCAGCCTCTTGAATGGGCAAGCAGAGGTCTCTCCAAGCTCAGCTCGTAAGCTCTGACTAGCCTGTAGCTGGCTGTTGTATCTATTTAGAATCTTTGCCACTTTGGAAATGTGATCCTGTGTCTGAAAAGGCCGTCCATCCTCCCGCCTTCTGCCTGGCACTTTTTCTTTTAGACCAAGGACAGTTGGAGGCTTCAGGTGATACCAGGTGCATCTGTGAGGCCCCTGGTTGGCACGAGTGCGGGCAGAGCCTGTTAATTAGCACAAGAACACCCCAATGCTCCATTAGCCAGGCCAAGCATTCGGAACTTCCCCTCCTGGGGGCCTCTTCCTCCTAATGAGAGCAGGAGAAGGGTCCTTACAAAACATTGCCTCAGAATAATATTCTGCTTTGTCCCCACCAGTAACCAGGGCTGACCCTGTCCATTTCTCTTCTAATTAGCACAATTCCAACATGGCCTGAGCCAGCAAATGGAGAAAAGCGATCAAAAGCGATCGGACAACCGTACTGAATCACAAACACAAAGAGAGCCATTCCCTGTAATTAGGTGAGACAGTCCCTCAGTCCTTTCTCGGCTGGAGCTTGCTGCTAAGACTCTTGCTGTTTGGGTCCCAGCAGCACAAGTTACATGTCTCCCTGGGACACTAATAAGCCCCAAATTGTCTTCCGCTTCACACAACTCTAGCCAGAGGACATATGCAGGGAGGAGGGATGGGGGACAGAGTCCCCAAACAAAGCAACTGTGAGAGGTTTCCCCAACCCCTAAAGGCGTAGGCTGTGGGCAGAGGAGAGCTGCACTGGGCACAGCCTGGGCTCTGTCCCTTGAGTCAGAGTCTGATGCACTTAGCATCCTGACCTTCCAGGAAGCCCACTCTCCTATCTGACCTTTCTCTGTTTGTTTGCCTTCTGCACTTACTCGTTTTCCCATTTCTCCACTCTAGGGACATGGTGTGCAGTCTAACTGTGGTACCATTCCTGGACCTTCATGAGGTTCTTACAACCATGTCCAGGAGAATTTACACACAGCCTGCATGTAGATTCTGCCCTAAGAGCGCATGGCCTGCCAAGACACCACACACTCCTCAGCCTGCCTGAATTTCTACCCCGTCACCTTCATGTCTCTGGCTCGTCTCCTACCTGTTGCCGCCCAGTCTCTCTTGGATGATCTTTAAAAAAAAACAAAACAAAACACGGCAGTGGTGGCACATGCCTTTAATCCCAGCACTCAGGAGGCAGAGGCAGGTGGATCTCTGTGAGTTCCAGGCCAGCCTGGTCTACAGAGTGAGTTCCAGGACAGCCAGAGTTACAACAGAGAAACCCTGTCTCAAAAAAGCAAAAAGAAAAGAAAGTAGCCTGTTTGCCATCATGGCTGGCTGCCCTCTATGTGACTCGGAAGTTGGCTAGTTGATGAGAAATCCCCATTTCGGAAATACTTGAGGTGATGCAGTGACAAACTTGATCTTGGCCGGGGACAAGGATGTGAGGAGAGTTTCTGTAGGAAATCTGAAGCTCAAGTTCTAAGCAGAATTTCCTCACTTTTTTTTTTGGTCTTTATCCATACCTGATATTTTTGGAAGTGACCTCCAATAACCAGAAATGCTCAATTATATAGAAGCGAAGGAGCCAAAAGCCTCAGAGTGGCTCTGTTTTCCCATCTTCCCTGTGTAAAACACAGTGGTAACAAAACCTGACTTCTAAATAAGTCACTGGGAGACGTCAAAGTAAGTCCAAAAGTGTCAAGTCTCCCACAGTTTCTTTGGTGAGCAATATGTAGAAGAGCATGTAGCAGATAGCAGGTAAAGGGACTTGCCATTAGCCTGTGGAGCTGACCTGGGACCTGCATGGCGGGCATTGACCCCTGTGGCTTGTCTTCTCATCGCATGGCTCTAAGGTGCATGGGACATGCTCTAAATAAATAAACGTAAAAATAAAACTTGTTTTAGCTGGGCAGGAAGGCACAGGCAACACAAAACCATCTTGGGAGGCTGCGGAAGGAGGATAACAAGTTCAAGGACAGGGCTGCATAGCAAGACCCTATCTCAAAAAAAGAAAAGAAAAGAAAAAATCCCTTGAATTCCTCGAGAGGCCTGGGTGGGTTAGGCAAGTAACCACCCTGTTTCCTTTAGACCTTTTACACTTCAAATGAACGACCCAGCAACACGACACGGATTCATGTCAGGGTGCCAAGGTCCAGCTCCTGCCCTGCCCATCTACTAGGAGTGTGACTTTGGGTAGATTTGTTGACCCGTGTGCCTCAGCCAGCCAGTGAGATGGATCCAGTAGTAGCCACTAACTCCTCGAGCAGTTGTAGCAATTAAGCAGGTCCTTGCAGGTGTGAGGAACGGTGCAGGGCATCTCTTACCATGACTTCACGATAAGGCTACTAAAGATGAATTTGGTGTGTTTAATCTTTTTTTTCTGCTCACATTTGTTAAAATTATTGACACTTGAGGGAAAATAATGGTAACCTGGAGTAATTAATGCAGAGTAGCGTTCCCCGCCTCTGCCCCTTCAGGAGAGCTGTCAGTTTACTAACTACTCCTCCCTCTGGCCTTCCAGTTTCTGAAGTAACCCCTGGCCAGCGTGTGCACTTGGTAAATTCAATTCTTGATGCTGCAGACAGTGGCACGGAAGACCATTTATGGCCGAAAAGCACTGGGGGGTTGGGGTGGTCTCTGCAACACTAGCGGGTTTCTGAGCTGACCATGGGCTTACCGTGGTCAAAACACCGGTCTTCATCCCGATAGCTTCTGAGCAATGGTGCTATTCCAGTCACTACCCAGGAATGTGTTTCTCTGATTTACTCTGTCTTGCCCCTGGCCCTTGATCCATACCCTTCCACCTTTGCTCATGGTTGCCCAGGTTCTCATTCCCCTTCCAGGGCTGACAGTGCCCACTGGGGCCTCAGCTTCTCCTACAGCCTCCTCAACCCTTAGAGAGCAGCCTGGCCTGACTAGCCTGAAGTCTTCAGTCCAATGAGGCTGAAGGTCACATCCTGGGGCTTTCCTGGATGCAGCCAAGCTCCAAGAGCCACAGTGGCCTGAGCACTCGGTTCCACACAAAGGAGCAGCAGGGAAGAGTCAAGTTAGAAAAGTCAGCGACTTGAGGAAATGATTAGCGCCAGCTGCAGTAGCCAGGGGAGCCTTAGTCGGGGCCACAGGTGTATGGGGCCCAGAATGGTCTCTACAGAATGCGGGTGGTTCAGAGGGAAGCAAACTCAAGAGCTCTTGGTTCCCCCTGGCCTCCTGCTCCGCACCATCTGTCACGGCTCCTTTGCCTCTGCCTTTGAGTGTGTGTGTGCATGTGTCCACGCATGTGTGTGGGTGTGTACATGCTCGTGTACTGCTGTGCATAGGCCAGAGAGCAGTGTTGGGTATCTTTCTCCATTGATTCTCCATCTTATTTTTTGCTAGTTCTCACTGATCCTAGACTAACTGATTGGACTACGTTGGCTGCCCAGCAAGCCTAAGGAATCCTCCTGCCTCCACCTCCCGGAGCTGAGATTGCAGGCATGCCCCACTATGCAGGATTTTATGTGGGTACTGGGAATCAAACTCAGGTCCTCCCTGCATGATGTCTGGTGGAGAAGACAGAAAAGCAGGACCAGAGATATGAGAAAATAGAGGCCTCGTGCAAGATAGGCCATGTCCTGAGAAGTGATCCCAGCTACCCCAGCCTCAGTGTCTGGAGCTTATCAAGCCCAGGCATCTGCATAGGCCCCGGAGGACCCTACGATGCTGTGCTCCTTCCTCTGTCAGGGTGTGCTGTTCATTTTGTTTACCAAAGAGGTCCAGCTCAAGACACAAAGGGGAACATGGCAGACGTGTACAGCCCTGAGTTCCGCCTGGCCTTGCCGCAGATGGCTCTGAGGTTTTCTGCCAGATAAGAGGGGTGGCTGGATCTGATCAGCCCTCCCAAGGAGAGAGGAGCACTCCAGGATGACAGCTGAGGCAGCTGTAGCTACAAGAGGACCGCAGCGCAGGCGGCACTTCCCGGCGGCACCAAAGATTGATGCAAATTGGTTTGGTTCTGACCCTGTCACGCCAGGAAGGATAATGATTCCGGCGCAGGCAAGGGAGGGGCCCCTGGTGGGGGCTGCAAGGATTGGTGGCTCACTTCACGTCTTCATTAATGATCTGAAAGACTGGGGTAAACAGCATGCTAATGAAACCCGCAGATGATTGGTGTTACATACCCCAGAGAGGATGGGAAAAATCGCACAGCAAGACCCAGCGAGCTTAGAAATATGGGCAGGCGATTGTCAAATGATTCGTCCCAGGAAAATGAAAGTAGACACGTCAAGGAGAAATGATGGAAGTGCCTCTGGGTGTGGGGAGGGCCGAGAGCCTGTAAAGCAGAGCTGGGTGCCAGGGTGGGGAGGTTAGATAAGGGGACAGGTGTGCAGGACGGCATGGAGAAGCTGGCCCTGGGCACCCAGGAACAAACACGATGAGCATTCCTGGCCAGTGCTGGGGTGGGCCCAGCTGTATGCCTCAGGACCACACAGGTTCTGCTTGCCCACGGGACTGTGTCAGCTCCTGGATCCTGCTACAAGGCTGGGCTCTGACCAAGCCATGAGCTGACCTTATTTACAAAAGCCATCAAGGGGTTTGGGGGACTGAGGAGTCATTTTGACCCATGTAGGGAAAGAAACAATTTCTCATCTTCATTGGCTTCCCAAGCATATATAGTAAGGGCTCGGGGGTGGGGTTTGGTGTTAACTGCCCTCTAATTTTCTCTCTTAAGGTTTAATATTCACTTTCCAAGTAAATTATCTTCTTCCTACCCATCTTTTGAGACAGAGACTCACTGTAGCTCTGGCTGGCCTAGAATTCTCAGAGATATGTCTCTGTCTCCTGAGTGCGGGGATTAAAGGTGTGCATCACTGGGACACCTTGGGGAAAATGGCGCAGCATGGAGAGCACTTGTTGCTTCAACAGAATTCCGCTGCCGGTACCCATGTCGGGTGGTTCTCAACAGACTGTGACTCCAAGTGATCTGACGCCCTCTCCTAGTCTCTGTGAGCACCCACATACCTGCGCATTCACACAGACACAGATGCACACACCACACACTAAAAAAAAAAGAAAAAGTCTTGAAAGGTGTATGCCACCACACCCAGTCTACTTTCAGTCGATTTTTTCGGAGTAACAGAAACAAAATCCTGATGTCAGAGATTTAGAGAATGACACTGGGCTAACAATACATGCACTGCGGTTCTGTGGAAACCTCAGGCCAAAGGAATTCCAGGCCTGAGGTCTAAGGAGCCAACACTTCACTGCGGTCTGTTTGCGGGACAGTGGGGTAGGTGGGTGTTCTTTTTTAAGCTTTCTCTTCCTCCTCCTTTCCCTCCTCCACCACCTCCTCCTTCACCTTCTCCTCCTCCTCTTTTGAGACAAGGTCTTGGAGCTTCCGATCCTCTTGCCCTTACCTCCTGAGTGTTGAAGTTCCAGTGTGGAGCACCAGCCTCAAGCTTCGTGAAACGGATCCTAGGTTAGAGCCACTGTCCAGTTTGCTATGAACCCAGCAGTTTCCTAGGATGGGGACAGTCCTGCAAACGGGACAGTTGACTGTTCTTCTTGACACCACATTTACTTTTTTTGTGTGTGTGTTTGCTTTTTTCAAGGCAGGGTATCACTGTGTAGCTCTGACAGTCCTGGCACTCGCTCTGTAGATCAGGCTGGCAAACTCACAGAGATGTGCCAGCCCCACCCCTGCCCCAGCCCCAGCCCCAGCCCCAGCCCCAGCCCCAGCCCCAGCCCCTGCCCCTGCCCCTGCCCCTGCCCTAGCCCCTGCCCCAGCCCCAGCCCCAGCCCCTGCCCCTGCCCCTGCCCCTGCCCCAGCCCCTGCCCCAGCCCCTGCCCCTGCCCCAGCCCCTGCCCCTGCCCCTGCCTCTACCTCCCATATGCTTGGATTAAAGGCATGCATCACCATGCCAGGCCCACATTCTGCTTTTTGGTGGAAGTCAGGCATGATAACATAGGTCTGTTTTAACTCTAGGAAGGCTGAGGCAGGAGGATCGTGAGACTGAGGCCAACTTGGACTATGTAATGACACCTATCTCAAAAGAAAAATTTTAGTATAGCCTTTGTTAATTCCACCTCTGGGTACATGCCCAGTAGAAATGAGTAAAGACATTGACAAGAATATTGGTAGCCAGCTCCTTCCTGTAAACAAAAAAAATAACAAATTTTAAAACAAATGGATAAATTTTTTAATATTTTATTACATTTTACTTTGTGTGCCTTTAATACCCAAAAACCATTGCACGTGTGTAGAGTTCAGAGGACAACAAGGAGAGAATTGCAACAGGTAGAAAAATGCATGCACTGTGACTCTGCTTGTATGAAATTCTGCAACCGACAAGCGGCAGAAGTCAGAAAACTTGTTACTGGGGGTATTGTCTAGAAAGGACACAGTGGGGGCTTGAGCCTGAGTGGTAGTTACACAGGCGTTCGTGTCTGTAAACCTTCAGCGAGCTGGGCATTAAGCCCTTGTGGGCCTAACTGCCTATAAGCTATGCTTTGAAGCAAAAGGATTTGAGGTTCTTTGAGCCTCCAAAGGGAAACACCATCAGAGAAAACTGGTGCTTTTCTTATTCCCAACTACAGGCCCATGGGAGCTCTCTGGGACAATACCACAGAGGATCTAGAAGATCCCAGGCCCATCCTGGGTTCAGAGCTTTGGAGCGAGAAGACAGACAATGATCATGTTCTTTGTCAGCTGTTTGTCATGCCCCCCACAGCAGCTGAGCACGGGGCCAGGGAGCCTGGCTTGTGACTTCGACATAGCAAAGCTCTTTGCTAGAATTCATGCTCGGGCCTTCTTGTGAAGGCGAAACACAGTTGTGTCCAGCTCTTACTGAGAACTCAGAGCAAAGAGCAGGTTTGTGTGGCTGTGTTTCCAGAGCCTGACACACTATGGGTATTCAGTGCACAGTCAGCAATAGATGGTTGAACCAGCCCTAAATTCTTCCCAGATGGAGTTGACCACGGTGTCAGAGGCAAAATGTGTGTGACACATATGTGTGGTGTGTGTGTGCACACATGTTCGTGTGTGTGAGTGTAGTTGTGTGCATATCACAGTACTCACGGGTTAGGGGTGAGCAGAGGACAATCTGTTGTTGGTCTTGCCTTCCACCTTGTTTAGACAAGGTCTCTTGTTGTTCTCTGATGCCTATGCTAGGCTAGATGGCCCAAGAGCTCCTGGGGATTCTCCAGAGAGCTGGGAGACAGATGCCCAACACCACATCCAGCTTTACATGGGTTCTGGGGTTGGGACTCAGATGCTCATGCTTGTGCAGCAAGCCGTTTACCTACTGAGCCATCTCCTCGGCCCAAAATGTGCTTTTGAATTTCTAAGCCATCAAGATGCTGCTTCCTGAGCAAACTAGACACTGACAACTGAGCCACCAGCATCTCCGCTGTGCCTCCATCCAGTACGGTTCTGACTGCGCTAGACAGAAGCTCCAGGTCTTCTTGGAACCCAGACTTCTGAGACTTCTCCTCTGGGTTAGGAATTCCCTCCGATGAAAGTGAAGGACCACTGGCTTGCTTATCTCTTAGGCATATTCTGTGTTACGCATGCTTGTGGCCATCAGCCTCACAGAGCTATTAAATTTAAACATTGTAAGATCCTGCAGCATGCTGTAATGGACTTACATCTTCCAAAACTGTGATCTAATAAAAAAAAATATTCCTCTCTTCTTTCTTCCCTCCCTTCCTTCTTTCTCAACTTAATGATGCCTATGTGTCTGTGTCTGGGTGGAAATGATGCTTGTGGGTGTAGTGCCTGTGGAGGCCAGAAGAGGGCATCAGATCCTCAGAAGCTGGAGTCACCGGCAGTTGTGAGCTGCCTGATGTAGGTGCTGGGACCAAATTCATCCTCCGCAAGAGCACACTCTTGACCGCTGAGCTGTCTCTCTAGCTTCCCTCTCCTCTTTTTTTTAAGGAAAACAACAACAACAACACATTTCAAGGGTTCATAGTCATATTGGCCACCATATTTGACAGTGCAGACTCACATACTGCTCTATCACCATAGGATCCTGGGACAGCAGTAGATTCTAGACCGTCCTCAAGTCCTCTTAGATCCTTGAAAAGACAAGAACAAGGAATCCAGCGGATGGGATTGGGCCACCAGCCCCCATTCATGAAGCTACTCCACCTTTATAGGCAGATGTTAAGGTAGGGTTTAAGTGGTGGTGGAGGGTGGCTTTTTAATTGTAAACTGATTTTTGAAAAGGTAATAAATACAAACTATATTTCAAGTGAATAGATTATGAAAAATACGTCTCCTCCCATTTCCTAGACCTCAGATCACTGACCTACCACACGCTGTTATACGCTTGGCTTTTTTTTTTTCTGTTGAATGTTTTCTGGATCTTGCTCGAATTGGTATATTTAGATTTAATAGCTACATACTATTCTACTATGGGGACATAGCAGAATTTGTTTAGTCAGTGATGGACTGTTAGGCTATTTCCAGCCTTTTTCCAACTGGGAGATGCAAGGAAGTTCTGCAGACTATGCCATTTTATGCTCCAGTCCTTCAAGGCGTGTTAACAGTGGGGAACTGTCGGGTCGGAAGCCACCTACACCTCTCTAATACCTCTCACTCGGTAGCCCCCTAAAGAGGTTACAACAACGAGGTCTTCCCCCACACCCTCAAACACTTGTGGTTAGGAATGCAGATTTCCACAGGGTAACACTCTCTCTGTGGGAGGGCTTTCCATGGCCTCCTGTGACCCCAAGGCCCCTCGCCCTCTTACATGGCCCTCAGGTCACTCCTTTCTGCTGCCGAAGACACTCATCCCTTTTTAGTTTCGTTTATTATTAGTGCGTGTATGTGTGTGCGTGTGTGTGCGTGTGCGTGCGAGTGTGTGCGCGTGCGAGTGTGTGCGCGTGCGTGTGTGTGCGCGCGTGTGAGTGTGTGTGCGTGCATGTGCGTGTGCACGTGCGTGAGTGCCTGTGTGTGCGCGTGCGTGTGTGTGTGCGTACGCGTGTGCGTGTGTGCGCGTGCATGTGCATGCGTGTGCGCGCGCGTGCGTGTGCATGCGTGCCTGTGTGTGCGCGTGCGTGTGTGCGTGTGCGCGTGTGTGCGCGTGCGTGCGTGTGCGTGTGCGTGTGTGTGTATGTTTGTCCGCACGCGCACCACAGCATGCGTGTGACTCTTCCAGAGTCAGTTCTCTCCTTCCACCGTGGGTCCCTGAGCCCAAATTCAGGTCATCCGGTTTGCAGATGCTTCTACCCCCTGAGCCATCTCATCAGCCCAATAGTGAACATTCAATTAAGCACTTACTAGGCCCCCAAGAATTGGTCTGAGTCCTTTGCTTCAGTGTCCCATGAACTGTTCACACTATCCTTGTGAGGTAAGTAGACATTGTTATTCCTGTTTTCCACATAAGGAGCCCAAAGGCTTAGAGATTAAATAGCTCAATTGTAGTCACCTGGCTTTAGTGGCAGAGCTGGGACTAAACCTTAAGTAGGCCTCTCTTCCAAGCCTATACCTATTACCAACAGGCCTCCCACTCACCTGCTCCCCCTAGTGGCTAGGGGCTTAGCCCCTCCGCTCTGTACGAACTCCAAGCTTCTTTCTTCTGCTAGGATCCCCCCACTCTCTTGGGTGCTTTTGCCCCATATGAGGCCCCATCCCTGTTCAGTCTCCTTTTGGGTCTCTTTATCCTTTCTGCCATGGTTTCCTCTACTCTTGACCTTGAGACTGCCCTACCTGAACCCAGGGGTCTGCCCAGCCCTCCCCTAGGTGATGCCTCAGGCTCTGGGGAGGGAAGCAACGGCTACCATCACATGACCATACTCAGCCAATTCACAAAGACAAGATGTCAAGTTAATGAGCCTGTAGGCCTCTAATTAGCTGTCAATTACCTCAAATTAATCAACTCCTCGCCTAATTAAGCATTATCGGCAGGTGGGCACAAAGCGGACCATTGTGTGGGAGCCATGAGAAAAGCTGGGCTGGCAAACTTGGTTAGGATCAGCGCTGTGCACTGCGCCAGCCTCCCGACAGCTCTGAGCTACCAGCCCAGCTGAGAGGCTCCGGGGTCCTCTGTCCCTAACACTGGGGTCTCCAGGACCTCCCGGGGAAACTGGGTGAATGACGAGAGGGAGGCGTAGAGCTTGAGGCAGGTAGGACTCTAGGGAAGTGGGGTGGTAGGAACGGAAGGCCATGGAGAATTCCTCATGACCAGCCCGACACCTGAGATCCTGGGCAGAAGCAGAGCTAGGGCGACTGGGAAGAAGTTGGTGGTTGAAGTTCCTGACTGATGTGAGCTCTGTGACACAGGAGATGACTGAACTTCTTTGAGCTCCTTTTCCATTCTAAAACTTGAGAATAATTCTCAAGGCCCTCCTGGGTCTTTGTGAGATTCTGCATGTGAAGTGCCCACACAGGCTGGTCAGTGGGAACGATGGAGCACGTGAGTCAAGACTAGAGGTGCCTTACCTAAGAACTGCTCCAGTTATGGAGGATCCCCGGCTCCCCCACGTCTGAACCTCCAGGCTCCTGACAGCCTCTGGCTTTCAGTGCACCCCTGAAAAATGTGAGTTGGCTGTCTAGAACGAGTGAGGTGCTGGAGGCCGGGGGGTTCTGGTTACCACATCTCCCTCCCCATCTCCCTATACCTTCGGGCACCCAGGGCTCAGGTGTCCCTCTACACCCACAAAGATCCCTGGATGCTATGCACAGCTCATCAGATGAGGTCATCACCAGTCTCTAAAGGACTGGAAGAGGAGGGCAGATAAGGGCCTTCTCCAACTTGGGTCTTGGGGCCGCAGGGCCTAAAGTGAGGGGGCCTCAGAACAGACCTTAAGTACTGAGATCACATTCCTAAGATGGTCCTGGCAGCTGAATAGTTCCCACACTCGTGTACAGGGCAGGGCGAGCTTGACAGCTATGACTCCCTCCAGTGAAGCCCCAGCACACCCTTACAGACTCTCACCTCCCCTCCCCTCAGCCCTTGTCATTTGTATTCACCGTCTCCACCCTGGCACAGGACATCTTCTTCCCTTTGGGGGCAGCCGAGGCCACTTGTCTTCACTTCCGTGAAAGCCTGGAAACGTTCTCCCATCCTAGTATACATCAATCACTTAGCAAACATTTATTGTGCCGTCTGATCACAGCTCACAGTGGGAAAGGAGATGTCCGGGTAAGCACAACTGTTAATGTGTGCTCTGGAGATGCAAGGTACATTAGGTGCTTACTAAGTGCCTACTGTGTGCTGACAGGAATGACAGGAATAAGAAATTTGTGTATGCTGTTATGTTTAATGCACTGTTTATTTATCAAGATGGATACTATGTATACAATGTTTGTTTAGACAGAGACTCACTAGTCTGGGCTGACCCTGAACTCACAATCCTATGCTGTGGAAGTTTTATTTTTTAGTGGTGTATAAAATAATTGTTTTGTGCACTGTTGGGTGAGGGGCTGCATAGGTCTTGGCGTTTTGTGCTGTCTGCAGGTGTTGGATTTCTGTGGGTGATGTTTGATTGCTAATGATCTGCATGTGCTCTCAGTAGAACACCTGAGGATCTCTGTATCAATAAAAACACCTGAGCTCAGAGGCTCAGGGTTCCACTGTACAGTATGGCACTTGCCACAATGGCAGTTCTCTCCGCTGAGGTCTGGCAGGGTTTGCACGTATTAAAGTGCCTCTGTGTCTTCCTTGGTGAGCCGCCATAATAGATGTACTGCTACAATTCTACTTTAGCCTCTCAAGGACTAGGTTTACAGACATGCACCATGAAGCCAAATATGTCTTTGGTTTTTTTTTTTTTTTGTTTTTGTTTGGTTGTCTGGGTTGTTTTTTTGCTTGTTTTTTAAGGGCACTGTAACCCAGACAGCTCAGGATTCACTATCTAGCCCAGGCTAGTCTTAAATTCTCTACAATCCACCTGCCTTAGCCTCCTGAACATTGGCATTTCAGGTGTGAGGAGCCATGCTCAGCTACACAAAGTTTGTTCTTTTAGATTTATTTTATTTTCTTCATGTATGTGAATGTTTTGCCTGCGTGCCTGTGTGTGTGCCATGTGTGCCTGTCTCCACCTGGTCGTTGGAATTAAACCCTGGTCCTCTGCAAGAGGAACAAACAAGGGCTGTTAACACTGAGCCGTCTCTCCAGGACCTACAATCAGATTTTGTTCAATTGTTTTGTTTTGCGTGAGACAGAGCCTCCCTATGTAGTTGTGGCTGGCCTAGAACTTGCCATGTAGGTTAGGCTATCCAAGAACTCATAGAGATCTGCCTGCCTCTGCCTTCTGAGCCCTGGGACTAAAGGCATGAGCCATCTCGACCGGCTCTACATGCAGTTTTTGAGACTCTATAATACAAAAATTATAGAATAACCTGTGCGTTTCTCCCATGTCATTCTCTAGACATCTGCTCCTTTCCCCACAACCAGCCGTTAACCAGTTTTCACATGCTCTATCAGAGATGAGATTAAAAAACAGTTACATAGAGTCAGGCATGGTAGCATAGGCCTTTAATCCTAGCGCTTAGGAGGCAGAAGTGGCAGATCTCTGTGAGTCTGAGGCCAGCTTGGTCTACAGGCCAGCCAGGGCTGCATAGAGAGACCCCGTCTCAAAAGAAAAAGAAAAAAAAAAAGAGAGGGATAAAAAGAGGAGTTGGAACGATGGCTTAGTGGTGAAGAACACGCGCTGCTTCTGCAGAGGACCTAAATTCTGCTGCCAGTATCTACACTAGGCAGCTCACAACCGCCTGTGATTTCAGCTCTAGAGAATCCAGCATCCTCCTCTACAGGCCTACAGATACCTACATGCATGTGCACTTACACCCTTCTACACACACACACACACACACACACTTAAAATAATAATAAAAATAAAATTTTAAATTTATATATATGCACATCTTTTATTTTTCATGTAAAGGAAACAAAATATGCCGTCTCTGTCATCCTCTGTAAAACTAATGCTGCCTTGAAATTGCTCCAGATCAGAGTCAAAAGTCACAGTAGCTCAGAATTCCATTCCTTGATGTGTCCTCCTTGTCCTCTATAAAACCGGGCTGGAAATACATTTCTATTAGTAGAGCCTCGCGTGCACAAAGCACTGGGTTCGATCCCTAGGACCACAAAAAAGAAGTGTAGTGGCCCATGCCTGTAATCCCAGTACGAGGGAGGCAAAAGCAGAAAGGTCAAAGGTCAAGGTCATCTTCAGTTATATAAGGAATTCAAGGCCAGCCTTAGCTACTTGAGATTCTGCCTCCAAATATATATAATTATTGTTGTTATTTAAAGACAGGGTTTCTCTGTGTAACCCTGGCTGTCCTGGAGCTCCCTATGTAGACCAGGCTGGCCCTGAACTTGGAGATCTGCCTGCCTCTGCCTCCCAAGAGTTGGAATTAAAGGTGTGCACCACCACTTGGCTAAAAAGAAAGATATTAATGAAATGAAATAAATAAAATCAACACAGCCCCACTGATAATACTGACTAAATGTAAGAAGGCACCCTGGGACCGAAAAATGAGCATTTAAATGAAGCTAGAGACATTTAAATAAGGCATGGACTTCGGTTAGGACTGATGTATTTTATTTTTATTTTTTTTTAAATTTGTTCTGTTTTTCTCCATTTGTCATAACAAAGGTACCATACTAATGCTAAGTAATATCAGGGAAATTTGGTGCAGGGTATATGAGCATGCTGTGTTCTTTTCACTGTATTTATATTTCTTTTAAAAACTGTTCTTGCATACATTTTAAGTAAAATAAAGCCTTAAGTCATGTAAAAGCACCAGCAGTTTGGGGGCCATCACAGAGGCTCCTGGGTCAAACTGAGAGGTGAATGATGAGAAATGATATTTTTCATTGAAAATGGTTCTTTGGTCTGAAAGATTGGAACTGCTGCTTTGATCCTGCCTGCCAGCTGACCACAAGGAAAATACCCCATTCTCAGAGGGACTGACTTACCTGTGACTCCTACCCGGGATCTTCCAGATTCCAGGCGCCCACCTCCCTCCCCTGGGAGCTGCTCTGAGCTGCGCATCTTGGTAAGATGCTCCTGGTGTGTGGCCTTGCTGGCGGTACTTTCTTTTAACATTTAACTGACACACAGTTGAAGGAAAGCCGGTCTTCTGATGGGTGTAGGCATTTCCTCGGATGCCGTGAAGGATGCGGGCTGTGTCCTTGTCACCCGCCAGTGCCAGCGCCGCAGCCCGGGCTCTAAAGTTTGGCTCAAGCCGAGGGGACCGCTCCCGCGCTATCCGTCCCGTCACCACTAGAGGGAGCCACGAACGGCTTTCCTCGGGCTCTTGCCTGTGCTCTGCCCTCCATTCGACCAGCCTAGGAAAGAAAGATCCCTCCATGTGAAAGTCGGAGGGCTAATTGGGAAGAAGATGATCAGAGGGAGTATAAAGGGGACCAGTGAGGTAATGGAAGGGTGGGTATGATAATATGTATATATTTGAGAATATCATAACGAAAGTCATTATTACGTGTTATTAATAAATAACACTAATAAAGATATAATAATAATAATAAATAAATAAATAATAAATAATACTAATAAAGAACATTTTAAAAATAAAGAACAGAGGCCCAGGCCCATGACCTCGACCTCAGAGAGTGCCTGACATTAAAGGCACCACACTGCCCTCTCCTGTGAAGACCATGCTATCCTATTGCTCCCATTTTGCCAATTAGAACAGAGGGGCTAACAAACATAGCCAGGGTCACACAGTTGGCAAACCCAGAGGCCTGGCTCTGGACCTCCCTGCCTCAGAAGTTCTCCCTTAGAGAGAGAGTCTGAAGTACCATCACCGTAGCCTTCTATCCAGGGAAACCAAGGCACGGGGCAACGCCAGAGGACAGTGTGTGGGTGGCCCCATCTGTCAAGCTGGGCAGAAGGCTAAGCCTTCAGAGGCCAGACCCTTGGCAGATGACTTCAGCAGGAATGCCAGGGGGCTATAGAGAGGCAGAAGGTGCCAGCCTGCCCTCTTGGGAGCAGGGAACCAGGCATGGGTGACAGCTGCAGTCTAGGGGAGGCCAGAGGCCTCACATGACAATAACTTTCACTCATACTGCCTGGGGCCTAATCTCGTTACTCTACACGGGCCCTCCAGGGCCCCCCTTCCTGGTCCCTTTTAATCCCTGCCTCCCTCTGAGAATAGTCCCAGGTCCTTCCTTTGCCAGCCTCTGCCAGTCTAGGCATGTACAGACCCCTTCTTCGGACTTTGTCAGGCCACCTGTGCCCCATTTCTGGGGTCCCCAAGGGACGGTCAGGAGGTCTGAAGGTCTAGTCTCTCCTACCTGCCTCCACTCCAGCCCTGTCATCGGTCCCACACACACCTTCCTAAGATAGCCTTCCTCTAGGCTCCCTGTTTCGTGAGCCTCTCGCTTATTGTTTTTCCCATCTGGGGCTGAAAATGGGACCCAGAGCCTCGCGCGTGCCAGAGCGAGTGTTCTACCTCCCGCTCTTTCCCACGCAACTTCCAGGGCTTCTGTTTTGGGACCTGTGGAAGGAGACCCTGCGACCACAGTCACACTGAGGCAGGCGCTCCCCCTTCAAACAGCTGCTCTGAAGGTAGAAGACACAGCGTATCAGGACTTAGCTCAGTGTCTGGCACAGGGACCCTCAAGGTGTCGGTACCAATGTGGCTATTATCAGCCGTACGCGTCAACTTCACATACGCCGAAGACGCTTCTTGGTTGAGGGCAAGTATGAGAGGTGGATTTAGACTCGGTGTTTACAGTCCTCGAGGGAGTGTTGGGCCCCCTGGCTTTGCACTGAGATCCTTACCCCCTGGGACTTGAGCCTCACAGCGCTCTTACAGGACAGGCCCAATATTACTGCCGTTCTGCAGATGTGAGAACTAAGGTTAGTGGACAGCTTGTTCCGGGGTGCAGCTGCAAACTACCCCACTCCGGAGTTCTCCAAAACATCCCGTGACCTCTCAGGACCCCCTGAAGAGCAGATTGAGCCCTAAAATAACTGTCCTCCACAGTAATATACTCCCCATTCTCGGAAGTGTTCAGTGTAATGCAGTCCAATAGCAGGCCCCCCATCACCACCAGACTGGGTGCAACGCTGTCCCCTCCTCGCCCTGGGCATTCAAGGGGCCCTTTTGGCTCTGGGTCTCCCCCACCTCCTGCTGTTGCTCCTCATTTACATAAATTATCTCTCCCCAATTATCCATCCAGCTGTCCCAACGGTGATCTGTGAATGAATTAAAAACAGAATATAATTTAATAATGGCTGATTAGAAGAAGATTAGTTGTTATATAAAAAGGAAAAGCCAAGAGCCAGCTAGTTGCCCTTAATCTGAGCCAATACCATCGTTATTCAGGAAAGCTGCCCTGGCCATCACTAGGCAAGGCAGATGTGGGGGGCCAGGGTAGGAAGAGCTCAAGGGTGGGTGGTAGACCACCCCAGAGACGAGAGTTTGAGTGTTGATTCCCACCATGGCATCATGACCGGATGGCTACTGTGACTCCCTTCTAAGTGTTCTGAGTGATGTCTAGAGGTCTTATTCATGCTCTTGAGTTCTAGGACCTCTGGAACAAAACCACTGGGTTCTCCCAAGGTGGCCACTGCACCCAAAAGAGCCCTAATGGATTTCTACTCAGTCTAGGATACAGGGCTCCCAGACACGGTAGTTACACACAGTTTCCCACAAAGGAATCTGCCTCTCTGGGGTAGGTGGTCAGAGAAAGAATTGGATGGGTTTAACCTAGGAAGGCTCCGTGGAAGAGGGACTGGCCCAGTCAGGGGACTTGGCCCAGTGAAGGGAATTGGAGTTTCTCTTGTAGTCTTTCCATCTCAGCTCGTGTTCCTTCTCCAGGGATCCCGGATTGATCCCCGCCCCCCACCCCCGACTCCCACACAATTCTCTTTCTCCATCAAGGCCTGTTGTCGCACCTGCTGGGGAGGCTTTCAGCCCTGTACATGGAGAGTATCTTGAGGGAGGGAACCATGGCTTTTCTGGCTGTGTACCAACAGCACTCTGTACCATCAATAAACAAAGATGCCCAAACCCTTTCTGTGATTGTCTCCAGGCAGGTTGGATCCTTTCTGTTCTCCCGAAGCAACACCCTTAAAAATACAGCAGACCAGGCCGGCAAGATGCTCAGCAGGTTTGCCACCAAACCTGGTAACCTGATTTTGATCTCAAGGACCCCACATGGTGGAAGGAGAGAACCGACTGTCAAACGTTGTCTTCTGAAATCCACATGTGACCGTGGCCAGACCCGACTTCACACACGCCAGAGTTAAGAGTTCTTTAAACCACTTTTAACTACAGCAAGTCAGTGTTGCTCTGCCCGTCTGCCTGCCTAAGCAGTTGTAGATAAAGATGGGTGTTTGGCGCCATGGAAGGAGCTTTAGAGGGCAGGTTGCAGTCTGACTACAGGGGGAGAAGCCTCGGGTCCTCAGCTGCTTAAGTGACATGGGGCGTGTTGCTAATCTCTCTGCCTCAGTTTGTTCTTCTATAAAGTGGGCGTTTGTCAGAGCAGTCCCCACCTCCAAGGGTTCTGTGAGGATTAAACACAAGAACAGAGGAAAAACGCTTGGTTCTATGTGAGTATAGGGTGGGCACTAAGTCAGCACTGTGATTTTCTGGTACCTGTCACACTTGCTGTTCAGTCTCTGTCTGTCTGTCTGTCTGTCTGTCTCGTCTGCTTCCAGACAAGAGTACCTAAACTCAGGCACTCTCCTCCTCCCCTTTTCTTTGAGACAGGTCCTCACTATGTAGCCCTGGCTAGCCCACAGTTTGATATGTGGACCAGGCTGTCCTTGAACTCACAGAAACCCTCCAGTCTCTACCTCCTGAGTGCTGGGAGTAAAGGCATGCACCACCACAGCTGGCTTTTCCTCTTAATGTTGGGTCGACAGACAGGCTACACAGGACTCTCTTAGTTCTAGCTGCTATACCAACGGGCCCAAAGGGGCAGGACTAGTAGAGTTTATCTAAAACTTGTGCTCCCTGGAGAGGCCTACATCCCACAGGTTGTGACAGGCCCGTGAGAAGGGTGTGACCCCGGCACTCAGGTCTGGGCAGTGCAGCCCATGTGGTGGATATCTTCCAGGCTGGAGTACACACCAGGAACCAAGCGGTAGGATTGCCAGAGGAAAGGGCGTACAGACAAGGAAGGCCAAAGAGGCACAGTGGCTGACTTGGGGGACCAGGGCCACCACGCAGAGGAACCGGTCTGCAGCACTGAGGGTAGGAAGGCTTATCTTCCCAAAACACGGCGGGAGGGACGAAGGTGTGTGCAGTGTTTGTTGATTGGCCAGCTGAGATGTCCCCAAACTTTCTTAGTCATTAAAAAAAAAAAAAAATTCTTTCGAGACAGGGCTTCATGCACCCTAGGCTGCCCTGCAACTCAGTATGGAATGGAGGATGACCCTGAGCTTCTGATCATTCTCAACCTCCTGCCTGGATGACAGGCACGGTCCACTCACCCAGTTCACCAGACCCAGGGCTTCCTACATGGTAGGCTAACACTCTACTGACTGAGCTACATCTCCAGCCCTTCCTAGTCATGAGCATCCTGACTCCTCATGTATGGGGATCATTGGTTCCAGGACTTCTCCATACAAAAGCTGCTGATGCTGAAGCCCCTTGTGTAAGATGGCAGAATATTTGCATGTAACTCATGAATGTTTTTCAGGGACACCTGAACTCCTCTCACGATTACCTAACTAATACAATGTGAGCGCTGTGTAAGCTGGATGACTGTGTTATTGTTATATTATACTGTATTATTAAATGACAAGAAAAATGTTCCCTGGGGATGTATTTCTTTCCTGAACACTGTTCATCCATGCTTGCTTGAATTCATGAGTGCAGAACTCATGGGTATGGAATGCCATGTATCTTAAACAGGAAGGTTCTGTCCTTCCATCAGGCCTCCTGGGAGTTGCAGAGGTTTGTAGGAATGGGGTTGACTGGTAATTCCCATCTTCCCCAGCAACCTTGGTACCCATCAGTATCCTCTGACCCCGTCCGGTCTCTCCAGTGTCCCCCATAGAGCCCAGAACACATCCGTTCATATTGCAATGGGGAATGGGGGCAGGAGAAGCTCCCAGGCCAGCCTAGGCTATGGGATAATTTGATATTCAAATCCTGGCAAAGATCTGCTTCAAATTGCTACAAATTAAGCTGATTTTGGCCCTCAGAATGAGGGATTTGCTCCTGTGGATCAGCCTTCCCAGGACTTGATGAGGTCAGATTACTGAAGGAGGGACGAGAAAAAGAAAGAGCTGGGAAAGCTGGGAAATTCAGGGGAGGGGGTGCAGCTGAGACCTTGTAGTCAGGGAAGATTCCCAAGGCCTCAAAGATCAGCTCTACCCAGGGCTGCAGGGCATCTGGTTCCATCCAAATGGGTTAGAACCATCCCCCAGATTTCCAGGAAAGCCCAGCTCTTTACTGTTTACAAGGCAGTCAGAATAAAATACTCATCTAAGCCATCCAAGTCAAAGCATAACCAGCCACCCCATTTTACTGGTAGGGAAATAGAGGCTCTGAGGGTAGAGAAGGAGCTGGTTCCTGTTCTCAGCTGCCACCGACTTGCTGTGTGACCTTGAGACAAGAACAGGTCTCCTAAGGAGTCTTAGTGGTGCACACACAGTAAGAGGCACGCAAGTACTCTGTGAACACTGGCCAGGGTTCTAGGCAAAGCCTGAAGCTCCAAGTGGCTGAGCAGGGATACTGGGATACTCTGGGCCTCGCTCAGTCCACCTGCCTCCTCCTCACTCTACCTCCCTCCTGACAAGACACCCCCACCCCCGCAGAACCTCATTCCCATCTGCTTGATCAGAGCCTGTTCTGTATATTGCAGCAATTTCAAATTGCACCATTAAAGATTTTATGCTGGGGACGTTAAAATTAAAAAGATCTATGTGCAAAGAGTCACAACGAGTTTAATCAACTTGATTTAATAGAAAACAGCAAATGGAATTTATGATGCTCCAAAAGACAAGGGAATTTTTTTTCTCACAAAAAAAAAATAATAAAAAGCACTTTGTAGAAAACAGAAAGTGGAGTGTGGAGGGGGGGGGACTCCCCATCTGAGAGTTTATCAGAACCTAATCCGGGGAGAACAACGCTGGCCGGGGCTGTTTGCCCGCTAATCCCAGCTGCCATTAAAATATTAAAGATAAATCTAATCGTCTCTTTATCCAAAATAAGCGACTTTTGTGTGGGGAGAAAACGTCTAACCCCTTAGGAGGAGAATTAGTCCTAATGCACCAAATGGAATTCGGTCCAGGCTGAGGCGAAATAGGGTTTAGAGGCAAATGAGACGGTAATAGAAGTAAAACCCAGAATAACAAATTAAAAACCCTCATTTACACGAATTAAAATTACACGGCTCACAAAAGGGTTAGGAGCCCAGCTCTGCCCTCCTCAGCCCCCAGGCTGCCTCACGGCCCTCCTGCCCCCATGATCTCACCACCTTGCTGATGGCCACCCACCCATGGATCCCCCAGAGAAGCTACAGCGAGACCCCATGCAGTCCACCTCTGCCACCCTAGCTGCCCCCAGGCAGAAGTGCACAGCATGCCCGTTCCAAGCACAGGATCAGATGCTCCTGACTCTCCCTACAGCTTCTGTGAGGATTCTGGGATCAGACAATGCTCCATTCCTGTCCTACTGTGTCTCATATGTGTATAGGCCACGCTGGCCTCAAACTCATGATCCTCCTGCCTCAACCGTCTGAGTGCTGGGATTTATAGACATGTCTACCATCTTGTCCTGGAGTACTTTTTAAAATTCCAGCAGCCCCTGCTGGCTTGGAGAAATAGATCCTTGTCCTTACACCGCACCTGTCCCTAGCCTTGACCTCTCAGTGTTACTGCCTGGCCTGGCTCCACTGCACGTCACAAGACAATTCTACATGGAAAGCTCTAGGTCAGGCCTGGTACATGGTGCTCCCTTGCAGGTTCTCATTTATAGCCCCCTTCAAGAACTCAAAGCTGGCTCAGACACTAAGGCAGCTGGCAAGCTAGGCCTCTGCCCCCTGGGAAGAGGAAACATTTAGCAAAGATCCCACAGGGAAGCAGAGTGGGCAGCCAGCAGCCAGTCTGAATACCAGGTAAGGTCACCCCATGTTGTCACTCATAGGGGGCCAAGGTCAACTCATATGTTCAGGCATCTCATCAAGCAGCCCCCGCCTCAGCATTGTCATTGGCTCCTCTCCCCTTCTCTGCCCTGTCTCCGGGGGACCGCCATGCCCACCTTCCTGGTCAAGGTCAGAGTCCCCTAACATTAAAACAAAGTCCTGCTTTTGTGTATCTCAGGGGAGACACGACACCCCTAGAAGGCTCAAGGGCCTCTCTCCATACCCTGTCACAGATTCATGGAACCTCGGTACAGACAAGTCTAACAACCTTCTTCCTGTGTGCCTATTTGGACTGCAGCAGGGAGAGGATCTGGAAGGGGCCCGTGTACCCCATACCAGGAGGGCCAGAATGCACCTCTGACCTCCCTCAGCCTTCTTAGCAAATCCACTTGAACAGGAAACTCATGTTGACAGCACCTTATTATGGAATATTAGGGGGAGCTGGATTGTGAGGCCAAACCCTCCCCTGGCTGTGTTTCTTCGTTCAGTTCTCCTCTTCCTTTCCACAGCCCCTTCATGGCTCCTCGCTGCAGGGAGTGCTGGACCGGGAGGGGCATGTTTTCTCTCCTTCCACCATCTTCGGCTTTGCAGGAAATGATCCTGGCCCTTGCTTATGACAAGCAAGTCTTCCAGGCCAAGAGGAAAGTTTGGAATTCGGTAGAGATACCCTGGCCCTGAGGGCCTGGCAACCACTTCAGGATGGCTGGGGGTAGCCATGAGATCTGCTGAGTAGGATGGATTTTGTCTTTTGTATCTTAGTTCCTGGGAAAGCTTGGAGAGGAGATGGACACAGGCAGAGGAGCTGAGGGTGTCGTTGCTTCAGGCCAAATAGGAGGCAATCCCCAAAGGCATTAGAGCTCCAGAGCCCAGTCCAGCTACCGTCTCCCTCAGGAAGGCTTCCCAGTGTGTCCATAATCCCAGATACTAGGAAGATGAGGCGGGAACACTGAAAGTCCGAGGCCAAATGGATCAACGTACTAAGACCTTGTCTCAAGAGAAAACAGGGAAGAAGCCAGTGAGATGGTTCAGCAGGTAAAGACACTTGTTGCCAAGCCTGACAACTTGAATTCAATTCCTGGAAGCCACATAAGAGCAGAAGGAGAGAACCAAACTCCTCCAGGTTGTCCTCCTACCTCCATATATCAGCTGTGGGAAGACAAGGAAGGCAATGTTTAAAAAAAAATAGAAAAGAAAAAAAGGAGAGGGAACTGAGGCACAGAAAGGCTGAGTTGCTAGGTCACCAGGCTCTTAAGTGGTAGACGAGCTGGGTAGCCCAGTGGTAGAGCATTTGCTTAGCATGCTCAAGGCTCTGATTCAACGCCCAATAACTGATTGCAGAGCCAGTAGCTCTGCCCTGCCTTAGTGGTGACTTCAGCCCGGAGAGGTGATTCAGCATCCGCCTTTGTGTGCACTTCAGCTGTGCGGCACCCGTGACTCTCTGCAGTCCTGCTGCAGGCCAGGTTCTCAAAAGAAGTCTCCGCTGTACATTTTATGGACGACCACAGGCGTGAAGAGGTTGGACTCCTTTTTGGAATGCCTTTGTCCAGTGTGTTAGACTGTAGCCCCTCCCCCGACACCTCGTTCCTCTTGTCTTCACGCTCAGGACTGTGGGAGCCTGGGCCCTCCATCCCTACTGCACCAGCACCCCAAGTCCTCCCGCTTGCACCCACCATCTGACCTGCCCTTCAGTACACACTGGTTTCAAGCCCTGTGCCTGGTCAGCCCAAGAACTCTGAGACAGACACCTGCCAGGAGCCTCCTCCCAACCTCCCAGAGCTGGGGTTCAGAAAGGCTTCGGGTGTGGGAGTGGAATCTGCCTGTTAGCTGGAAGGGAGTTGCTCCTGGGTCAGAGGAGAGCCATAGAAAGGAAAATAGGGCACCATTTACAAAGGGGAGGAAGGACAGATGTGTAAGAAGATGGTAGTATTGGTTCTGAGTAGAAAACAAGAGTTTTGTTTGTTTGTTTGATTTAAGCATGTAGTAAATCCTGTTTTAGAATACTGGTACTTGCCAGGGTGGTGGTGCATACCTGCATCCAGCAATCCGAGTCCATGGCCAGAGGCCAGGAAGAGCCTGTGTCAGGAAAGAAATAAACACAAATGCATAATGCTTAGAGAGCAGACAAGTGAGAGACAACCCAAAATATAATTACCTCGGGATGACTTTTTATTTGCTTGTTTTGTTTTGAGACTGGGTCTCACTATGTAGCCCTGGCTAGCCTCAAACCTACAAAGATCCACCTGCCTCTGCCTCCCAAGTACTTATGTTAAAGGTGTGAGCCACCAGGCCTGGCTTCTCAGGTTGATTTTGTTTGCTTGTTTGTTTTTGTTTTTTGAGACAGCATTTCTCTGTTGTAACTCTGGCTGTCCTGGAACTCACTCTGTAGACCAGGCTGGCCTCAAACTCCCAGAGACCTATCTGCCTCTGCCTCTGAGTGCTGGGATTAAAGGCGTATACCACCACTGCCCCGCTCTTGGGATTATTTTAATGCAGTTTGTTTTTCTCACTAGTTTTTGTTTTTTGTTGTTGTTTCTATTTTACCTAGACTGGCCCTATACTCATTCTGTAGTCCTGACGGCCTTGAACTTGAAATCTCCCTGCCTCAGTCTACCAGGTAGCTAAGATTACAGGCCAGGCAATAGTTTTCTTTGTAATTCCTTTATTTTATTTTTTTCTTACTCTTTTCTTTTCTTTCTTTCTTTCTCTTCTTTGTGTGTGTGTGTGTGTGTGTGTGTGTGTGTGTGTGTGTGTTTGCTTTTTGTTTGTTTTCAAGATGGGTTTCTCTGTATAGCCCTGGCAGTCCTGAAACTTGCTATCACTGTAGACCAGGCTAGCCTTGAACTAAGAGATCTGCCTGCCTGCCTCTGCCTCCCGAGTGCTGGAATCAAAGGTGTGCTCCGCCACCACCCAGCAATTTCTTACTTTTCACCACAAGCATGTAAGGTAGTGATAGCAATGATAATAATGAAGTAGTGAGATTTCCTGAAAATTAACCTTCCAAATTCCCGTGGCTCATCTTAGTTGCAGGCAGGGAGCCTGGTAACCAGCAACGTTTGATTGTCATCAGGGAAAAGGCTGCATGATCCCCAGCAGGTTGGAGGCAAGAGAAGTAAACTGAGGCTACGAGACACAGTGAGTGGTAAGTAGAGGGGCCTGCAAGGCTCTGGACCTGCTGCTGAGGGTGGGGTGATGAGTATTCCCGTAGGTCAACCTGACTACATCTGGAATTAACTAAAAGCCAAGCACCGGCTACACCTGTGAGGGATTTTTCTTGGCTGAAATATTTGAAGTAGGAAGACTCACTTTAATCTGGACCACACCTTCTGCTGGCATGGGAGAAAGAAGCTCACTCTCTTTGCCTGCTTGTTCTTGCTCTCTCTAGCAAGTCCATACCTTCACTGGCATTAGAGCCTACTTCTCTGGGATCACGGCGTATTCTGAAGACCATCTGAGACATGCAGCCTTGTGGACTGCACAACTACTGGATTCTTGGACTTCCTGTTGGTAGACGACCACTATTGGACTAGCCGTAAGCTACTCTAATAATAGTAATAGTAATAATAGCTATTATTATTATAATAATTATTATTTTATATATTCATTTTCTCCATTTTGTTCCTCTACAGAACCCTGGCTGATGAAGTGGGGGAGGTAAAAGGGTTCCACAGTGGCACGGCAACTGCAGGAGAAGGGGATGGCAGGCCCTGGGAATCAACCGTGCACAGAGGTGCTGTGTCAGTCAGTGTTCTCTAGAGTAACAGAACTTATAGAATGAATATATATATATATATATATCCCTAATAAATTCTAATAATTAGTAAATAAACTAGTAAGTCACATATATAAAGGGGATTTCTTAGAATGATTTACAGGCTGTGATCCAGTTAATCCAACGATGGCTGCCTGTGAACGGAAAGTCCAAGAATCCAGTAGTTGTTCGGTCCATGAGGATGGATGTCTCTCCTGGTCTTCAATCTACACTAGAATCCCAAAGAAGTGGGCTTTAATGCCAGCGAAGGAAAGGAAGAGAGAGAGCAGGCAAAGAGAGGAGTTTCCTTCCTCCATGGCCTTTACACTGGCTGCCAGCAGAAGGTGTGGTCAAGGTGAATCTTCCCACCTCAAATATCAGCATTAGAAGTGGGTCTTCCCTCTTCAAATGATTTAATTAAGAAAAGAGTCCCTCATAGGTGTGTCCAGTCATGTGGGTTTTAGCTAATTCCAGATACAGTCAAGAACAGCCACACAGGTGCTCTCTGTGGAAGGCAGGGATGAGCCCACAGGTAGGTAGCCAGGGGGTCTTCGCACCCCGGATTGAGCCCTGGAAAAGAAGACAGTGACTCTGAAATGATTTTCCAGAAGAGCAGGTCCGGGAGCAGAAAAAAAGTGGGCCCTGGGTGGGAAGGGGTTTGTGGGGTCACTGAGATGAAGGTTCTCCCGTGAGGCTAGAAGGGCTTGGTGAGAGGGAACTCAGAGCGCTGGGCTGGGGCTTAGTGACAGGGTCCTTGTCCCTGGGCTCCACCTCCAGCATAAAGAAAGAGAGGAGCAGAGAGAGGACCCATCAGCCAGGGGTTCTTCTTACTCCTGAGTTGTTTTTATTCCACATCTACATTTTTTAATGTTCATCTCTGTTCTCTTAGAGCTTATGCTCAAGTGACCACCTCATGCTCTTCGGCGTCTTTGTGACAGTTCAGGGACAGAGTGAGGCTGGAGAGGTGACCAGACCTGCCAAAGACACTGTGCTCCAACAAAGAAGGCCACAAAACCCATGACTTCCAGAGTCCCCTATACCTCGATTCAAATCCCATCTCGGCCACTCACTCTGTGGCCTTAGACAAGCCTCCGTCTAACCCTTCTCTCCAGTGGGAGTTAAGACGGTCAACACACAGAGTGTCTTAGCAAAGATCTCCTTTAGCTGCAGGCCACAGAACCCAACTGAGAGCAAATTCTTGAGCACAGAACAATCTCCAGTAGGGTGGGAGAGGCCCTTGAGCTCTAGCAGCAACAGGACAGAGGACTCGCTTGGCGTCCTACCAGTTGGGCAGTGGGGTGGGAACCTATCATTCTAAGCTATTGTTTCGGGGAATGACCACGTGACTACCTTCATTCAGTAGGACACAGCTTGACCCAACTCAACTCAAGGACTGAACAGGATCCCTACAGTTTAGCTCAGTCTCTAGTCATCTTGCCCTCTGCAGTGAGGAGCCGTCCGCTTTCAGTTATCAGTCCCAGAATGAGTTACACGAAGTTAACCTTGAAACAATTGGTAGTTCAAGCAAGGTCAGGTATGCATGCTGATCGACCCAGGGACCCTGAGAGAAAGAGGGAGAAAGCCCCTAAGGTATAGAAATCGTTTGCTATGGAGTTGCTCTATGCTCTGTGGATACAATCGTCTTGCTGTACAACCCAACTCATCCTGTTCAAATACCAAATGACACAGCTACCGAGCTACACAGCTGCGACCCACTGTGGTTCAGTTTCCTCATCTGTAAAAATAAGAAGCAGAAGCACCCGTCCCTTGAGCTTTTCTGTGAGTATCAAAGAAGACGACCCGTATATTAACGCCACACAAAATGGCTGGCACCCAGTAAGCACTCGAAAAATATTAACTGAGATTGAGAAGCGGTTGTAAATCTCAAGAGATAAGTGCAAGCTCTATGTAAATGCTGGATAGTAAAATACCAAGTCAACAGGAATAAATCTCAGGTGGATCTTTACAAGACTGGAGCTGAGAAAGGCAGGCAGAGGAGCTGCGACTGTGGATGAGAACGAGGCAGAAAGAAATAACTGATGCGTGTGGGTGGAGGACGGGCACCATCTGGGCCATCGTCTGTAATCAAGAAGCAGATGAAGGGATTTCTAAATGATCCTTTCCCATCTCCTGGGCTCTTTCATGAGTGTTTATCTCCCAAAGCCCTCTAAGAAATCCAGGGCCAGCATCACTGTCCCCATTTTACAGAGAAGGGAACTGAGGCACAGAGGAGTTAAACGATCACCCCCTCAGAAGGATACCACAAGTCAATCAAGATCAGAACCATGTCCATAGCTCCCAATGGGCAGAGCTATGATCTGGACATCATAGCTGGACATCAAGGGAAAGACCACCCCCCTCAAAAAAAAGGCAGGAGGCTGGAGGTTGGTAGGGTCCAGGCCATTGCCCCTACAATAGCAAAAATCCACCTTAGGATTTTACACCAGTGTTTCACACAGCACAAACATCGACATGTCATTTCCATTGAGCAAGAATGATGATGCATGCCTATAGGAATGCCCTCTGTCCCTACACCCCTACACCATGCCTTTGTTATACCTTCAGTGCCAATGGTATTACAGTGCTCCTTTCAAAGGCTAGCCTGCTCTCAGCCCTCCCTTCTGGCCTCTTTGCCTTCTGATTCATCCTAAGAAAAACCCACATGGCCTTTCCCCAAAGCCTGTATGCTTGCTACTAAGATAGGATAGAGGTCATGTTTTGGTTGCAAGCTTGGCCCCTAGTGTGGCAATGTTGGGATACAGTGGGACCTTTCAGACATGGGCCCCAGCCCGTAGAAAGGTAATCATGTCCCTGGAGCATTGAACCTCAGAAGGAAATAATGGCAGACCTGCCATCAAAAGAAACTGAGGAACACTGGCCCCTTCTTTCTTTCTCATCAAATTCTTGTATCATACATCCCCCAAAGTGTTCTACCTCCTCACAATTCCAAAACCAACAGGCCAACCACTAAAACCTCATAGATGTGAGCCAAAATAATCCTTTTCTCTTTCTAAGTTCATTACCTCAAGTGTCTTTTGTTTTGTTTGTTTGTTTGTTTGCTTTTTGAAACAGGAACTCTCTATGTGGTCCTGGCTGTTCTGGAACTCACTATGTAGACAAGGCTAGCTTTGAACTCATAGAGATCCTTCTTCCTCTGCCTCCTGAGTGCTAGAATTAAAGGTATTCACCACCATGCCCAGCTTCAGGTACTTTGTTACAGTAATGAAAAGCTAATTAACAATAGGGGTTTTGCTTTCTTTTATATTGTATTACTGTCTTTTTGTGAAACAGGGTCTTGCTGTATAGCTAAACATGGTGGACTGACACAGAACTCACCATCTTGGCTAGACTATCCTTGGGCTCATGATACTCAACACTAACAGTGTTCTTGCCCAACCAAAACAGTATGTTGGAGAAGAGAGATGGCTCAGTGGTCATGAGAACTGGCTGCTCTTCCAGAGGACCTGGGTTCAATTCCCAGCACCCACAGGACAGTTTACAGCCATCTGTAACTCCAATCCTAGGGGATCTGATGCCCTCTGCTGACCTCCACAGGCACTGCATACACATGATGCACATACACATAAAATAAAAATAAAGCCTTAAAAGTTAAAAAAAAAAGAGTATTATCTACACATAGTAGATACTCCATAAATATTTGTCAAAAAATTAAGTACTTGTCAGGTATGGTGGCACACCTTATGATCCAGTGATCCCAGCACTTCAGAGGCTAAGACAGGAAGATCTTGAATTTGAGGCTAGCCTGGGCTACATAGTGAGCTCCAGGATCACCAGAACTGCATCGTGTGACCCTATCTCAAATATATAAATAAATAAATAAATAAACAAACAAACAAACAAATAAATAAATAAATAAATACTTGACTAGGTTTTATCTTGTCTTATTACAGCTCCAAGAAGAAAAACAAAATAAACCAAATCCCCTGCTAAAAACTCCCATTACACCCTAACGTTGCCACACTAGGGCCTGCTTTTCTCCATTGTTCCATCTGTCTGTAGGTGAACAGAGCAGAAGAAACAAGGGCAATGCGTATGGAGGCGTAAGGAAGGAAGGGCACAGGGCTGTGGGCAACTGAACCTGGTGAGAGCCATCTGCCAGGTGAGGCCCTGACGCTATGATGGCGGTATCTGGAAGGTAGCTGATGGTTGGTGCTGACTGTCGATTTACAGGGTCTGGAATCACCTAGGAGACAAGCCTTCAGGCACACCTGTAGGGTTATCTTGACTAAATTATTCTCTGGCCCTGCTTATGAGAGATTGCCTCAATTAAGGGAAGTGGCACCTTCTGACTTGGATCTTGGACTAAATAAAAAGGAGAAAGAAGGCTGAACATGAGTGTCCATCATTCTCTGCTTCCTAGGTATGAATGCGACTTGGCATGCCTCACGATTCTGTCCTCAGGACTTTCCTGCCATGATGGACTATACCCTTGAACTGTGAGTCAAAATGAACCCTTCTCCCTCAAGTTGCTTCTGTCAGGGCATTTTATCCCAGCAATAGGAAAAGAAACTCAGACACTGACTGAGAGGAGGTAACTTTCTTGGGACAGGCTGAAGGCTTCGCCTGTTCCTTCCCTTCCCCTCCTTTGACCCTCAAGGAAAACTCTATAGGAGCAGCTCTCAATCTGGGGGTCGTGGCGATCGGAACACATTTCTGATGGTCTTAGGAACTGAGATACTGCTCAGTAGCAAAATTACAGTTCTGAAGTAACAACAAAATAATCTTATGGTTGGGGGGTCACCATAATATGAAGAACTGTATTAAAGGGTCGAAGCGTTAGGAAGGTTAAGAACCACTGCTCTAAGGAGTAGAGATTACTGCCTGTGCCCTTGGAGAGAAAGGAAGGAAAGCTAAGTGAGGTAAGGTGCTCTTAGCAGCCACGGGGAAGGGTGGTGCTGCAAGCACTCTGTACTCCGCCTGCCTTCCTATTCCCAATATTCCTATTTCTTTACTCTGTCTCCAAGAATACAAGCAGTATCCGAGAGTAATGCTGCACGCCTTCAATCCTAGCACTTGGGAGGCAGAGACAGAGGCATCTCTGAGCTCAAGGCCAGCCTGGTCTACAGAGTAAGTTCCAGAACAGCCAGAGCTACACAGAAAAACCCTGTCTTGAAAAACCAAAGAAGAAAAAAAGAAAAAAAAAAAAAAAAAAACCCTCTCCTGGCATCAGGCTCTTTACTGAACACTGGGAGCAGAAGATCTGACCCAACATCTGAGGACAGAAGGAAAGAGCGGGCCATTGGGCCTGGGCCCATCCTCAGGCTCTCTGGAAGGAACTGCCCAGCACAGGGAAAGGTGAAGTTCACCTCTCAGGAGCAAGCCCCAAATACACATGAGCGTTTTAAAGAAGTGCAGCCCAGTCCAGGTGGCAGACTCAAAACCAGCTCCTTCCTTTCCTTGCAGTTTCTAGCCTCTTCCAAAAACATGTTGCTCACTGAGTGCTGGGTAGCGACTTGGGGCACAGCAGCTGGGGCAAGGATTTGGCTTCAGCTAGAGCTTAGGAACACGGGCACCAAAGCCACACCGACACAGCAAGCTTCTCCTCCCTCTTCTCATTCTCTGAGTTTTGGTGTTTTATTTGCACCAAATGGGACAGACCTCCTGAACTCTCAGCAGAGTCCAGTGGATTAAATGTGTTAAGGGGCCTGGCAACCATGTGTAATAGCAAGAAGGGCTATAATGAATTGAACTCCCAAAGCCAGGTACCATACCAAGTGCTTTAAGATCACCCACTCTGGTGCTGGAGAGATAGCTCAGCAGTTAAGGGCGTTCAGCGTTTTGTTTGTGGTATAACAGGGCTCCAGACCTTAGTTGTGCTAAGGCCATGCAGTTCTGGGAAAGTCTCAAAATGTACTACCCTTGTTTGTAGCTTCTGTAGTTCCTCTTACGGCTAACTGTTCTGATTAATTGAAGCATGTTAACCCAGAATATGTTTTGGGGGCTTTGTTGTTGTTTTGCTTAAAAGCTCATCCTGAGAAAGGCAGGGATACACCGGGATCCTGAACGCCCGGTGTAATCAAGTGGCTAATAAAGACTTTCTATTGGCTTAAACCCATGTCCAAGCAGTCTTCTCTGGTGGATACCCCACGGCAGCGGGAGGGCCCACATTTGATCCTAGCGCTCTCATGGCAGCTCACTACCGTCTGAACTCCAGTCCCAGGAGACCCAATACCCTCTTCTAATTTCTTCAGGCACAAAGCATGCATCTAACATACTGACATACATGCATGCAAATACTCACATACATTTAAAACATTTTTTAAAGAATATCAACCCCTTCAGTCACGGGCTCAGGTTCTATGAAGGCAGGAGCTAGGTCTCCACCTCTGCTGTATGCCGGTCTCAGGCAGTTTCTTCCTGCATGGTTTAGTCACTCTAAGCCATGTGAATGGTTTAGAATATCCCCTGCAGTCTTATCTTGCAGGCTTTTATGTTGAGTGTTCTGGTAAGCAGGTATCCAATCATCATGATGATTCTGAAGGGCTGGTTTTATCGAGAGCCCTATTTTGTGGACAAAGAAACCAAAGGCACAAAAGAGTTTGAATGACTTTCCCAAATTCTAGTCAAAACCCAGGCAGCCTAACTCTAAAGTCTGTGCCCCTGACCTCTGTGTGGACTCAGGATCAGGGGATGTGCACAACTCTGGGGTCGGTTGGTTGGTTGGTTGGTTGATTCTGTTATTGTTGGATTGTTTTGCTTTGCTTTGTTGAGACAGAGTCTGACACTGTAGCCAGACTGACTTTGAACTTGTGATAATCCTCTTGCCTCAGGTTCTCAAGTACTGAGATTACAGGCCTGTCACCACGCCTAACTACAACTGTGGTATAGGTTGTTTCACAGGTAAATCAACGGAAGCTGAGGGGGAAGTTAAACAGCTGGAGCCAAACAGAGCCAGTATTTGAACTCACTGTAATCAGATTAAATGTTTCTGAAATGGCACACTACCCCAAGCCTTGGGACTCTCTGTCTCTATAGATAACCGCAATACCCTACAAATGACTTTTTTGGTACCCAGGTCTTATTCGGCACAGACTAGCTTTAGATTTGCTGTGTAGCCAAGAATGACCTTGAATTTGTAATCTTCCTGCTTCAACCTCCTGAATTCTGGGATTACAGACCTGCACCACCACACTCAGCTCCATAGATGTTTCTGAGGCTAGCCCAAGCCTGCAGCTGTGGAGTGAGGCAGTGCCCCCTCACCTGTACCCTAAAATCAATCGAGAGTTCCAGTTCCTGGGGAGTCTTTGGCTTCCGGCTAATACCAGTCCCTCCCTCCACCAGAAGCCTCTGGCAAGTGTGTTTCTCAGACAAGGGAAGTCTACCCCTGTTCATAACCTCCTGGGACTGAGTGCTCACTGTTACCTTGGGACTGGGAACAGGCAGCTTTGGAAACGGGGACTGGTCAAGAGATTTTTTTCCAGCCTCATCTCCTGGCAAGACCCAACTTCATCACGCACACTCTCGTTCTCCATCACTCATGTCACTGCCCATCGGCTGGCATCTGGCTCAGCGTGGCTGTCTCGTGATAAGTCAGAGATATGACAGATACCATTAACATAACATTCCCATCCATCCTCCCAGAGCAGGCTGGCATGGAGAGGAGACCCAGAGAGGTACCGAGTCTAGTGAGGATAGTTTCTGGCTGCAGATGTTGGAGGTTATGTCTGGCTTCTGCTGCTCACTTGTTAAACAAAGTCTGGGGAACCCAAGTTTCTGTCTCCACAGAAAGGGTACAGAATGGCCTCTGGCAGGCCAGCATACCACTTAGCACAAACCAGGAGCTCTGTTTACAGTGTTGTCCCTTTATGTGAGTGGTGCTACCTGGAGCCCAACTCCATAGGCTGCAAAAAAGGTGGAAGGTGCCTTGAGATTGCAGAATCCCGCTCAGTCACCTTCCACGTGTGGCAAACCAGGTGTCTGGGGAGATATATGTGACCCCAGAACTTGAGAGATGAAAGCAAGAGGATCAAGGCCAACCGTGGGTACATAGCGGAATTGGAGGCCATGAGGATACATGAGCCCCATCTCAAAAAAAGCCTCAAAACAACAATAATAAAACCCTCCACAAAACTAAAAGCCAAACCAAATCGCATTCCCTGATAGGGATGTAGTAGGGGTCAGAGGTTGCCCCAGCTTAGGGAGGATGATTGTGCACAGCAGACATGACAACATAATGTGCTGTAATGCAGTGCCCTTGGAGTGACTGGCGTACATCTCTCAGACGTCTCCTGCTCCGTGAGGTGCCCCTGCCTCGGTTTAGCTCTTGTATTAGGCTAGGCTGGAGGTTTGTTTTCTTTTCCTGTTGTTGTGATAAATACTCTGACAAAAGCAACTTAATACAGAAAGAGTTTATTGTGGCTCAAGGTTCAAAGGTATAGTCCGAAGTTCAAAGGTACAGTCTTTGCAGGGAATTCAAGGTGGCAAGAGCTTGAAGCATCTGGTCATATTGGGTCCAAAATCAGGGAGTAGAGACTGATGGGTGTGTGTTGCTGCTTAGCTCCTCCTTTTTATTTTATTTCATGTGTATTTATGTTTTGCCTAAACATATGTCAGTACCCTAGGGAGCCAGAAGAGGGCATTGGATCCTCTGGAACTGGAGTTACAGATACTTGTTAGTCACTACGTGGGTGCTGGGAATCAAACTCAGGTCCTCTGGATTTTAATTAACTGCTCAGCCATCTATCCAGCCAGCTTCCTTTACTTATGGAGTCTAGGATCTCAGCCAGAATACGGTACCAGTCTAAGTGGAATGATCTTTTCACCTCGACTAATGCAATCAAGATTGTTTTCCAGGGCTTGAAGAGACGGCCCGGCTGCCAAGAGCACTTGCTACTATTACAGGTAACCTGAGTTTGGTCCCAACACGCCCATCAGGCAGCTCATAACCACCTGCAACTCCAGTTCCAGGGGATCTGACGCCGTTTTCTGGCCTCCAGAGGGACCTGCACTCACATTGGCACACCCCTACACAGATACAAGTAATTAAACACACACACACACATACACAAAACACAAATAAATATTTTAAAAAGATAATCCTCCACAGACATGCTTAGAGGTCTGTCTCCCAGGTGATTCTAGATTCTGTCAAATGGCAGTTATCACAACCATTACCAGCAAGACCCAGAGACCCACCTGTCTCTGTCCCCCCCTCCCCCCAGCACTGGGATTACAACCATGGGCCACACTGCTCAGCTTTTTACCTGGTGCTAGGATTGAACTCAGATCCTCGTGCTTGGCCAGCAAGCACTTTACCAACTGAGTCATCTCCTCAGCTCCTATTTTGTTCTGTTTTTTTGAGAACAGGGTCTTAGGTAGCACAAGCCAGCCTTTAACTCACTATGTAACTAATGACGATCCTGAGCTCTCCGGCCTCCACCTCCTGGGTGCTCAGACACACCTGAGCTGTGTGTGCTGCCATACCCAGATCAACAAAACCTAGGTCCATACCCTCGCCTCTCAGTCTGGCCCTGTAGAGGCCATGGAGAACACCAGACACCACAGCAGCTGACGGAGAGAGGATGGCTTGAGAGTCTCCCTCTCTTTGGAGGTTTGCAGGTAACAAGCCACAAAGTTCCAAATGAACTCTCTTGCCAGTCTGATTTTCCATTTTCTGCCCAAAGCAGATAACTCTGTCTTTACTTTTCTGAGCGTGTCTTTGAATCAAAGAGATGTTTATTAAAACTCATTGTTTTAATTGATCGACACAGTGGGTAGGGGAGTCCCATAATAAACGTAATCTCCAGCTCTGGGACAGTGACACAGGAGCTAACTGGAGGTCTATAGTGTGTATAGATGCCTGTTCAGCTTGGCTGGGGACACTTGGAACACGCTCTGATCCGACAGCTGAAGCAAGAATAAATGAGACACCTCTGCCTGCCTCTATACCAGGAATCCAGGCATTTCTCTTCTCCGGGTAAAACTCCCAGCCTGCCTGAGGCAGTGTCCTTGCTCCTCATTGCATTTCAGTTGGCACCATTGGCTGAGCTTCTGTGGGGTCTGGAGAAGAAAGTGGTGAAAGCCCCCATACTCCCCCCCAACTGGGGAAAGCTGCATTTTAATTACCCCTCCCTTTTCCTCCCTCTTTTTCTACATGAGAAATCCCTGCTCCCCAATGAACTCCCAGGACCAAAGGCCTTTGCCTTGCCTATCTGGTTTACTGCAGAACCCCAAGCTTTTGGCTCAAAGCTACTAGGTGCTTGATAGTAACTGAATGACCGGAAGTCAGAATAAACACAATCTTTGAGTGAAGCTGGGAACACTCATGCTTACTTTATGGAGATGTTCAGAAATACACAGTTGTCTGGTCAAGTCTGCCCCAGATAAAATCCTGGTGCTCAGAGGATGATGCAGGAGAATGGTGAGTTTGAGAACAGCCTGGACTATGTCCTGTGTTAAAAAACCAGGAAGAGGGGGAAAGAGAGGGCCAGGGGGAGGGGATAAGGAGAAGAGAGGAGGGGAGGAATCTCTCTATATTGTCAAAGAAAATCCTCACTGATCCCTTTCCCACAAGGGCGTGATTTGATTCCTGATCTCTTTGGCGTGTGTTTGCCCACTGGGCCAGTGTTTATTGAGCGGCTCTTCTGAATTGGACACGTATCCCATGCTGGGGAGACAAGCCCTACCGACAGGACTCCCTCTCCACCCTTAAGCCCCTTCCTGTCCATCCCCACCACACAGTTCAGGGCCTTCCAGCCTTCCTTGTCCTGTATTTGGGTCTATTTTGAGGCTGCTGGGTTAAGGGAGGGAGAAGATCTAACCTCTAGCCTCTGCCTGCTGCCTATCCCCAAGTCTCCTCAACCCCACCCCAGGGATCTGTCCCCACCAACCTAGGCACTGGTCTCAGACAGGTTATACAACTCAGAGCATCTGTCCATTGTGTCTCCCGGAACAGCCTTAAACCTTGCTGTTTCACCTCTGCCCCCGGGATCACTGCCCAAGGGCACCCTGCAGAGCCTACCACGCTTGGGCCTGCAGCGCCCTTGCCCCTCGGTGCCGGTGGCGGCGGGAGCTGCCAGCTTTTTGGAATTCCTAATCGCTCCTGGCCCCGGTGATTGGCTGTTCAGCTCTGACCCCACTTGGGCTGCCGCCTGGTTGGATAAAAAGGGAATCTCCTTGGGGCTCCAGAGCATTAGAACCGGAGGGGGCACCTGGGACCAACTTCGCAAAGCGGGGAGCCCGGCGGGGGGGTTGGGGGAGCAAAAGACCCGCGGCCTCAGCCCCTCCAAAGAACCGGGAGATGACGGGGAAAGCGGGGGAAGCGCTGAGCAAGCCCAAATCCGAGACAGTGGCCAAGAGTACCTCGGGGGGCGCCCCGGCCAGGTGCACAGGGTTCGGCATCCAGGAGATCCTAGGCTTGAACAAGGAGCCTCCCAGCTCCCACCCGCGGGCTGCCCTCGACGGCCTGGCCCCCGGGCACTTGCTGGCTGCGCGCTCGGTGCTCAGCCCAGCAGGAGTGGGCGGCATGGGGCTGCTGGGGCCCGGGGGGCTTCCTGGCTTCTATGCGCAGCCCACCTTCCTGGAAGTGCTGTCCGATCCGCAGAGCGTCCACTTGCAGCCACTAGGCAGAGCGTCGGGGCCGCTGGACACCAGCCAGACGGCCAGCTCGGGTAGGTGAGGGCGAGGCTGCTCGCCTGCCAGACAGCTTGGGAGAGCCGCAGCCCCGTGCCGTCGGCTGTCGCCTGTGGGCCCCGACGTCCCCCGGGAGGAAAAGTTCGTGCAGGCCAAGGGATCTCAGCCCAGCCTGGAGTCGGCGGCGGGCCCCGGACTCCGAGGATTTTTCAGCCTCGGCTTGTCGGATCCTTGTTCAGTTTTGGTGACTTAGTGTCCGGCCCTGCTCGATCTCATCTCTGGGTTGGGGCCCCAGTGGATGCTGGGCTCGGGGTGGCTGGATCCTTGTCGCAGCATTTCCCAGGGAGCTGGAGAGCCCCAGCTCCGCTGCTCCACTGCTGCCCGGGGCTCAGGGAGGACCTGCGCCCCTAAAGCCCGAAGCTGCTGTGAGCGCTGGCGGGACAGGAAAGAGGGCGGCCCTGGCTCATATCCCTGTGTCCAAAGTTGTCTTTTTTTCCCTCCCTGCTTCTCCGTTCCAAACCCTTGTTTTGCTCAGTTGAGTTTCGATTTCCTCCCACTACCAACTGGGAAAATTAAAAACATCACTGCAGCCAAAGGGCAGCCATCAGATCCAACCTAAGCGACGCTGTGTATAGCATCCTGATTTTTCTCAGGCTCGAGGACCCTTGATAGGCTCCCCTCACCCTCGCACCCTCTCAGGGCCACTTTCCTGACGGTGTGTTCTAGCTCATTGGCTCTTAGTAATTCCCCAGATTTTTCATGCCATTTTAAAATTATATATTAAATTTAGAAGGACAACGAAAAAGTGGTTCATAGTAGGCCCTCCGACCTCAAACAGAAAAACATTTGTGGGTGCCACGAAAGAGACAGCGAACCCGCAGTCTCCAGATCTTTTCAGAACCCCAGCTCACCTGGAACAAGCCTTTACTCCTTGGGTCAACTTTTGGATCTGGGATGTGGGCGCTGTTGGTGCAGGGCAGAGCTCAGGAGCACCGCCCCGGGGTCCCGCAGCCTCATCCCCCACATCCCTGCCTGTCAGCGCCTGGGCCTTGGCCTCTCTTGCAACGAAATTTGTTCAAAATCTCTGGTTTCGGGCGCAGACGTAGGGAAGACGGTCAGCCTGGGCTTAGGGTGGGGACGGTCGCCCGGCCGCGGGGTCTTTGGTGGAGAGCACAGGCCGCGGGGTTGGAGAGGCTGCCGAAGGTGGGGTCCTCACCGGTGTGCGGCTCTGCGGAGCGCGCTCCCCATTCTGCCTCCTGCCTCTCCGCCCGCTTTTCAGATTCCGAAGATGTTTCCTCCAGTGACCGGAAAATGTCCAAATCGGCTTTAAACCAGACCAAGAAACGCAAGAAGCGGCGACACAGGTAAGGGCCGCAGTCCTCATCTGCTCCCACCCCCAGCCTCCTTGTCCGGGCTGGGTCTCCCAGATTTCGTTCTCTGCGGATCGCAGATGTGAGGGCCTCGGCTGCACCAGGGCAGAGCCACTGGCGTGGTTTGCAGGAGCCGGCCCCGGGCCCTGGCAGGCGGTGAGTGAGGGTGACTGTCAGCCGGAGAGCCGCACCGTTTCGGCTTCCACCTAGTGCTGGAGAGGCATCGGCGGCCCCAGACCCCTGCACCTGCCGACCTCGAGGGGAGCAGATAGGCTCCCACCTCCGGCTGAAGCCAGATCGGTGCCCCTCGGCCCTGCTCTCTTGTGCTACTGAGTTGGTCGCTACCCTGCTGCGAGCCTCAGTTTCCCAGTCTGGAAGATGGGGGAGAAAGAGGACTGTCTGGTTTCACCAGACCGGAGTGGGGTGGACTGCACTGGCATATGGACTAAGGAGAGTTGGCCAGCTCCAGGGCATCCAGCTATTCTTCTAGCCTCCCGGGTCACCATATACCCATACTAATAAGCTGACAAGACACAGATACAAACACACTGTTTCATACACTCTGGGTTTTTTTTTTTAATGTGGAAGAAAAAAAAAGTCTTTAAATAGACGTTGCTTCTCCAAAGTTAAAATTCAATGGGTTTTTCCTAAGAAGTATGCTCCCTTTTCCACCCGCACCCATGGGTGGGGGTAGGGGTTCAACCCTCAATCATTTCAACAGTAACCCGTTCCTAGAGGAAAATCGTTGAGGCGATTTTGAAACAACTAAGGATGAGAGGAACAGAAACTGCTTTTGTGAGCGCTGTTCTCAGGTGCTGTCCCGCACTCCCCAACAGGCCAGTCTCCCCACTTTCCCAACCCAAGTGGAGGCGGCCACAGGGACACATCCCCACTGACGTTCTGGCTGGTGGTACTCGTTTTCTCTCCCGGATTTGGTTTCAGCCTCTATATCCTTTCTCTCTCTCTCTCCCTCTCTCCCTCTCTCTCTCTCTCTCTCTCTGTGTGTGTGTGTGTGTCTTGGTGCTTCTCTGAGTCTTGCATCCCTGCCTCTCCAAAGGCCATTACTGAGTGTGTGTGTGTGTGTGTGTGTGTGTGTGTTAAACACCTCTTTCCTGACCACAGAATAGGTTTTGGCTTAAGAGAAAGTGAACTTCAGCTTGGGTCTCTCAGGGGGACCTCAGTTCATGCCTTGCAGGCAGCTGCTTGCTTTTAGTTCAGCTGGGTTTATTTTTAAGCTCCTATTTGTTACTCTTGTGTGTGTGGGTTTGATGTGGGGAGTTCACTTACGACATGGTACCTGTACCTGGCAGTCAGAGGATAACTTTGTGGAGTTGACTCCACCTTTTTGCGGGTTCCGGGGAATCTACTCAGGTCCCTAAGGTTGCCCTATGCGTGCTTTTAACTTAATGTCTAGTCATCTCGCCAGCCTAGTTTATTTTAAAAGAAAAAAAAATTTTTATTAGTCCAGTCACTTGTCTTTTTTTAAAAAAAAAGCATTCAACAAATATTAATTAAAACATTTCCTATGCGTTTATGTCCAGCGGGTCTTAAAGGAATCGTCCCCAGATGGGGCATGGTCAATGTGATGGGAGGGCTCTGCTCCTGCTCTGGGGGTGACATTGAGAGCCCTGGAAAGAGCATCCCCCAAACTCAGAGTACTGGGAAGGCATGTGGAAATCTCACTGTGCCACCCACTTGGGAACTAGGTGGCCCTAGCCCCAATCCCATGCCTAAAGTCCCTTACTCTGGTCTTATTTGCCACCCTCTCTGATAGAGAAACATTTTGGGGGCTCTAGTGTATGGAGAGAGGTGGTAGACAGCTCTCCAACATCAGAGAACTGGCTACCCTGTGGTTCTATTTCTGGTGCATGACTGGAGCAGATTATGGGAAGGACAATGGCTGCTGATCACCGTGGAGGGGCGGTGTTAATTAGAAAAACAAAACACACTTCCCTGAGCTTCTGTCATTTGGGGATTTTGAGGAAGAGACCCTGGAATCCTGTGCTGAGAGGTGGGATCCTCTATGCCTCCAGGAAACAAACCAGTTTCAGCAGGACTTGGGGAGTCCAGGGATGCAATGACAGTGGTGACCCGGCTCTGGGAATTTGTTCTTAGGCAAAATGGGCATCCTCTGGCAAGAGTTCCTGGGCTCTGCCTCAGCCAGGGGCAGAGTTTGGGCCACTGGGTGAGGGAAGGGGACCCCCCTGGAGAGTATATGGTCATCAATAGGAGGACTAGCGCTGAGGTAGGAATGGGAGGAAGCTTGGGGAATTTAAGGTTTGCCTTCTCTCTCTCTCTCTCTTTGTCTCTTTCGGTTTTTAGTTTTTAGTTTTAGTTAGTTTGTTTCTTGCACTGAAGTCCGGGCTGGCCTGAATGATGTAGGTCAAGCTGGCCATGAAGGAGCTATGACCCTCCTGCCCCAGCCTCCAGCCCTGGTAGCACAGATCTCCCAGCACCCTCGGCTTTTCTTTCTTGAGTGGGACTCTGCCAGGTACTGGAAGGCCCTGGAGTAACTCTGAATGGCCTACCACCAGGTCCCCTCTTGGGCTTTGACCCGGGCCACACTAGCAGCATGCCTCAGTATCCCTAGCTTTTAAAGGGACTTGCATACTTGATGGTTTGTTTTGATGATCTGTTCAAGGCACTTCAGCAAGTGTCAGGAAACAAATAGAGAGCAGCAGGTCTTCAAAAATCCTGAAGATTTAACTTTTCGCTCTCTTTCTTGTATGTTTTTTTTTTTTTTTTTGAGACAGGGTCTCTCTCACTGTGTAGTCCTGGCTGGCCTGATGTAGACCAGACTGACCTCTAACGCACAGAAATCTGCCTTACCCTCTCTCTGTCTCCCCAGTGCTAAAGGCATCGCCACCACACCCAGCCTATGAATTGGCTTTCTGTGCACTTAAGTATCACCCTTAAGAGAACAGACAAAATAATTTAGAATCAAACTAGTCGTTTCCTATAAAGAGCACAACCTTCCTTTCTCATACATATTTTATAACACCTCTGGAGATATTAAAGTCCATATTAGCACAAGAAATGGGGGTTATATGTGTGCTTTTCCCGTGCACTGGGAGAGGGGGAGGGCACAGTAGAGAGATACTCTATTAATAAACCTTGTGCAGGTCCCAGGGCCCAAATCTCAGAGGATCAAGAAGGGACACGTCACCTTTTACAAGTTGTTTGTAGAAACTGGACCTGTCGCCTTGTGTATGCGGGTGTAAGATAAAGGTCAGGCAAACGCAGTGGACGTGAGATCAAGAAGAGGGTTTGCATCTGTCTGTAAGTGGGTGGTTTATCGTTTACTTTAAACGTGGGGTTATGAACCCCTTAATGTTGGAGGCTTGTTCATCAGCTTTTTTTTTTTTTTTTTGAGACAGGGTCTCTCTACATAGGGCTGTCCTGACACTCACTGTGTAGATCAGACAGAGATGTAGATATGTAGATAGATCTCTGTGAACTCACAGAGATCCCAGGCCGCTGACCCCGAGTGCTGGGATTAAGTGTTCATCAGCTATTTAAAGCAGTTTATATCACAAAATGGGTCAGTGTGAAGTGCTGTGGGTTAGAAGGGGGAATGGGAACCTGAATGGGAACCCTCGCATGCACCTGTGAAGGTGAATCTGTGCGGTGGTTCTGGGCATACAGAGAAAGGGCAGGTTCGGAGGATAGAGGGACAGGGCATCAAGGGCAACGTGTGACGCCATTCTCACCCACAAGCGCTGAAACTTGAGTGACATTTAACTTTAAGGAGGATCTTCAAATTTTTCTTGGGGTGGAGCCCGGGAAGCAGGTGGGCCAAGGCTGAATAAAGCCTTGAGACCTCCATGAGACCTCCTCGTTGGCTTGTGGGGAGGAAGACAGACTGACTAGAATTTTCTTCTTAACACTTTCCCCCTAGAACACTTCCAGAAAGATTCTGAGTGAAATGTCACTGAAGCTGAAGTAATGCCCACCACCAGGCTAATGTGGGATCTCTGCCCTGGGTGTGTGTGTGTGTGTGTGTGTGTGTGTGTGAGAGAGAGAGAGAGAGAGAGAGAGAGAGAGAGAGAGATGTTTGTGACTAAGACACAGGAGAGAAATATTCCATCTTCTTCAAGGCAGGCTGCATCAGTGTCCAGGGCTCTGAGTTCTGATCTTGCTCCCCTAGGACCATCTTTACCTCCTACCAGCTGGAGGAGCTGGAGAAGGCATTCAATGAAGCCCACTACCCAGATGTCTACGCCCGGGAGATGCTGGCCATGAAAACGGAGCTGCCAGAAGACAGGATACAGGTAACCGCTGCCAAGCCCTCCAGCCCCAGAGACATCTGTTCCCCAGGGGCAGATGCTCATGCTCTCACTGTCTACACCCTTCCCTGGAGGTGGAATTATTTGCCAGTGACCTTGTCTTCGGTAAAAAACAGATTATTTAAGTCTATTAAGCTGACAGATATCTGCTGAAGACCCCACCATGTGAGCAGGCTATAGGAGGACAAGAGGCTTGGAGAATACGGTCTGCCTGCTCTTCTACACTGTAGGCTTCCCGTGTTGAGGATGTAGGTCAGTGGTGGAGTACTTTGCCTAGGATGAGTGAGGTTCTAGGTTCTGTTCCCAGCCGCTGCAAAAATCAAACCAAACCCAAAACCCAATCAGCACGCAGCTGGCAGGCTTTCCATAGCACATGATAGAGACTGTGAGGGGGCCTGGTGAGGGGCAGATAGAGCTGGTGGGCGAGCCTATCACAGCACGTGGTTGTTCTAATACCAGAGGAAGCCTGGGTGGCTGAGAAGGGGAAACTGACTTTCGCCTGGTCATTGGCCCTGGTGGGCTTCTCCTCTCTTCTCATCACGAACATTGCCCTTCACTCCCTATTCCCCGACCCTGCATCCAGCTGTAGCTCTGTGCTCTATGTGGCCAGGCAGCTGTTATCCCTCCCCACAGCTCCTGTTCTGTGCTTCCTCCTGGTCTGGCCCAGAAGGTGGTTGGGTACATAAGCCCTCTAGTGGGACTCACAAGCCGGACAGTTGTGTGGCATAACCAGTCACTTTCCTGGACTGATGTGCCCTCCCTTGGTAGGAGTGGAAGAGGAGGAGGGCTTTCCAGCCACAACACCTTCCCCAGCCCGGAAACCCCAGGATATGGGCACTTCATGAGGCCAGAGAATTGAGCGGGATGGGTGGGTCGTTTCCTGAAGATCTGATTCCAGTGAGATCTCAGCCTTAAATGAAAGCTGCTCCGGAATGGTCCAGAGAGTGGATTCCTGCTGCTACAGAACTGGCAGGGGTGGGGGCAGGCAGGTCCTGACTTCTTGATGCTGTTGCCTGTCTCCCCTGGAGGGTCTTCCTGTCACCCTGTGCTTGGCGGAGGGGAGCATCCCCAGCGTACTAGAGGAGGAAGCAAAGGTTGCTCAGACTCTCTGACTAGAGAACCAGAAAATGGAAACGAGGCCAGGGGCTGTTTTTCCAAACGAGATTTCCTTTCCCTAGAAATTGATTTGGAATTTCAGCTCAAGGCTTTAGACCTTGACACTAACAATAAGCTCAATTATTCATAAGCAGCTTATGCTTATCTGTGGAGACCCGGAACTGTTTATTCTCACCCAGTTGAGTTCTAGTGGGGTGAGCTGGCTGTTGACTCTGGATGCGTGCGACACACGTGTGCACACATGTGCAAGACGGAGGCGGGGTGCTCTGTAAGCCAAGGCCGGGTTTGTCCAGTCATCTTTGGCTTTTATTAACATCGAGCTGGCCATCACGAGGTCATTGTTAACAGGCACGCATTTGCACTGCTCATTGTAAGAAGGAGCCTCTGTGTCTGTCAGTGTGCTGTCTAATGTCTGTTTGGCTGTGCTGCCATAGGCAGGGCTGTTGGAAGCCAGAACTTCTCCTGTAACTGCACTGCAAATGCCCAGCAGGCCCAGGCTAGACTTCATTAAGTCACCCGGAGGCTGTCTATAGGGAGGTGTTGGAAGTCACAGTAACCAGCGCACGGACGGGTATAGAGGAGAAGACATCATTATCTGGGACTGTGAGGGCTGAGTATGGTTGGGTGGATGTCAGAGAGATGAGGCGACTGTGCGCCACATAGCTAAGTGCTGCCCCCTGCAGGCGTTTGTGAGTGATTCAGTAGTTCTGCCCCCAGGCATTTGACCAAGTGGCTTTAGGAAAGGTCTTAACGTGTGTTGGTAACAATTTCAGGCATTTCAGAGAAGTTTTCATGGGCCACAGGCATATAGAGGCAAGGCGAGGTGAAGTAGTAGCTGGTACAGTGGTTCCAGAGCTAGACTCCTGGGCTCAGACACGGCATCTCCCCCCAGAGCCTGCCCCTGTGCAGATGCACCAGGCTGCATGTGAACAGAGCGCACAGTAGTGACGGACTTCTGCCCCTGCTCACTCAGATTTGCTCATCTCTGCTCTCATTAAATCTTGGTGGCAAGTGGCAGGCTAGAGGCCAATAGCCTCCTTTAGAAACGGGGAAATGAAGGCCAGCAGCTTCCTGTGCTCAATAGGTGGTAAGTGGAGGGTGTAAGACTGGAACCAGAGTTTAACCTTAAAACCCATCTTTCCGCCTTGGGCTTCTCGGGTTTAAAGACACTGAAGCCAAATCTGGAAGAACAAAGGTGGTTTGAAGTCAGGAGTAGGGTCTGGGCACGATGATTAGGTGGGGGTAGTGTATCTGAAGATAGACAGCTACTGTTCTAGCACGAACCCTGCCTGGTCCAACATTGGACAGCAGTGTGCTGTGTGTGTGTGTGTGTATGTGTGCGTGTGAATGTGTGTGTATGTGTGTGTGCTGTGTGTGTGTGTGTGTGTGTGTGTGTGAATGTGTGTGTATGTGTGTGTATATGTGTGCGTGTGTATGTGTATGTATGTGTATATGTGTGTGTATGTGTTTGTGTGTATGTGTATGTGTATGTGTATGTGTATGTGTATGTGTGTGTGTATGTGTGTGTGTGAGTGTGTTTGGTGCTAGGGATTGAACCATGCCTCTGTTTGGCAGCACTCTGCCACTAAGCTACACATATCCCTGGCCCTGTGTTTCTTTAGACTTGTCTTTTTTTTAATTTTATGCATTTAACTGTGTGCATGGTGCCTACAGAGGCCAGAGGTGTCAGACCTGGAGTTACAGACACTTGTGAGCTGCCGTGTGGGTGCTGGGAACTGAACCTGGGTCCTCTGCAAGAGCAGCCAGCACTCAACTGCTGAGCCATCTCTACAGCTCCCTTGTCCTCTTTTAAAATATATCATTTTTTCTTTTTTATAATTCAATTTTTGTTTTCAATTTGTGTGTGTGTTTGAGTGTGCTTGTGGTACAGATGTACGTGAGGGTGTGGCACATGCACTCAGGTGTGCTCCGAGACCAGAGGGGGACGTCGGGTGTCCCACCCTAAGGCTCCATATCTTATTCCCTTGGGACAGGCTCCTCCCATAACTATGCTGGTGCCGAACAAGCCTCAGCGGTCCTCCTGCCTCAATCTCCCAAGTGCAGGATTATCGTGAGTGCCGTACCAGGTCTGGTTTTATTCTCTTCATTGTTTACTCTATTTGTTTCGTATCAAACGATACCCTTGTGAGAGAAGGGCAGACATAGCTGGGGGGTGGTGCACAGACAATTTCCCCTCAACCCTCACGGACAGTTTTTTGTTTGTTTTTCAGAGATAAGGTTTCTCTGCTGTAACTCTGGCTGTCCTGGAACTCACTCTGTAGACCAGGCTGGCCTGGAACTCACAGAGATCCACCTGCCTCTGCCTCCCAAGTGTTGGGATTAAAGGCGTGCGCCACCATCACCCAGCAGGTTTTTTAGAATACCCTTGTGGCATCCCTAAACCCATCTATCTTGATTTAGTAGGTCGAAAGTAGAGCCTTGGTGTCTGTTTTAAACCCCTCCAGCTGGTTCTGTGTGCAGTCACTGTAAAAACTCCAAGTCCCAAGCTTAGGGCAGAGCTGTAAGCCGGTTAGCAAAAGTGGAAGGAAGTGTAGTTTGGGGTGACAGAGGTGGGTGAGGGAGGAAATAACTTTTCATGGTTGACAGAAGGATACCCGCTTGCAGACGCCTGAAATGCGGGCAGAGCTGCCCCCTAGTGGGCATCAGAGTCATACAAACTTGATCTTTGTTTTGTTAAGCCTGCTGACTATGGTGTCAGAAGTGTAACGTGCACTGAGGAGGCTGAGGTAGAAAACTTGCTTTATGTAGAGTGACTACCGTGAGTTAGAGACCACCCATGGCTGCACACCACATCTCTAAAAACCATAAAAATGTGTGGTGTCACACAACCTAATTCCATAGCTCAGAGGAGAGGCAGGTGGATCTCTGGGGGTTCCAGACCAGCCTGGTCTACATAAAAAATAACAGGTCAGTCATGGCTGTATGGTTAGACTCTGTCTCCAATTTTAAAAAAAGAGGCTGGGTAGTGATGGTGCACACCTTCGATCCCAGCATTCAGAGCGTTTGGGAGGCAAAGGCAGGTGGGTGTCTTGAGTTCGAGGAGTTCCAGGACAGCCAGGGCTACACAGAGAAACGCTGACTAAAAGAAAAAAAAGCAAGGGTGTTGGAGAGAGAGCTCAGTGGTTAAGAGCGCTAGCTGCTCTTGCAGAGGACCCAGGTTCAGCTCCCAGCACTGACATGGCAGATCACAACTGTCTGTAACTCCAGTTCCAGGGACCCACCACCCTCACACCAATTCACATAAAATAAAATTAAATAAATTATTAAAAGCAAAAACAACACTAGGTGGTGGTGGCACATGCCTTTAATCCCAGCACTAGGAAGGCAGAGGCAGGCAGACCTCTGAGTTCAAGGCCAGCCTGGTCTACAGAGTGAGTTCCAGGACAGCCAGAGTTGTAATAGAGAAACCTTGTCTTGAAAACAAATGAACAAACAGCAACAACAACAAACCAAAAAAGAAAGAGAGGAAGAGAAGAAAAGAAAAAAGAAAGCTAAAACAAAACCAAAACCAAATAATAAAGTAAAAGAGTTCAAGGCTAGTCTGAGCTACACGAGACCCTATCTCAAAACAAATTAACCCCTACGCACATGCACGCATGCACATGGGCACACACATATATATACACACATGCGCGTGCACACGCGCACACACACACATATATACACACGTGCGTGCACACACACGCATGCACACGCATGCACACGCACACACGCACATGCACACACACATATATGCACACACGTGCGTGCACACACACATGCACGCACACATGCACACACACATATATACACACACGTGCGTGCACACGCACACACATATATATACACACACGCACGCACACGCACACACATATATACACACGCATGCACACGCACACACATATATACACACGTGCACACGCACACACATATATATACACACGTGCACACGCGGAGTAGCTGTAGAATGTCAGGTAATGTCGTCAGCTTCTAATCAGAGAGGAGAAAAGAGGCTGGGTGTACATGAAGGATGCTGCCAAGTGGCCATCAAGCCAGATGGACAAGACTGGAAGCCAAACAACTGGGTGCGGTGGTCCACGAGCCAGGCACTCGGGAGGCTGAGGCCAGAAGGTAGAGTTAAAGCCTTGGGTTGGAAATGATGCTCGGTTGGCAGAGGCTTGCCTAATTTGCACAGGTCTGGGTTCAATCCCCAACACCACAGAAACCAGGCCTGGGGCGGGGTGGGGTTGGGGGAGCGTGGTGACTGTAATCCCAGCACTGGGTAGGTGGAGGCAGGATGATGGGAAGTTCAAGGTCATCCTCAGCTACATCAAGAGTTTGAGGCCACCCAGGGATGAGGTGAGACCTAGCCTCAAACAACAAAGATAATAAACCAGGGCTGGAGAGACGGCTCAGCAGTTGAGAGCAGTGGCTGCTCTTCCAGAGGACCTGGTTCAGTTCTCAGCACCCACATACTGGCTCACAGCTGCCTGTTACTCCAGTTTCGGGTGTCCAATCTCCTCTTCTGGTATCTTCTGACCTTGAGGGATATACCATATCCGTACGTGCAGGCATTCACATGTACACATAAAGAAAGTTAACAAAACAAAGCAGGATTGTTTGGAGCCACCTGGCTTACATAACAAGACCTGGTCTCAGAGAAAAGCAAACCTTGCAGAGTGTGGTCCCTCACGCCTGTAATGGCAGCACTTGGTAGATATAGAGACAGAAGGATCGGGAGTTCAAGATTACCCTCTGTCCACTATCTAGGGAGTTCAAGGCCAACTTGGGCTACCAGAGTCTTATCGAAAACAAAAGGCAAAGCCTGGGTGACAAATATTTGAACAGCATCTATCATGCAAAATGTCGCCTTTAGAGGGGTGATCCAGGAAGCATCCTACAAGGAGCACCGGGCTTGTCCTGTGGGGATGCTAGGCTGGGGCGGCAGGGTGAGACAGAAGGCAAGAAGAGGAGGAGCCATGGGGCACAGCTATAGCTACTGGTGCCGGTCACTTACAAAGGGAGAGGGAGACTTGATACGGTTGCCGGCTGGCCTGCTTGCTGTGTGCGTCCAGGAGAGCATTCCTGTGGTGAGGAGTCCTTTCTCGGGCTGTTCACCTGGGAGGCACAGGGTCGCTCTGCTGGCTGGAGAGAAGACTGCTACACTAGCTGCTGACAGAGGCCACCTGAATGCCAGGCATTCCCCACTCTTTTATTTAATTTTCCCAACAAGCTTTGTCAGTAGGTGGTAACATAGAGCAAAGGAGAAGCGGTAAGGTCTAGGAGGTGAGGTTATGTGCATTGGCCTCAGTGGCAGCCGCAGACAGAGCAGTAATCTCCAACGCAGACGCCAAGTATCTGAACCAGTTCTGGTCAAGACAGGTTTTGCAGGTTTCCTGGTGTTTGAGCCTGGACTCTATTGGAAATGTAGAGTTTCAGTACCATTTGTTTGGATCTCCAGATGACAAGAAGGGGAACTAGAGGCTGTCTGCATTAAAACAGAACCAGAGCCGGGGAAATGGCTCAGCAGTTAAGAGCATTTACTTTCGCAAGAAAGCCTGGGTTTGGTTCTAAAAGTCACATCAGATGGCTCTCAACCGCCTGTAACTTCTGTTCCAGAGAATCTTCTTCTGGCCTCTGTAGACATCTGCATTCAGGCACCTGCATGCACACAGTGCATGTGTAGACCAGCAGGCACACACACATACACATACATTTCAAAAGAAAATAAAAAGGGGAGCTAGAGAGATGGCTCAGTGTTAAGAGCATTGACTGCTCTTTCAGAGGTCCTGGGTTCAATTCCTAGTACCCACATGGCGGCTCAAGACTGTAACTCCAGATCCAGTGAATCCAACTCTCTCACATTCAGGCCAAACACCGAAAAAAAGAAGAAGAAGAAGAAAAAAAAAGCCTTAGGGTTGGATTGAGGCCCAGGTTTCATCCCTGCAAGGGGCAGGGAGATGAAATCCAGAAGTTAGTTAGCTCTTGCCTTTTACTGTGATTTGTGAGTCCAGCCTTGCTAGAGGACAAGTATGGGAGGCCGGAGGGGCAGGTGAGGCCATTGACTAGCCTGCTCTTTGGGCGGAGTCCCATTGATTCACTGCATCTCCTTTGAAGTAATAATAGCTGGCAATAATTGAGCACCGTCTGTATGACACGCACTGATTTTAGACACCTTCGCTTATTTCATTTAATCTCCAAAAAACCCCAAAACGTAGGCACAACTGTCCTGCGTTACTTGAGGGGTGTTAGTTCTAGCCTTTCTCCTCCAGAGTGCTTAAGTCCCTTGTATAAGGTAACAGGGATGGTGAGCAGTAGTGGCAGAGCGCCTGCCTACTAGGTGTAAATCTCTGGGTTCTATTTATTACCATGGGGGAAAAAAGCACAGAATTCGTACATAATGTGTGCACGTCCTCATGTATACTTTACGTCGCCTGTTGATTGTATCCATTTGGTGTAAATTCTATGTAAATAGTTGCTCCCCTGTGCTGCTTTGCGAATAAGGGCACACAAAGAGCATCTGTAGGGCTCGGCAGGGGGTCAGTGAGGACTGTTTGCTGTGCAGTAAATCTAAGGACCTGAGTTCTGATCCCCAGTACCATATGAAAAGCCAGGCATGATCCTAGTTTTGAGAGGTGAAGGGGGGGTGGGGGTAAGGGTGGGGGGGTGGGGGTGAGGGTGGGGATGGGGGTGGTATAGAGTTCATTGGCCAGCTAGTTTAGCCAATCAGCGAGCTCCAGATTCAGCTCTTTGTCTCAAAAACTAAGCTGGAGAGGAAGAGACCTGACATAGGCCTGTTGGCCGCCCCCATGAGGATACATGGGTGCTTGCACATGAGAGCATGCGCACGCACGTGTGTGTGCGCACACACACACGCACACACACACACTTATCTGTATATTTTTTTCAAACATTTTTGACCATGGTTGTTGAGCCCACTGACATAGACACAGAAGGCCAAGTGCATTATTTGTTTGAAGACCCTCAGATCATACAACAGCTTTTCAGTTCTGATTGCTTTTGGCTGAGATCATTATAGTGATTAGAAAACAACATTTTAAATTAATTTTATTTATGTGTATGGGTGTTTTGCCTACATGTATATCTGTGCACACATGTGGGCCTGGTGCCAACAGAGGCCAGAAGAGGGTTCTGGATCCCCTAGAACTGAAGTTACAGACAGTTGTGAGCCACCATGTGGGTGCTGGGAAGGGAACCTGGGTCTCCTGGAAAAGCAGGCTGTGCTCTTAATGTCTGAATCATGTCTGCCTTCCAAGTGCTGGGATTAAAGGTGTGCACCACCACCGCCCGGCCCAAGCGTGGTGACATAAGCTCTGCACGCATACTGTTGCTTCCAGCAAGACAAGAGAAGGGGAACTATGAAAATGGTCCAGGAATCCTTGTCCATTTCCCTCCAAGGCAGTCGTGGTTTTGCTGCCAGCTGCCCTAAAGCAAAAAATCGTTTTGGCTGTCCAGGTTTCCTCCATAAACTGGAGCAGCATCTGGTCTTCACAGAGAGCCAGGCATTCCAGGAACTCATAATTGAGGGTCTGGGTTCGAGCCACCAGCTGGCAGCATGACCCCCTGGGAGAATGTCACGGGCAGAAGCTGCTCTCCACACCAGTGATTCATTCGCCACAGAAGATCTAAAAAAGGGGAGTTCTGATTATGAATCCAGAAGAGATCTGCAAGCCTGCATCCCTTCTTTAGTTCTTCAAATGTTCTTTCCCCCTGACAGTGCTGTCCCGTCTCCAGCCTTCCGGGATCCCGGGAGCAGCCAGGGGAATATACCTCCTACAGAGGTCACCATCTATTCCACATTGTGTTGTCTGAGGGGTTGAGGAATCCAGAAGTCACCTGTGCAGATTGGTCCTTTTAGAGTTTGCTTCTGTTGGGAGAAGGTAGTTTGAAACAAGTAAGTAGGTACTTTGCAGAGCGGACCAAGTGTCAATAGGAGGGAGATGGAACAAGACTAACCTCAGACAAGCCTCATGTCCAGATAGGGCAGAGAGCAGGGCAGACACCCTGGAGAACAGGCAGACAGCCTTGGGGAGGACCTAAACACAGAGTGAGGCTGAAGCGGGACAAGTAGGCCATCTTCATGGCTCACAACTCTGTTGCACGGAGGACAGCCACCTAGTGGCCAGCATTTTATATGAATTCTTTTCCCCTGGCAATTTCCCAAAGCTTGGAGTACCAGAAGGAGGTCTTGTGTCTCTGCTCTTGGCTCCCCAGATCTAAACAAGAACTGCAGATTCTAATTGGTGATGTCTGGCAAAAATATGGCTCTCTGGCAGATGCCACCACCAGGGAGGGTCCAGTGGTGGATTTCTAAAGATTTGGGTCCCTGCGAGGGTGGGGAGAATCACAGCTTCTGAGGCAGTGACATTACCGTTTTTATTTTATTTTTATTACTTTAGAGAGTCTCACTATGTAGCCATGGCTGGCCTGGAACTCACTATGTAGGTCAGGATGGGCTGGAACTCACAGAGTTTCTTTCTCCCCAGTGCTAGGGTTAAAGGCATGTACTACTGCATCCGGCTCTTTCCTTTTTTAGAGGCTCCTGGTTGTTTGCAAAGGAAGAGATCCTCAAACATGCCTGTATGGTTTAACTTAAAGGTGTTGTGAAAGGTGCAGTCTTTCCCAGTGGCGCACCTAACTGGATGGGTAGCGCCAGGAGCGCCCCCTGCTGGGCATGACTGGCCCTACTCCCGACTACTGACGCTAAGACGATCAGCTCTCTTCGCGCCACCTGGCGGCGATGGCAGGAAGTGCCAGTGAGCGCGGCCTCCGGAGCACCGCGTCCGAGCCTTGGCTCTCGGGCGCCCAGGCAGCAAAGGGTTAAGCTGTCAGCGGCGCGAAGTTAAACAGGTGTCAAAGGCGCCCCATATATCTGCAGATTGAAATCAAATTCTTTGCCGTATAAAAAGATAAATTACCCAGGCGCTGCCGCGCGTCCCACTCATCACGCCAGCGCCAGACGGCAAGCAATTTTTTTTTTTAATGTGCTAACGACCTAATCAGGCAATCAAGTCGGAGAAGATTGCAGAGTGACCGGGGCAGCCATCTGCCGGCGAGCCCCGCATTCATTTCCGCGCCCCGCACCGGGCGGGGGGCCGGGTAGAGAGCCGTCGAGGTGGAGGGGAGAGAAGAGGGGGGGAAAAATCCTAAACAAATTAACACCCAATTTTCCCCGTCTAATTAGTTAAATGAGAAGTGTTTGGGGTCCCCGGGGAGGGGGAGCAGCTCGCGGTGAGGCGATCGCTGCCTCCCCAGCATTAATTAGTGCGGGTCAATGCCGCTGCTCCCGGGAGAGAAGCCGCTTTAATTTCCCGTGATATTTCAGTGCCTGAGGCCCATCGATTCAAACTGAAATTAACTTATTTTTCAATCAGCCTAGGGCTGCCCCTGGGGGTGACTCTTCTTTTGCCGCCTCCTGAATAGAGCTGGAGCAATTTTTCATCAAAAGCTGATACCTTGGCCGCCCAGGGCGGGGGAGGGGCCCGCAGGGAAGGGCGGGGGGCGCCAGAAGCAAGCGGATGGAAAGCGCCCAGGAAACTGGTTTTCTGTTCCTAGCTTCTTACCCGGCCATCAAGATGGGACCAGACGCACCTAGGGCCTTCCAGGTCCACCAGTTTCCCCGAGGGCACCGGCCTCCCTCAAGGTCAAGGCTGGGGAAACCATGGGCTCTGTCAGCAACGGGTCTCAGGAAGGTTGCTTGGGGGAGGAGACATCCTGATCCCCTGAGTAGGGCAGGCTGGGTGTGGCTCAGTGATAGAGCTACCGGTGGGTAAGCCCGTGGGTTCCATCCCCAGCACTATGGAAGATGATGGTGATGGTGATGATGGTGGTGGTGACTGTGGGGGTGGTGGTGGTGGTGATGCAGTTGCAGACCCCCCAGGGGACCCCAGTGTCATTCAGATTCAGCCCGTACCAATCAAATCAGGGGCCAAATATGCAATCTCTAGGGTGTCACCTACCAAGCTCTCCCCTAGGTCTCTACTCTTCTCTGCCCTAACACTCTGGAGGGTGTCATGTTCCTTACCTGACCCAGGAATGTCACCTACCTCTCCAAAATTCCATTCAAAGTTAAGCCTGGAATGGTGGGCAGCAAAAGATGTGGGGGCTATGGTGACTCAGTTGGGAGAGATCAGGAAAAGGTGGCAGATAGCACCCAAGGAGAGTTGGCTACCTGCTGCCAGGCTGACTACCAGGCACCTGGAGGGTGATGTCTCCAAGAGCACACATTGTCCTGGGCTCCACGGTCTCACACGCTTGGACTTTTCCTGGGCTGTGCAGAGATCAGGGCCAGGGAATTTGCTCTTTAAAAAAAAAAATTCTTACTTCATTGTGCATGTGCGGGTGGGTATTTTGCCTGTGTGTATCTCTGCACTTCTTGTTTGCCTGGTACCTGCAGAGGCCAGAAGAGGGTGTCAGACCCCTAGAACTGGAGTTACAGAAGGCTGTGAACTCATGTGGGTGCTGGGACTCAAACTTGGGTTTTCTGGAATAACAGCCATTGTTCCTAACCACTGAGCCATCTCTCCAGCCCCTGGAATTTGTCCTTTTGCAAACCAGAGGATCTGTTACAGGCATGGTCTGTGGGTTGGATAGCTATGAATGTAGCCCAACACAAAATTGCAAATTACAACATGATAGCCACCATGGTAGCCAGCCCCGAGTCTGAGGTATCTCAGGGGCTCCGTTGTGGCAGGGGATCTGGGCTAAGAACAGCTCTGACCGTTTCTCTGCTCTGTCAGGTGTGGTTCCAGAACCGCAGAGCCAAGTGGAGGAAGAGAGAGAAATGCTGGGGTCGGAGCAGCGTCATGGCCGAGTACGGGCTCTACGGGGCCATGGTGCGGCACTCCATCCCACTCCCCGAGTCCATCCTCAAGTCTGCCAAGGATGGCATCATGGACTCCTGTGCCCCGTGGCTACTGGGTAAGAGCCCGCACCCTCGTTGGGGCCCTGCCCCTGTGGTGAGGAGAACAGGCTCCGTGGGGGAGGGAACTGAACACTGGGTAGGGAGACCCAATGGGAGTGCGATCTTCCAGGCAGGCCATCCTGAGGCCTCTGAGGCCTCTGAGGCCATCTTGGCACCTGCCTACAGGTGTTAGGACGCCCACCCTGCAGTCGCTGGCCTCTTCAGTTCTGTGTGGAGGACGTGGCCTTGCCCTGGAGTCTGTCCTCCTTTCTCCCTGACGAGAGATTATAATGAATGAAATACCCTCCCCCTTGTGGGTTGAGGGGATTCCTGTGTCCCTTTGGCCACTGTCTCCAGCCTTGCCCAAGAACTTCTTGGCCCTGAACCTCCCCATCTGCCATCTCCATCTCCTGCCACCCAGGCCAGTGATAACAGCATCAGGTTATCTTGGGGTCCTAAGACCTGGGATCCGACGACAAAGGGATAGGGGAGATGTCCCAAAGGGGCAGGAGAGGTTGGGGGTGCTCAAGCCCAAGGGTTTGTTGTAGAGAATTCCACTGAAGGCCTGGTCCCCCTGGCTGTTGGCCTGAAATCCTACCCCCGCAGGCCACCCTCCCTTCCCCTGGCCCTGGTCCAGTTGTGGGACTTGACTGTGGTGTGTGAAGCAAGGCTTTCTGCTCCTCCTTAATTCTGGCCTCTCTCTATCTTTGCTGTTTTCAGTTCAAGATGGCTTTCCCAGGCGCTTTTCTAAACCCGAATACCAACAATTCTTTCTAGGGATGCACAAAAAGTCGCTGGAGGCAGCAGCTGAGTCGGGAAGGAAGCCCGAGGTGGAACGCCAGGTCCTGCCCAAGCTGGACAAGATGGAGCAAGAGGAACGGGCCCCGGATGCCCAGGCAGCCATGTCCCAGGAGGAACTGAGGGAGAACAGCATTGCGGCCCTCCGAGCCAAAGCTCAGGAGCACAGCACCAAGGTTCTGGGGACTGTATCCGGGCCTGACAGCCTGGCCAGGAACACTGAGAAGCCGGAAGAGGAAGAAGCCATGGACGAAGACAGGCCAGCAGAGCTCAGCCCACCACAGCTGGAGGACATGGCTTAGGTCCAGGGTGCTGGCGCTGGAGCCCTGAGACTCTGCTCCTCTCAGGGCCTGTGGTACGGGGAATTCTCTCTGAGGCAAGGCCAGGCCTGGCTTCTGCCACTCTTCCCTACACCACAGGCCCTGAATTACCCCATCTACTCTAGGCACAAGCCAGTTCTGGCCATAGCTTTGGACCACGCTGAGCCATCCTGGACCCACTCCTGACTCTAGTATCCTCCTCCTCCTCATCCCAGCATCCCTGCCTCTGAAGCCTTCTTGCTTCCATCCCTTGGTGACGCTTAGCTGTCCAAGCCTACCCCTTTGCTCTCTAGAGCTCTCCTTCCCAGCTCGTCCCCCTTGTGGCCTCCATCAGCCCATGCCTCAGGCCTGCTGCTGTAAGTCCACAGCCTGGCACAGCTGTGACTTGGATAGAGGACCTGCACCCCAGCTTGGGGTCCCGGGCACCCCAGTACTCAGCAGGCCTCTCCCTCTCCATCTGTCCCTCCTAGCAGGCCAGGACCTTGGGTCCTGCTGCGTGAATATATTACTCTGCTGGTCCATGTGTAACCTCTGCATCCTCTGCGCTGTCCACTGATGGCCAGATTCAAGACTTAAACAGGGCAAGTCTTGGACTGAGCCCTTTCCCCACCCTGTCTCATGCCATGCTGTGGATCAACTTCAGGCCCTCCACATGCCCCGCCTGCTATAGGTTCCTCCTTTGCAGAGGTGGACAACATCACATGTGTCAATGTCTAGGCCCTGTACCCTGAGGGAGGGAGCGCTTCTCACCATTGCTGCATTACTGTACCTCTGGGGAACCCAAACCCTTACCCAGATCTCTCACGCCCCGGGGGCCTGTGAATCTGAAGTATTCTGATTTTTTATGCCTATGACTTTGACTTGCTGTTTAAGCTTCCTTCCCTAGAGCTACTTGTAGCCTATTGGTTTACATGTGCCTGCTTTGGAGAAACCTGGTGCAGCTTGAAAGCCACAGAGCTGGCCCCACCTTAACCTAGACCTGCAGGGATAAGCTTAAAGCGGGCCTGGGCTAAGCATATTTATCAAGGATGCAGAACAAGGGAGGTACAGGGGGAAACTCAAAGGAAAACAAGCAGGCGGACATTGAAAAACCTACATAAGCTTCAGGTACCCATAGCTCAGTGACAGCCATATGCCCAGAAGCATGCCCATAGTAAGGGACTGTGTTGGACCGAGGGACTTTTGCCAGCGAGGAGTAGAGCTGTCCATACTGAGGGTCTCTCTGCAGATGCCCCTCCCACCTGTCTTTACATCTGTAATGGGGGTACACAGCCTTATGGAATCCTCTGCTTCTGGATTCCCGGGCAACCCAAGACCCCCCCTTCCATCCCGTGAAGTTAGGCATCCCACCCACCTCTGCAGGGACTACTTCACAAGAAAGGCTCGAGACAGTGAGTCGTGGTTTTAATTCTGTTTTGACGATTGATTTCTTCTTCATTCTGTTCACGGAACTCCCCCACTTCCAAGTTCTTGTCTCTTTTGGGTTGACGCTAGCCCTGCCTCTTCTGCTGGATTCCAGCCCTGGTGTGTAAATAGTGTATATAGCACGAGACAGAAGAGACTGGATACCGAGGTGTTTGAAACACGGACCTGTGGTAACTTTTAGGTATTCAAAGCATAATTTCTGTGCCATTTTCTGTAAAGACACAAGTAAGAATAAAATTCATGCAAAGACTGCTGGGAATGGCCCAGGTGCCGGCTCTGGGTGGGGTCAGTTGCTTGAAGCCTGGGCAGATGGCATAAAAAGTAAATCTGCCAAGAGTTTCAGGGCCAACCTAGGTTCCTTCTTTCAAAATTACTCCAGACTTCCAAAGGGCATGGTGGTAAATGCCTTCAATCCCAGCACTCGGGAGGCAGAGGCAGGTGGACCTCTGAGTTCAAGGACAGCCTGGTCTACAGAGTGAGTTCCAGCACAGCCGGGACTATACACAGAGAGACCCTGTTTCCAAAAAAAAAAAAAGAAAGAAAGAAAAAAGAAAAAAGCAGAGCAAAGGAATAATTGGCCCGTCTCAATGTGAGCCCAAACCACATAACCACATTTGACACTGTGTAGTGGGGACCATACTCCACTGCAAGCCCAATCTCAGGCTCCTGCTAGTCCCCACACAGGAAGGATCATTAATTTTCCCTCTGGTACTTCTTTCTGTTTCTCCGGAGACACCCACAGTCCTCAGCTTCTCTTCATTTAGTGCACACTTGTGTGCTTGCTTGCCTCACCTTCAACCTACACAATAGCACATAGGAAAGGTTAATGCATCCGGAACTGACAGGTGATGCTAAGCTGCCAAAGAGGAACGGAGATCAGAGAGATGACTCAGCCGTTGAAAGTGCTTGCTGCCCAATCCTAAGGACCAGAGTTCAGATGCCAGTACCCACATGACAAGCCAGGTGTCCTGAAAAATGCCTGTAGTTCCAGCTCTGAGGGATTTGACTCTCTCTTCTGACCCCTGTGCCCAGGGGTGTAGGTGCTCCCACGTACACACGCACACGCGTGCACACACATGCACACACTCAGACATACATACACATGCACACACGCAATCATCTTTAAAAGAGGAGGAGAGAATGAGGAAGAAACAGCTCCCAGAAGGTGCATGAAATTGCCTGTAGACAGCTGTGATCCGAAACCTGATGATGTCTTGGGTGGAATTACAAGATGAGAGAGCTCAGCGAGCAGACTAGATAGGTGGCATTCGGGTTCAAGAAATCTCATGAGATTGTTCCAAATTGGCTCAAGCCTCGGAACTCCCAGGCAGAAGAGATTGCTGGCAGTCCATCAAGATGAATGACAGGAGGTAGAAGTCCTTATACCCCATCCGACTCAGATATAATCCTCCCCAGCCTGGAGCCTGTGGTAACCAGCAGCTCCTATGTGTGAAGGGACAAAACTTAGTCCTGCCTGATCTGGCTCCCTGTCCAGGGCAGGCCTCTGCTGTACTCACCATGCCTTAGTCTAGGAAGACCCTCGGCTCTTCCTACCCATGCTGCCACACCTCAGTCTTGGCCCTTAGTCAGGGCCTCCAATCTGTCGCAAGCCCGACACATTCTGGCATTTTCCCTGTCACGGTGTAATTTTTAATTTTCAAGTCTATCTTCTCCACCAGATTGATTTCCTTAAAGATAGAGCCTATCTCTGATTTATCCTTATATCCCAGGACCCACCCAAGGGCCTGCCACTCAACCATTGCTAAATGAATGGATGGATAAATAAATGAGTGGCTGCATGTTCCATCTATAACTTATTCATCAGTAGTTTAACAAGATTTATTGAGTGTCTAATGTATATGGGCTCTAATATATATCAGCATCTGGCGTGTATCAGCGGGGCCACAGGGGTAGGCAAAACAGTCCTGGGTGCCTGTTCTTATGGAACCGTTCTTACAGTTAGGGGAGGAGAGATGTGATTCTGGTAATCACACGAGTGAACGTAAAATAGCAAAGGTCCTAAGGCCTTGGAAGCGCAGTGACCTGACCATCTGGGGACCAGAGTCAAGGTGCTTTACCTCTGAGCCTCTTGTCCATCTGCTCTCACAGTTCTGGAAAAAAGAAGAAAGGTAATGGGAAGAGCCCCACAAGACCACATGCCAACCTGGGGAGAGCCCCACAAGACCACCATGCCAACCTGGGGAGAGTCCCACAAGACCACCATGCCAACCTGGGAAGAGCCCCACAAGACCACCATGCCAACCTAGGGAAAGCCCCACAAGACCACCATGCCAACGTGGGTTCCTGAGGTCTGAGGTTACCCTTGGCAGCTGTTCCACCCCTATGTGGATCTGAATGACAGACTACTAAGACACTCAGGATGCTTGGGAGATGTTAGCAATCCTCTTGGACAATCACCTGGTTCTGGGAAGAGGCAGGGGAATGGCTACCAACAATCAACGGGAGGCAGAGGGTTGGCTACTGGTCTCCAGATAATCAATGAGGGAAGAGCTGAGCAAGAAGAGCAGATGACTAGGCCAGATAAGGTCCAGGGCCAGCCCTGTAACTCCACCCCAGCAGGGGTGAAGCCCTGGGGCTGCAGCCCCACTGGCTGCAAGCTTCAGGAAGCACAAGAAAGTAATGAACAGGTCAGGAGGGATTGATGAGGGCTGTTCTGGCTGTTGCCCAGGCCTGGCAGGAAGAGATGAGGAGGCTAGGGACAGGGGTTCAAGGGATGGGGATGGAAGGGGAGCTCCTGAGGCCAGGGCCTGCAGCTTGGAGAAAGCAACAGTGACAGGAGAGACTCGGTCTGGGTGACCCCTGGGACCTGGTCTCCACTTCATGCTGGCCTCTGCAGCATCCCATGTCCCCTGCACCCCCACCCCACAGTGGCCTTAAGAGTTTTCCTCTTACTCCATGAGAGATGAGATGCTGTCTTCCCAGACACCCCTGGGGGTGCTACACCTGGCTCAACCCTTATGACTAAGGAGGCATACAAACGCCAGGCGGTGGTAATGGGAAATGGAGGGAGAGGTGCTGGGGACTCTGGACTTCAAGTCTCAATTCTTCTGTAAAGCCAGATGTGGTGCTGAACACATGTAACCCAGAACTCAGCAGATGGCATCTTTGAGTTAGGACCGAGTGCCAGATCTGTCCTTTGCCCAGTCTCTAATCCCTAAGTCTCCAATTACCAAGTTAGTCACCTGGTACCCTCTGATCAAAAGCCTGTGACCTCTTTTGTCTGTGGGTCTCCCTGCTGCCCTCTTCACCACCCCTGCCTCTCCTCATGCTGCTCTTTATCCCAGGCAGCAGTGGGTTGTCTGCTTGGCCACAGCTGAGCAGAACCTTCCTTAATTTCCCACTGCAGATCAGTCCCTCTGATGCTGATTGTTCTCATTGACTGGCAGCCCCACCCCCTCCCTACTCCTCTCCTCTGTGCCTGGGACCCCTTCTGTTAATCTCCATGGCTCTGCACTGGCTGAGTTTGGCTGTGTGATGGACCTCAGGGAGTCTCTGCCACAGGAAGGGGTCAGGAATGATGAGGAAGCTGCAAAGGATACAAGCGGTCCTATAGAACATCAGACAGATGTTCTGTGGTATTTTGAAGAACAGCCCCATAGGTTCACATATTTGGATGCTTGGTCCCTATTTGGTTGAATTGTTTCGGAAGGATTATGGGGACCTAACCTCCTCTTGAGGGGCACACCTCTGGGCCAGTGAGATGGATCAATCAAATATTATTTTTCTTTTTTTAAAAAGGTCTCATTCATGTTGGGCATGGTGGCACAAGCCTTTAATACCAGCACTCAGAAGGCAGAGGCAGGCAGATCTCGGAGTTCAAGCCCAGCCTGGTCTAGTGAATTCCAGACTAGCCAAGGCTACATAGTAAGACCCTGTCCCAAAAGAGGGGGAGGGCAGGAGAGTGTGATCAAAATATATTGTGTGAAAATTTTTAATAATTTAATAAAGGTAGTGGAGCATGCCTTTAATCCCAGCACTCGGGAGGAAGAGGCAAGCAGATGAGTTGAAGGCCAGCCTGGTCCACAGAGTGAGTTCCAGGACAGCCAGAGTCACAACAGGGAAACTCTGTCTTGAAAAAAAACAAGAAAATAAAATATTAAGTGTTCCATTTGCTAGCACTGTAACAATATATATGCACACACACAGTCACACCCACACACTCCCATCCCCCCAACCCCACACACATGGAATACAGAAATCTGGCATAAAAAAAAAGACTTTGGGCTCGATAATTTTATTAATTTTATTTTATGCTTTTGGGGTTTGCCTATTTAATTTATAGGGTCTTATTATGTAACCCAGATAAATCTCAAAGTCACGATGCTCCTGCCTCTGCCACCATCCTTTTGGGATTACAGGTGTGCACCACTACATTGGGCTTAATTTTTCTCTTGTTCCATAATACAGATTTTTTTGTTTGGCGGGGGTGGGTGGGTACAGAAACAAAACAAAACAAAACCTACCAACCTTATTTTAGCTAGAATGGGAAAGGAATTATTTCCTTCTGGGTTGGATAATAAAGACAGCTGGGATGTAGAGAACTTGCCTAGGACTCATAAGGCCCTAGGTTCAGTTCAATGAAACAGACAGACAGACAGAGGGACCCAAGGGCCAGTGGTCAGGTACAGGCCACACTCTGCCCTCTCCAGGCCGTCTGTGGAAGGGGAGGGACACAGGAAATGCCTGGCAGGGGGAGGGCAGGAGAGTGTACCTTCAAGCCCTCAAGGACAAGGCTGGAGACTCGATCAAAAAGACCACTCTACAGCAGAGAAAAACTACATTTTAAATGTTTATTCTTTTTTAAAAACTTATAAAATTTAAGTGGTTAATTAAAGTTTTAAAAAAATCCATCACTGTGAAACTTGGACTCAATTTTCCTGAGTCTGACAGCCTTCCCACCCTGATCCTCCGTTTCTTACAGTTCAGTTTCTGCCCAGCAAACATCATCTGAAGTAATTTGTAAGAAGTCATGGGAGCAGCGCTGGGCACAGGGCTGCTGCGGTTCCTACGCAGGACCTTCCAGCACCTTCCAGCCTCATCAGCCTTCCTGCCTGCCCCGGGCGCCGCAGGCCTCCTCAGAGCTTGGCTGTCCTGGTGTGTTCGATGCTTGGCTTCATTCCATTTTGATTCTAGTCAGTTCCCACCTTCCCTCTCCACACAGTTTCAGAACCCAGGAGTGAAACTGCAAGAGATCATTATCCCTGAGGCTGGACAGATGCCGGAGCAGTCACCCCGCTCTCCATGCCACCTGATGTGTGTTGTAGGGACTTCTGGTTCTGGCTAGGCCCTGCCTTTGGGTTCTTCCTCCTCCTCAGGCATCCTTGTGACACACATACCTTCTCAAGGCTGGGCCGATGTCCCACACTGATAAATGTCATCCCCAGTTGTTGGCCAATGCGGTAGAGCTCACTCTCCACTTCCTCTGTCAGGGCACTGGTGGCTTCATCAAGCACTGGTGGCAAAGGATCACAGACCTGCCCTGACTCTCTCTGTCCCTCTTCCAACCCATATTCACCCTGGGGTGTGGAGGACTGACCCTGGCTTATAGGGTCCCTCCAAGGGAGCCATGTCAGGCTAGAGAATACACACATGAGCATCGCCCAGGTCTCTCAGCTGCCTACAGATAAATACCACTGCTCCCATGCCTGTACAATCCAGGACTCCCAGCTCGCCTAAGGCTGTGTCATCACAAAAGTCCATACCTGCCACATACACATCGGCCTGCCATGCACAGCTCAGGGGATGCCTGGTCATCTGCGCATAACCCGAAGAGCTATAACCACAACCCCTCTAACTGAGGCAGCTACGGCAAGAAGTTTAATAATGGGTGTTTACGTTCCCAGAACTATGCCAAGGTGCCAAGCGCTGCTCATCACAGGTAGGGGATGCAGGGATGCCCAGCCATGTACAGGTGTGCACAGTGGATTTGAACACAGTGTGTGAACAGGTGTGCATGGGTAGATGTGAACACACAGTGTGTGTACAGGTGTGCACAGGTGGATGTGAACACACAGTGTGTGTACAGGTATGCACGGGTGGATGTGAACACACTCTGAGTACCTGTGAGCACACACAGCGCCTGGCAGGTGCCCCCACAGTGTGCACCTCACCTGCATATTTTGGCTGCAGGTAGAAGAGGCGGGCGAAGGACAGTCTTTGCATCTCCCCTGGAGATAGGACATCATACCTAGAAAAGGCAATGAGAAGTGAGCCCAGAAAGGAGGTGACAGCTTGACTTTTGCCAAGAATAAGTCTTAAAAGATGGAAGTTCACTGCAGAGGTTGGCCCCCGGACAGAAGCCCTCACCCTTAGCCACATGATAGGCGAGGCCCAAACTATACCCGAGGTAAGATTCTGAACTTGTGGACCAGCCCAACACCTGGCTGATGGGGTCAGGAGACATTCTAACCCTTTACGTGGCTGCTGGGACCCACTGTCTTCACGGGGGAGCTGCTTGGAATGGCTCGTTCTTACCAGTTCCAATCCACCTGCTGGTCCAGACCTCCTGTCCTTGTTACCAAGCTGGACTGTAACAACAGAGGGCACAAAGACCACACAAGCGTTCACCCCTGTTTTCTGCAATCTTAGCTCCCCACCAAACGTTTCTGGGACAGACACCACAGTGGTGTACCAGGGCAGGGGGTATCATCTATACTGTTTGGACTTGCTGGAGTACGGTGACAAGAAAAGGCAGACAGACTCCATCATCTTTAGTATTGTTTTAAAAATCTTCCGCAGAAGTTCTAGATGGCTCAGCAGGTAACGTGCTTGTCACACCAGCCTGGCAACCTGAGCTCGATACCTGGAACCCACTTCGACTTCAAAGTTATCCTCTGACCTCCACATGCACAGCGTGGGATGCACACCTACGCTTTTCACACACACATACACACAATCAACCAATCAAAAGTTAAACAGAAAATGTCTCTGGAGAGCAAGAGCACAGCTCCTTACTGCCTGCACTCTGTCCACAGCTCCCACTGTTTGCAAGTCTTGGATCCAAAGACGGCAGTGGCTCCCGCTGGCCAGCAACTCCCTGTGGCCAGTGCTGTCGGGTAAGCCCGAGTCCCCAGGGCCCCTGTTCCACTCACCAGGCCTGCCAACTCCAAGAACCTCATGATCCTCTCATCGTCAGCAGAACCTGCAGAACAGAGCCATCTTCAGACACTGGGGCCTCGGGCTGGCCAGAATACAAGGCAGGAATCGCGGCGGGGGTGGTTCCCCGGAACAGACCCGACAGAAGGCCCAGTGAAAGGAGCACTTGCTTCCCTTCTCCAGTGGGTGTCTCTCCTCAGGAAAGGAAGACAGGGCAAGAAGAGGACCCCCAAATAGTGAGAAGTTAAAGGATAAGACCCAACCTGAAACCAGCAGCCTGGCTAGAGACTCTCTAGTGGGCACAGGGAGGCCAGTCAGGCAGAGCAGGGACTGCTCACCTGAGTCGGGGTAGATCTCCTTCAGGGGATATATCACCTGAAAACAAGAGCATCTCTGGCTAGGACAAGTCATGAGACAATTGTGCTGTCTCGCCCCTCAGCATCCGTGGGAACCGCCCACAGAAGAGGCTCCTCCCCGCCTAAGAGTTGGGACACCTGCTTGAGGGTCCAGGAGGAGAGATTCAGATGTAACCGGCAGGTCGACGGTAACCTTCGGAAGTGTGTTTGGGAAGCAAGAGTCTTGGAGTTTTTTGAGGGCTCACGCTAGTGCCAACTAACACAGGGGTAGCTGGCTGGCCACCCCAGGAGGCAACTCTGGGTTCAGTCCATAGATGCTGCAGAGGATGTTCTCAGAGTTCCTGGGCATGGGTACTTCATTGCCCCAACCCCCTGGGGCCTAAGGCCTGTACCACTGTTAGAAGTCAGAGGTAAGTGGGTGGCGTAAGGCTGAAGGAGTGGGCTGTGGCCCTGCTGACCTGCTCCCGAAGTGTTCCGTCAGTGAAGAATGGCTTCTGGGGCAGGAACAGCACCCCGTGGGGCCCAAAATCAGCCAGCATCCGCACTGAGCCTGCAGGGCCCAGAGAAGCCTGCATTGGGAGACCTCGCCGAGAGGGTCACTGCCTCTTCTCTCCGTCTCTCCCTCTTCCTACCTCGCTGCCCACCCAGGGCCAAGGCTGCATGGGAGGCGGGAGGGCCGGCTCACCCTTCGTGCTCTCCCACAGGCCTCCCAGCACCCGCAGCAGGGACGTCTTGCCGGTGCCTGTGTTGCCTGTGATAAGCAGGTTCTCCCCCTCACAGATCTTCAAGCTCAGGTCCCTGACCAGGGGCTTGTCCGAGGAGGGGGCGGAGATGGAGACTCGATCCAGCAGAAAAGCTGTGTCTGATGGCTGTGCTGTTGGCCACCCCGAGGCCCTAGGGCAGAGGAGGCGGGTGGAAGGTCAGGCCACGTGAACAGAACAAGGGAAATGCTCGGCCTAGAGGTATCACCTCTGTCCCAGGGCTTATGCCTTTCAAACTCATTCGCTGATGTCTAACCCCATGCCTCAGAGTGTAACGGCATGTGGAGAGGGGGTAATGTTAAAATGCAGCTGTTACAGTGGACCCCAGGGGCACGCACAGAGAAGAGGCCAAGTGAGAGCAAACACCAACGTGACCAGCTGGGAGCCAGAGAGATGCCTTGGCAGAAACCAACCTCTAACCTCCACCTTGAATTCCTAGCTGTCAGAACGGTGAGAAATGTTCTATTGTTGAAGCCAGTCTGTGGTGTACTGTCACGGCAGCCTAAGCATCAGACTGGAACCACACCCGAGTCCTAACCTGTGACCGACTGGGTGAAGGCCCTACATGACTGAGCTTAATCAGTCTTAGCACCTATGAATGGTAAATGTTGCCCTGCTTGGCAGGTAAGAAAGCCAGCTCAGAAGGCCGAGTGACTGGCCCAGGGCTACACAGCTTCATACTGTGTGGCCTTGGCTCTCCTGCAACTTGCTATGTGGACTAGGCTGGCCTCAGACTCCGAGATCCACCTGCCTCTGATTCCCAATGGCTGGGACCAACAATGTGTGCGATCACCGCCTGGCTCATATTTCCATTTTTGGAAGATTGCCAGGTGGCCACTGTCCAGGCACCTTCCAAGGATGATAGCTAATCTTTACTTCTGAGGAAGAAGATTCCATTATTATTCTTTTTAGAGATTAGGAAAACAATACTCAGAACAAGACTCCCATGAGATGAAACAGGAAAGCCAGAAACATTTCAGGACCCCAAAGATACACAAATGAAGACATCTGTGGGTCTGAGGAGGTGCACGAGACAAGGGACACACTGGGAAAGAGGCAGTGACTGGGCTCAGCAGAAAGAGAAGGGGGTGCCAATCTGACTTTTGTTCCTTTTGTAAAATTAGCTATTATTTTTGCCCTGTGTGGTGCATGCAAGTGCGTGCACGTGTGCTACTAGAGATGTCACATGTGTCCTTTCTTTGAGAAGGGGTCTCTCACTGAACCTGGAGTTCACGGTTTCTGAGGTTTACCAGGCAGTGAGCCCTTGGGATCTGCCTATTCCCAACCACCCTGCACTAGTATTTCAGGCACACAGTGCCATCCCTCGCCTCTGTGTGGTTGCTAGGGATTCGAACTTAAATCCCCAAGCTCTTTACCCACTGAGCCGTCTTCCCAGCCCCTCTTTTCTTCACCTCCGCCTCTTCTTCTTTTTCTTTTTTGAGGCAAGGTCTCATTGTGGAGTTCAGGGTGGCCTTAAACATTACAATCCTAATGCCTCAGCCTCCTAAGTACTGGCATTAAAAGTGTAAGCCACCACACTAAGCTTTGTGTTTTGTTATGGTGCCAGGCAGAAGATGTGTGCATCTGCGTGTCCTGGCCGGGGAATGATGTCACAATGGCGCTGGAAGGAAGGTCACGGCCAACAGTGCACTTATATACACTGGACACAAAACGGACATCACTCCCACTCACTCCCTTTACCTGCTACCTAGCCGGGAGGGGGCTCCAGGTTAAAACCAGCTGGTGATTCCTGTGTTCTTATTCCCACACCATAGCTTGGTACTCACTTGTTCAAATCCCACTCACTCTCGCCTAGGATCTCACAGTCTTGTGATTTTCGGGACATGTCCAGCAGGGCCTCCTGAAGCTCTCCAATCCTGGACAAGAAATAAGAACCTAAGGCAGGATCCGGATGCCAGATAAAGGGGAAACCCTTTCCTGTCTCACACCCACTAGCATACAGTGGGATTCTGCCCTTTTCCCATTCGGTGTTTTCTAATGGCACATGCTCTGCTCAGGAAGCGGACGTGAGACACAGCCTCACCTGTGCGCGTAACCGGCAACATCTGAGAGTGTGGTAGACAGGTCAATGAGCTGGGTGAAGCAACTGATGAGGTAGATGCACACAAAGGCGTTCTGGTCAGGATGGAGAGCAGTTAGTGCAGGCCCCAAGGCCCTGGGCCACAGCCTAAGGGCTCCTCAGGAGAGACTCTCACCTTGCTGACCAGGGTGCTAAGCTCTGTGGGGCTTAGGTCTCCATAGATCCCACTGAAAATGGGGATTGCGATGACAACGTAACTCAGAATGCTGCCCAGGTAATCAAAGGTGTTGATACCAACTGCAGGAGACAGATTCTGTGAGACCCGACCCTCAGGATGGGGAGAAGGAAGTCAAGTCAAGTCACATTTCCTCCAGAGTTTCATTCCCCTGGGATACCCACAGCAAAGGCAAAGACTCCCCCTGGTTAATTCTTTCAGCAAATGGATCCCTGACCAGGGCAGGCAGACAGTACGGAGGTACGTGAGATACGTGTTAAATGGACCACCCCATCCCCTGGTTCCATCTCCCAGGGCCCCTCTGCCTACTGTACAGCCAGAGCTCCCTGGACATCAGCTCCCTCTGGGTCTGAAGGAGTCTCTGCAGCCTGCGGTCCGTCCTCATGTGCTCTACGAGCCCAGCTCTAATGGAAAAGGATGGGGTGTTTGCAGGACCTGCTGGGGCACCTTCACTCCCCCACAGCCTCCTTCAGAGACAAGCCCATCCAATGATCTCCACCCCGTATCTTTCTTCCGTCAGCACCCTCCGCAGGTTGAGCTCCATGATCCAGTCTGTGGATCATGAACTTGAGTAAGTCGGCCAGGCCTGGCTCAAATCCAAAGCTCAAGCTGGTTTCTACTCAACTAACAGTTACTTAAGCTTCCAACATCTTTTTCTTACTTTAAAATTGAACTACTGGGGCTGGAGAGATGACTCAGAAGTTAAGAGCACTGGCTACTCTTCCGGAGGTTCTGAGTTCAAATCCCAGCAACCGCATGGTGGCTCACAACCATCTATAATGGGATCAGACGCCCTCTTCTGGCATGCAGGTGTACATGCAGATAAGAGTACTCAAATACGTAAATAAATAAATCTTTAAAAATTAAAAAAAATAAAATTGAACTAGTAACACCTACATAGTAAGTTAGAACATAATTTAAGAGTTTCTGTTGAGGGGTGCCAAAGAGATGGCTCAGCATCTGTTGCTCTTATAGAGGAACTGGGTTCAATTCCCAGCACATATGTGTAACTCCAGTTCCAGGAGATCTGACAGCCTCTTCTGACCTCGGTGGGCACCAGCACTCACAGAGTGCGTGTATATACATGTGAACAAAGCAATCATAAACATAAAACAAGTAAATCTTAAAAACTTTAGCCAGTGTAGTGGTGCACGCCTGTAATCCCAGCAACTTGAGAAACAGAGGCAGGCAGATCTCTGTGAGTTCAAGGCCAGCCTGTCTACAGAATGAGTTCCAGGACAGCCAGGGATACATAGCAAGACACTGCTTTTAATAAATACATAAATAAACAAACAAACAAACATTTAGGGGACTGGCAGGTTAGCTCAGTGGTTAAGAACACTGTGGCTCTTCCAGAGGATGCTGTTCAGATCCCAGGACCCACATCTGCTCATAACTGCCCGTGACTCCAGCTTCAGGGTATTCAATGCCCTTTTTTGCCCCCTGATGACAAGGGCACATAGACACAGACAGGCACGCACACACGCGCGCGCACACCACACACACTCACGAATAAAATAAATTAAAAAATTTTTTAAAATAAAACTTTAAAAAAAAGGCAATTGCAAAAAAAAAAAAAAAAGTTTTTTTTTTTTTTTCCCTTTTTCTTTTTTGAGATAGAGTGTCATGCATCCAGGGCAGCCTCTAACTTGCTATACAGCCAAGAATGACCCTGAACTCCTGATCCTCCTTCCTCTACCTCCTAAATGGTGGGACTACAGGCATGTGCTACCAGACCTGGTTTAGCGGTGCTGGGAATTGTTTAAGCATCCTACCAACAGAACCACATCTAGAGTGTTTAATAGCTGCTATTATTAAGCAAATGAGATGGAGCAGTCGCTGTGCGCCAGACTCCTCGCTGGCTAACAGCCAGCGCAAGGAAGCAGATAAGCAGCAGGTGGCCTTACTGCATTCTTCACTAGTCACTAGGAATATGGAGCCCCAACGGCAAGCTCAGGCAACAGACAGACTTGTCCACTAAGGGAGTGTAGCACAGCTCCCCAGAGGAGGTAACTTAAGGCTTCAAGCATATGCTAAGTTCTCCAAAAGAAAAGCTGAGAAGTGGGTGTTTTAAATTTTGCAGAATCAGCAGAGGAACCGGTCTGCAGCTCTAAGAACTAATCTGTCCAGATTTCCATGAGCGGAAGCTGCAGAACCCAAAAGCAAATTCACCACTGGACTCACCCCGCCACCAGACTCCAGCTCAGATTCTTTTTTTTTTTTAAGACAGGGTCTTACTATGTAGCCCTGGCTGGCCTGAGTGCACTATGTAGATCAGGCTGGCTTTGAACTTACAGTGATCTACCTGCTTCTGCCTCCTGAGTGCTGGGATTAAAGGTGTGAGTCACCATGCCTGCCTGGCCCGTCTCAGATTCTTATGTGTCCCTGATGTCACAATGTGGAGGTGACTGCTAACTGTAGTAGAGACTGACAGAAAGCAAAGGATCTAGGGCTATTAAATTTACCCCATGAACAGGTGATCCAAAGAATAATTCAACTTCTCAGATGCAGCCAGTGCTACCAGCCCAAACACCAACACCAGGACCTGCCCTGGTCCACCACTAGCAAGACACCAGGCTCTTCACTCCGCCAAGGGAGGAGATGTGACCTTCTGTGGGGAGCCTATTCCCTCCCATGCTATGAGACAAAAGGAAGCTATTTCTGACAGGAAAACACACAAAGGCAATGCCTCAATCAAGATGAAGCTACCCACTCATTTTATTCCTTGACCATCTTAGGCCCCATGTCAGGCCACAAAACTAAGGAAGCCACCAGTTTCAGAAACAGTCCCTGTACCTGAGGACAGTGAGAAGGATGGGGAGAGGTTCACAGCTAACTGGGACAAGCTCTGCTGTGCCAAGAGGGCTGTAGACTTTATCCTTCTTTTCCTACTACTGTGGGGAGAAGGGGAACTTGCTCCACTAGACTCACCTGTAGAAAGCAGCAGGCTCAGCATTCACTCGAATCTGCATATGCTTGAACCTGGGCAGACAGAAGGAAATGTGTGCTGATGATGGGCAGCCCTAGAAGGAGAGGAAAGCCCACACAACACAGAGCCCAGCTCCACCTCAACATCATGGCTGCCTATCCTGGATTGTCACAAGGTTGAAAACCCCAGGGCTTGGGTGGGGCAGCTGAAGGCACACAAGCTTTAAGCTGACCTCAGCTTTCTGGGATGGGACAGGTGTGTTCTTGCCTACGGGACCTCCTCCCCCAGGCCTAGCTTAGCCAAGGAAAGCAGCACAGATCAGGGGCAAGATATGGATCAGCTCCTGGCCTAACCGCCAGGACAATTAGACAGTGAGCATTGGAAAAGGCCCCGGAAGATGCTGGTGAAGTGTAACCTCCTTAATTCTCACATTTCTCTCGACAGACAAGCACAGCATCCATTTCAGAGGTGAGAGAACAGAAGCCTCAAGACCAGTGGTTCTCAACCTTCCTAACACTTCTGTCCTTTAATACAGTTCCTCGTGTTGTGGTGACCCACCTCCCAACCATAAAATTATTTTTGCTGCTAATTCATAACTATAATTTTGCTCTTGTTATGAATAATAATGTATCTGATAGGCAGATGGTTTTAGGCGACCCCTGTGAAAGATGGCTTGACCCCTCCCCAAAGGGGTCGCAACCCATAGGTTGAGAACCGCTGCTAAAGGGGCATATAACACCCATTCCCCCATGAGATCACACTTAGCTGGTAGTTAGCACAGCTGGGACTTTAACAGTTAGGCAATCTTACCCTGTGCCTTAACCTCAACCAAGAAGACACACCTGAAATCCCCCTCCAGCTTCTCCTGCTGCACCAGCTTCGACACGATGGGCCCCATCAAAGTTTTGTTCACCATGGTCCCCAGGAGGAAATATCCAAAGATGCTCACAGGCCCAAGCCAGCCTGTGCTGAAAGGAGAGGGAGAGGGAGGGCGAGAGAGGATGTGGGATGCCACACATGCAGCTTGGTGGACCTCATTCCTGGCTCCATCCCTCTCAGGCGGCCCCTGTGCAGCCTCAGCACCACTGTGACATCTGACACAGGCTAATCAGAGTCAGGCTCCCTGACAGTGAAATATCACAGGACCAAAGATGTGGCAGGGCCATGAGCTAGGAAGACTCCCTGGGGTGCAGGTGAGAGAGATGAGCCTCCCTTGAACCCTGACCTGCCGTTTGTGTGGGAGACTCTGGGTAAACCCCAGGCTGGGGAGGAGGGGCTGCACCTTTGGAAGCACTGGTAGGTGTAGTAGGCAAGAGTGAACGGGGAGACGATCAGCTTGCTGGTCATGCTGCTGAGCTGCCTGCAGAACCGCTCCACATCCTGGCTGATGCGCTGGTCCCTACAGCCAACCACAGAGGAGCTGAGCCCAGCGAGCTGGGAACCTCCATGTCTAACCTTGACTTAGATGGACCCAGACCAATAGTCCTTAGACTCTAACCAGGATTCTAGGTGGCTGTACCTAGTGCTGTCTCACTGTCTTACCTGATAGGGGGGAAAATGGCATCAAAAGACCCAGGGGCCTGAGCCAGCTCTGCACAGGGCCGAAGGAAAAACTGAGGGTAGAACTCTTTCTGGATGATCAGGAGCTTGGTTTCCTTAATCTCAACCCTCCCTCATCTCTCTATGGACTACTCCAGGTCAGCTGTCTGGTTGTTAAAGTCAGCAGGGCTGGGTCATCGTGAAGAGGCCACCTTCTAAGGACCTTCGCTGAGAAGCTCAGCTTGAGCTGAAGTCACCCCAGGCAGGCAGCCAAGTACCACTGTGGCATGGAGAGTGGGGAAGGCTTAAGTGTGAGGAAGGGGTCCTCCAGGTCCCATCTCAGCACCAGGGCCACACTGGCTCCTATTCCCAATGAGAGACGTGAGCTTGGGCAGGCTGTTTGCAGTCCCTGGGCCTCAGCTTCCTCACCTCTGAAGTAACAGCTTTCACGGAACACCTGATGTCAGGCGCTAGCTAGCATTATTTCATCCTCTCTACATCCTTTGAGACAGGAGCTATTATGACCTTCATTGTACAGAAGAGGAACATGGGGCTTACTGAGCACAAGAGCTAGAAGCAGGGAGGTGACAGAGCGAGGATCTGAGTCCCAGACAGTAACAGTAACCACCCCACATCCCCCGCTGCACATCTAAGAGCTTGTTTCCTGGCTAGAATGCATTCTTCACTTGCCTCATTTCAACTCAAGATATGAAACGCACTAAAGAGAACTGCCCCTCAGTGTTTCCTTTAGCTCCCTACTCTCAGCCCAGGATCTCTCTGCAGAACTCCCTCCCCACACAGCTCTGGGCAGCAACATTGGTCCCCGCAGATGAGTGTGGCCAGGAGTTTGCAAGGACCAAGGAGGTGCCTACGGATTATCGATGTCATCCTGCAGCACGTTCAGGGTGTAGTACACGCGGGCCCGGAAGTACAGGTGGTGCAGGTGCTGGGTCAGGTCCTTCCTCCAGCTCACATACAGCAGGTTGCAGGTGAACTGGTCAAAGCTCTTCAGCTGTGGATGGGGAGGCAGGAGGAGGAGAGGGGAGGAAGAGAGAGATTCCTGCAAGTCTTGGTTCAAAGTTCAGAGCTGGCAGGAGCTTTTGCTGATGAAGCAGAAGCTGCTCTGATCACTTCGGTGCAGTTCCCTTTCAGGGCTTCAAGTCATGAGATTCCCTTCCTTGCTCACGTGTCTGTTTCTTCAACAAATCTCAAAGAGCTTACCAAAGACAAGTCCCTCAAACCCCCTTCTGCAGTTTATGTCTCACATTGAGAGCCGAGGAGCAGCTGGACACTGGGGATCATACGGTCTGCTCCGTTTATGATTTTCCTCCTCTGACCCCAAACACGGAAGAGGCCTCCATGTACCTTAGGTCTTACTGACCAAGTGGCCCCATTAGGACAAGGAAGGGCATCCCCAGGAAACTGCTCGTCCTGCCTGACAGAGGGCATCAGGCTGGGTCTTGGCAGAGGCTTGCTTGTCCCCTGCCATTTCAGAAGTACCACACTGAGTGCGAGGGAAATGTCAAGGAGTTCACAACCCAGCAAGATGACCGCCAGGATGTAAGGAGTGTGGGCGCAGCTGCCAACTCGAGGAGCACAGAGAACGCACGGAGAGAGGGTTCAATGTGATGAAGGGAACAAAAAGAAAGTCGAGGAAGACTCAAGAGAGATGCCAATAAAGGTATCTTGACAACAAGTAGGTTGTTTCTAACTCAAGTGGTGGGAGGCAGCTACTGGACCAGAAAAAACCAGGTGAGAAGGCTGGAGGTGACAGCTGGGCTACGTTATGGCCTCAGCAGCTCTCTGGCCATAGGTCCTGGGTTTAAAGTGTTCTGAGCTTCCTGGGAAACCATAGTTCTAATTCTCAGAAAGAGGCAGAAACACACCCAGAGCTCAGTTCCTGCTTCCTGAATGCTAAGTCCTACCAGGCATCCCACCAGACTGGAGAAGGGGGCCACAGGGAAAAGGATAGTCCTTACGGTGGAGTTGAGAACAATGAGCACCACGGCCAGGAAGGTCAGTGCCTTAAATCCATCCAGGTCTTTGTTTCCCAAGACCCCATAATACTGACTGGGGATCAAGCCAACTTGGTAGATCACCAGTTGCTCTGTGGGGAGGGAAAGGAGCCAGAAATCAAAGGGGAAACGGAAGACACTTCCTCCTGCCAGAGGCAAGGAAAGGGATCCAAAGCCCAGGCTCTTTCCCATCCTCCAAAGCCATTCACTCACCTAGGAGGGTCACACACAAGAGCGTCATGAACATCAAGACATTCTGCGATGACCAAGAAGGAAAAAAAACCTTCTGTATCCTCAGGAACCGCTGGACAAGTTGCAGATCTAACCTGGGCCTGCAGGAGTCAGGAGGTGGAGAGAAAGCTCAGAGAGCAGTGTAGCCTTACAGGAGGCACTGAACTTAGCCTCACGGTTTTGCAGAGGTCAAGGCTTTCTAGAACAAATGGCTTAAGGATGCCAAAGACGGTAGGCTAGAGGATATCAGCGAAGAATGTGACACTACTAACCTAACAGAAGCAAATGTAAAAAACAGAACATAACAATATATATATTATTATGTTTATACACACACACACTCACACACACACATATTTTAATGAAGATACCTTAATAGTGATGGAGTGGGAAGACAATTCTCAAATCAGACCCCAAACTCACAAACAGGTAAAACTGACGGGCTTAGTTTAGAATGGAGTATTTTTATTCAGCACCTGACCACAGTTTTTGGTTAAATGAGAGAAGGCATTTAAAGAATGAAAATTATGAGGAATTACAATCTGGAGCATGCAAGGAATTTCTGCAAGTCAGGGAATTTCATAGAAAAGTAGGAGAAGGATCTAAACAGGCAGTCTACGAAAGGGGCAGTTCACAGTCTAATCAATGTATTAAAATTAGCACAACGTGGTTGTCAAGAAACGTACAAAGTGTTTGCCTCTTAAGACCTGATTTCCATCCGCAGATCCCACTATGGAAAGAGAATGCCTAAAAGTTGTTCCCTTACCTACCTACCTACACACACACACACACACACACACACACAAATAAATAAAAATAAAGTTAGCACAATAGAATACTATCTTACATACATCAGACTGATACATATTACAAAAAAAAAAAAACCCTAAATAATACCAAATATTGGGGGGTGGTTATGAGAGAAACCAGAGCCTTTATATACTGCTATCAGGAAGTATAAACTACTTGTTAGCACTCCAAAGAGCAACCTTGTAGAATTAAGAAAGGCTCAGCATCCTATCTCGGGGTGGATAGTCCAGAGAAAAATCATCAATATATAACAAGAGACAACTGCCTGAATATCATTACACTATATTTTATGGTTTTAAATATTGGAAGCAATTTAGGTGCCCATCACTAGGGAAATAAGCGAAAGAGAGTCTAAGTATCCAGGGTGACACCAGGCAACTACATTCAGGAGTGAAAACTCATAGCACAGATGACCTCAAAAACACAACGCTCAGTTTTAAAAGTTGTTTTTGGTTTTTTTTTTTTTAAATCACAACATATTAAATGAATTCAAAAATCGACGTATATTTTAAGGTAACATTTAAGTAAGGGGGGATGTCTGAAAAAACAAAACAAAACACTGTGGAGCAGATTGGGATTGAGAACGAGAACCAAGGCAGAAAGATTCCAACAGAGGGGTGTCCGCGGTAGCAAGAATTAAGCAGAGTCAACTCCGTTCTGTGCAGGGATGAATTCCAAAGAGAACCGAAAGGACCGACGGGGTCAGCAGCCCCTGCGCCGCAGCCCAGGCAGGGCGTCCCGCAAACCCGGCGGTCCTCATAGCCCGCTCACCTGGCGCCAGCTCTGGCCGCGCGACCCGGTACCGCCATGACCCGGCAAGCGACCGCCGAGGGAGCCGAGCCAGCCCCCGGGTCAGCCCCGGGCAGAGTCCGCGGAGCTCGTGGCCCGCCCTGGGAGGGGCCGGGGAGGGGCTCCAGCGACCACCGAGACGCGGCGGATAGAGAGGACGGCTCGGGCGCCGCGGCCGCTCCCGGAAGAGGAGCTTTCCTGAAAGAGCAAGCGAGTAGCCGGGGTTTATAGAGCTGGCCTGGCGGGCTAGAGCGTCCTCTCTGGGTCTGGGCGGTTTCTTCTTTTGACAACTGGTAGTTTGGAATGTACTATCTCCCAAAGAAGCCAGCATGATCTTAAAAAGCAAGCGAGCAAACAACAACAAAAAAATATATATATTTAGTGTGCCTCTGTGTGTGTTCACGAAAGCCAGGGCACAAGGATGGAAGTCAGAGGGCAACTTCAAGGAGTCAGTTTTCTCCTTTCAGTTTTGAGGGTTCCCGGGGAGCGAACTCAGGTGGTCAGAATTGGCGGCAAAAGCCTTCACCGGGAGAGCCAGCTCGCTGGTCCCAGCACTATTTCCATAGCTTTAAATACAACTTATTTTATATAAACGGATGTTTTCCTCTAGTTATGTCTGAGCGTCACGTGCGTGCCTTTGGCTTGCAGAGGCCGGAAGAGGGCACCAGAATCCCTGGAACGCAAGTTACAGACCCAGGGCCTCTGAAAGACCAGCCAGTGCTTTTAACCTCTAAGCCATCTCTCCAGAATTAATAAGGCACAGGGCTAGAGAGATGGCTCAGCAGTTAGGAACACTGGCTTTCAGGGGGCCTTGGTTTGGGTCCCAGTACCTAAAAGGCGGCTCATAACTGTCTCTATAACTCCAGTTCCAGAGGATTCAAGGCCCTATTCTGGCCTCCACAGGCACTGCACAAATATGGTACAAATACATCCATGCAGGCAAAACACCCATTCACATAATATAATAAAGAAAAGAAAAGAAACAATAGAGGAAATGTCGATTTGGGCCTCCACACATGCACATACCTGCTAGTATATCCATTACACACACACACACACACACACACACACACACACACACACACACAGGTTGCACCCGAGAACTTCCTGACAGTGGTGTTAGTTGTAAGGCACTAAAGCACAGAAAGTGACCGTTCAGCTGTCAATGTTCACTGAGCAGCTACTCTGCTGTGTCGGGCTTGATTCTGCGGGTGGGCGATATAGCAGTTTCAACATAATTTCTCTCTGGTTGTGGTGGTACTCACCTGTAATCACTGCATTTGAGAAGTAGAGTAAAAGTTCAAAGCTAGAGCTGGGCATGGTATACATGCCTTTAGTCCCAGCACTTGGGTGACAGAGGCAGGTGGATCTCTGTGAGTTTGAGGCCAGCTTGGTCTACAGAGTGAGTTCTAGGACAGCCAGGGCTACACAGAAAAACCCTGTCTCAAAAAAAATAAAAATCAAAAAGACCTCAGGCAAGCCTGTTCCAAAGCATACTTGAGACTATGGATCCAATCCCAGTCCAGCACAACAGAAGAAAGGAAAGGGGCAGAGGGAGCAAGGCCAATCAGCTGTTAAATCCTGTGGAAAGGTTAGGGATGAAGACTGCCCACTGGCATCGCCTTGAAGAGCTCATCGGTAACCTTGACAAGAGCAGGTTCCGTGGAGTGGAGGCTGAATGGAGATTGTAGATAGTTCAGAGTTGAGCCTTAAAACAGGATCAGAGAAGGTGCCCTATGCGTGGGAAATCTACGGTTGTTACTCTCTTTTGATCACTTAATACGTCTTGAGAACTACGTTGCCCCTCCCCCCTTTCTTCTTTTTTCTTTTTCCTTTTTGAGACAGGGCCTCTCTATGTAGCACTCTCTGGCCTCAGACTGACAGAGATCCACCTGCCTCTGGCTCCTGAGTGCTGAGATGAAAGGTGTAAGATACTATGACTGCTCGTGTTGGACATTTTAATCTACAAACCCTATCTGTAAAAGCTCTCATTTGGTTATCTCCGTTTCATGTGGGAGGAACCAGTTCCGTGACCTCAGCTGCTGGCTCATAGCCGGGCTGGCTCATAGCCCGGGGCAATAACCAAGACTGTGGGCTTTGAAGTACATTGTCTTACTTTCATTTCCACCTGAACTATCTCCTACTCCAAATTTTAACTCCCGGCTAACATTTATGTCTATTACAATTTACCCCCCTTCCACAGGAAAACATAACTCCTGGTCTTTCAAGACTCCACTGAAAAAGCCAGGTGTGGTAGTGCACACCTTTAACCCTAGCTTTTGAGAGGCATAGGCAGGAGGATCTCTGTGAGTTCGAGGCCTATCTGGTCTACACAGTGAGTTCCCGGACAGCCAGAGCTACATAATAGAGAGAGCCTGTCTCAGAACAAACAAAACCAGTACACTATAGAAGGAACTTGAGTATACACAGATGTTGGTATTCTGGGGAGACGAGTAGCCTGGAGATCCCCGGTAGATACCAAGGGACAACTGTACTGGGAGTATTGGAAACCATAGGTGTGGGTGACTCCACACGTGTGGATGACAATAACAAGCTTGACACAATCAATATTCAGAGTGTGCTAGCCAGGCCTGGTGGTGTGTGCCTGCAATTCTAACATTTGGGAGGCTGAGCAAGAGGTGACAAGTCTGAGGCTAGTCCAGGTGATGAGGTAACCTTGTTTCAAAAACAAAACAAGAAACTGTGAGAATGAGACAGTACAGAAGAGTCCTATGGAGTGAATGTGGGTATTCATTCAAAAAGTAAAGATTCTACTGGATGTGGCCCACACACTTCTAATCCCTAACACTTGAGAGGTAAAGGCAGGAAGATTGTGAGTTCAAGGCAAGCTTTAGCTCATGCTGACTTTGAGGCCAACCTGTGCACTACATAAGAGAGGTGGGTGCTGGGGTTGTGGCTCAGTGGTAGAGAGCCTGCCTCGCATGCTTGAGTCTCTAGGGCTATTTCTAGTGTTGTCAGGGGGAAAAGTACGAATTCCTGCGTGTGGCATGTGCTGGTGGAGCGTGTGTGGCAGAGCACGGGTTGGATCTCCAGCACTATAAAAAAAGAAGGAAAAACATAGAAACAAGTGCAAGCTGTGCAACTTACTTCCCCAGACATTTTTTTCAGTATGTCTGAGGTAGGGTTTTGCATTAGAGCAAGCCGGTTTCTTGCTTTGCAAAGGATTCTATATCCCCAGCACTTGGGAGGCTGAGACAGGCCTGCCTGTCTAAATTAGAGGCCAGCCAGGGCTACACAGTAAGTCCCAGGCCAGCTAGGGCCACATACGCAGATCCTGTCCCCAAAACCAAACAAAAATGGCAGGGGAGGTGGCTCGGCAGGTAGAGCCAATAAGCCTGACTGGGTTTGATTTACAACACCGGCGTGGTAGGAGAGGACCGGCTCCTGCAAGTTGTCCACATTCGCAGAGTTGTATGTTCACACTCACACAGATACACGTATGCATACACACATGAATGTAATAAAAACGAGCAAAAAAGCGAACAATCCCATGCAAGGACTCCATGGTTCTACCGCTGGGAGATCAGGGGATTGAGAGCCTTGGAATACCATCGGTCAGTGACCAGCTTTCCCAGATCAAAGGCTGTACACAATATTTGAGACACGCTCTCATACATCATACATCCCTTATGTTCAGTTAAAAATGTAATGGATGTCCTGCATTTTTATTAGCTCAGTCTGGTAACCTTTCAACTACTGATCTTGGCTAGGCTGCACAGCTCCTTTGAACTTCTTATCTACAAAGTGGAGAAGTTGGGACATTCCTCACTGTGGTGAGAATTAAGTAAGATCTTCATATAAAGGTACTTAAACACAGGAAATGGCCCATGGTGAATATCTAATAATGAGCTATTAGAATTCATAACTTTTATTTTAATTTCTGTATCTCCTACAGCATTTAAATATAATCTATCACATTAGATTTACATCAGCTTCTCAGAAATGTATCAGCTAACAGTGAGTTAACATGAGTCTGGCCTATCTGGCAACTGGCTGGGAGCTCCAGTCAGCCCTAGACCCTAAAGAGCAGATTAGTGACACTAATTTATCAATCAGATGGAATTTTCTCAAGGGGCCAAACCAAGAAACAAACAAAAATACCAGTGTGCTTCTTCAAGAAACCACTAGAGTGTGTGTGTGCACTTTGGACCAGACCTGGCAGAAAACATAGCAAGCTGCAAACTTCGCACTTTTTGAGAACATAGCAAGGCATAGGAAAGCCCTGGGAAGTGCTGGGATCCAGAGGGAATACACAAGTCAAACATTAACATGGAGCCCCCAAATGCCAAGAGAGTCAGTTTATACAAGACCATTGCCTGTGGGGTAACAATAAGAAGGTGGGGTGGGGATGGGGAGGAAACCAAATCGAGTGGGCCTAGGAAGGAAGGAGAGGGTGAATACACCGAAAGATAAGACAAAGTTAAATTGTGCTACAAATCCTAGAGTTCCAGAATGTAGACAGGTCCCATCATCGTCAGACCAAATGCACAAAGCAATGAAATAAAAAACAGGGTTGGAAATGCAGCTCTCTGGAAAAATACTTGTCTCCAATGTGTGAGGCCCTGGGCTTGATTGCCACCATTTCAAAAGAGAATAAACGAAATTAATTATCTCGTTTTGGGGGAGGGAGAGACAGAAGGTCAGGTGTTCAAAGCTGGATAAGATTATTTATTTATTGGTTTATTGATTGATTGATTGATTGATTTTATTTTATTTTTTGGTTTTTCAAGACAGTTTTTTGTAACCCTGGCTGTCCTGGAACTCACTTTGTAGACCAGGCTGGCCTCCAACTCACAGAGCTCCACCTGCCTCTGCCTCCTGAGAGTTGGGATTAAAGGTGGGCACCACCACCACCAGGCTGATTAGGCTATTTCTATGATGGGGTTATGGAGGGAAAAAAAGATAGCAGAGGACTGGGGTGTTCTCATTCAGCGGTACAGTCCTTGCCCAGAGTGGGAGAGGTCCTGGGACTGGTGTAATTAAAGGATTTCAGAAGCCTTTGGCATTGTCCAGTGGGGTCTTAAGGGACCCTCCTCTTTTCTCCATTCCCCCTCAATCACTAAAATTCTAGGGTGGTTCCAGAGGTGCTACAGTCTGGTAAGAAAATGTATAGGAACCTCAAGGGTTATATGGAGTTTAGGACATGTCTTTAAAAAGGGTTTCTGATGAGAGTCCTAGAAAATTGTAAGTTACAGGTGGGAAGGGAGAAAGGCAAATGTCATTAGCTGGGTGGGTATTCTTGATTCTCAGCTGGTAAGAGACATCAATCTGAGATGAGAGGCTTCTTCCCTCATCTCTGCAATTTCCCCATCTTTCCGTCCTGCCTCATTAATGCTCCAAGGCTGGAGGAGAATCAGGAATTAAAGACTAGCCTGGGGTGAGCTCAGCTGTAGAGGGCTTGCCTAGCATGCACAAGGCCCTGGGCTAGATGCCCAATGATGCAAATATAACAATACCAAATAAGTAAAACAAACTGCGTGGAGGTAAACACCTACAATCAACAGACTCAAGACATAGAGGCAGGAAGATCAGGAAGATCCTCTGCTACATTGAGAGTTCAAGGACAGCCTGAGCTACTTGAGATCCTATCTCAAAAAACCAAACCAGGGCAGAAGAGATGACTCTAAGAGTGTTTGTTGCTCTTGTAGGAGATCACAGCTTGGGTTCCAGAGGCTTACCACTGTTCCTGGGGATCTGACATCCTCCTCCGGCCTCTGTAAACAGTGAATGTGGATGTGGTGCACAGACACATGTGCAGGCAAAACACTCAGACACATAAAATAAAACAAACAAACAAACAGGTTCTGGTAGCACACATCTTTAATCCCAGCTCTTGGGAGGCAGAGGCAGGTGGATCACTGTTAGTTTGAGGCCAGCCTGGTCTACAGAGTGAGTTCCAGGACAACCAGGGCTACACAGGGAAGCCCTGTCTCAGAAGGGGGAGAGGGAAGCTTGCCTTTCTGGTGGGGACAACCTCCCTAAGAGAACATGACAATTGCAAAGGATCTCCCTCATCCCTCTACAGAGAAGAGAAAATACAAGGAAAAGCGCCCCACAGAGCACAATTCCTATTTTATAGATGAGAAATGCCCAGAATAATCAGCATGGTCTTTAGCCATGTACAGACCAGTCTTGTATGTTGCTACTCCACTGTCCTGTTAGCCTATGGGTGGATTAGCAAGGGTGAGGGAAGGAGAGGGGAGGGGAGAGGAGAAGAGAAGAGGAGAGGAAAGGGGAGGAGATAGATATAACCTGGAGGATCAGTGGCCAGCTGATCTAACCCAACCAGTTAGCTCCAGACTCAGTGAATCTGGTGAATCTGGTGTTAGGGCTGATGAGACGTTTCAGGCGGCAGGCAAGGACACGCCTTGGAGTTTGAAAACCAGATTTCGAATTTCTAGAACCCACATGAAGGCAGGAGAACTGAATTCACAAAGTTGCCCTTTCACACCTCCACACATGCGCTGATGGACACCATATGATCAGGCACACACACACTTCTTTTAAGTGATCGAGAGCTGGGTGTGGTCACACGTGCCTTTAGTCCCAGCACTCTGGTAGCAGAGGCAGGTCTATATAGAATTCCAGGCCAGTCCGAGCTCAAACAAAATAAAAGAAACTAAAAGCCATATAAATAAAAAAAATTAAAACACAAATAAAAATGGTAGAGAAAAATTGAGGAAGACACCCAACATTTACCTCTAGCTTCCAAATGAGTATGCAGGAGTATGTACAAACTCACAAGCAGATGTGCATACAATATGAATGTGCACACACACTATATATGTATATATACACATATAATTATATGCAACTGGGGCTAGAGATGGCTCAGCGGTTCAGTGCACTGGCTGCTCTTCCAGAGGACCCGGGTTCAATTCCCAACACCCACATGGCAGCTCACAACTGTCTGTAACTCCAGTTCCAGGGGACCCAACACCCTCACACGGATATACATGCAGGCAAAACACCAATGTACATAAAGTAAAAATAAATAAAATGTTAAAAAACAATTACGCATAATTATGTATATCATTTTTTTTTAAACCCCAGCATTGCTGGAGTTTGTGCCTTAGGTTCCCACGATTATTAAGGGAAGCAATAGCTTTCAAAACATTAACTCAAGCCAGGTGTGGTGGCTCATGCCCATTACCTCTCACTCGAGAGGCTGAAGGCGAGGGTTATACTGATTTTACCAGTGGAACTCTGAACGACTTTGAAGTCTTGGACCTGTCAGGCTCTCTGGTCACTTGCATTCTCAGAAGGGCCTTCCTCTTGCCTCATAGCTCTCTCTATTTCTATCACCGAAATCAATAAGTACACGAGAAAGGAAAAAGAGGGAAGGAAGTGGGGGGAGGAAGGAAGGAAGGAAAAGCTAGCACTATGCATCATGCCTGGGGTTCACCCAGCTGGAAAGAGAACATGGATTTGGACCCAGGCCCAAGTCCATTTGCTCCCTCACACTGGTTTGTGGAGGGCCTCAATTAATACGTCCAGTTAGCCCCCAGTGTCTGGAGTTGCGAATCCCAAGCCAGAGAAGAAGCACAGAAAAAGAAAAACAAGACAACTCCCAAACTTCAGAAAACCCAGCAGCCTTGGTACGGGACCTGGGAAGCTTGACTCTGGAGATGTGGGGGCTTGGAATGACAATTGAGGGCTGGAGGGGGGATTCAGTTTGTGGCCGGATTCCAATAAGCAGGATGGAGTCTGACTGGCCTGGAACTTCACAGGCTGGGAGGCGAGAAGCTGTGGAATCTGTTTGTCCGGTCCAGCGCATGCTGAGCCTCCATTCTCATTTCTAAACCTTCCAGGCCTCAGTCTGCAAAGCCCTCCCCCGTTGTCGCACCTGCTGGCAGCAGGGGCTCCAGTGAATGGACAAGTTCCAAGAATTCTTCCCCCTTCCCCCACCTTTTACATAGCCAAGCCCTGAGACAAAAGGCGCCCGGAGTCTAGAGCTTCTTCCTCGGCCTCGGCCAGCTCCGGGGAGCGCCAGACAGCTGGAGCCAAGCCGCCTTCACACCATTTGCTCTGTCCACCCTACTCCCTTCTCTCCACCCATGGCCAGGAGACCCTAGAATTCTCCTCATGGTTCCCCGGAGGCTTTGGGTGACTCCCTGGGGAATGGGCAGGGAAACCAGTGCATGTGAACATTCACAGCTTAGCCTGCAGGTGCAGAGCGTTTGTATAAAGCAACACAGCAAATGGGGACACAGAAGCAACAGAATGGGTACAGGGTAACCTGAAGCTTTCTGCGCGGTCACTGCCCTGGCTTCTGGCCTCACTCGGTGTCCCTGAAGGACATTGGTCCCTACCTTTCTCAGTTCTTTTATCCATTGATAATTGTAACCTATCACTGAGCACTTACCCTGTGCCAGGGTAAGAGCTTTTTGAATTTGTTCCCTCCTTTCCTTCTCACACCAGCCCAAGCTGAAATAAGCATGGAGCCCACTAAGGAAGTGGTTCAGTTCTGGTCTCCTCAATGCCAGCAGGTCAGCAGTAGCACCAGGGTGTGAATCCAGGTCTTCCGCACCTTGAGTGCAAGACCCACCATGTCTTGTCACAGTCCTCTAGTCTGCGTTGTTTACCTGTTCACTGATATTCCCAGGTCTGTGGACAAGCATCATCCTGCCTTTTCCTGGTCCTCCTAGCTGGCCCAGTCTGGCCCTGCTTCACCTCTGAAATGTACATTGTGTTTCCATTATCAGTCTGCAGGGCAGGCTGGACAGAGGGATTGTTACTCCACGGTTCTGGGAGTCACCCGGTGGAGTTCCCGGCCTGGCTTGGATCAGCAGCCACAATTCTGCCTCTCTCTTCAAGTCCTGTCTCACCAGAGGCTGATCTTCAGAGGAAATGAAGGCCAGTTAACTCTGACTCTGTCTTTTAAGATCCTCCCAAAGCACTTCCAACTCTGAAGGTGTGGGCCAATGTATCAGAGCATGGTGCAGGGACAGGAGGGGCAGCTCTGTACTGACTTGGGTGGCAGTTCTCATGTTTGCATATTATCATTCCTTGGACTTGAAAAAAGGGGGTTATTCATCCCTTGAACCCCTTCCTGGGAGTTCTTTTTCCACTGTCCCTTAATAAATTGTTTGCTCTGCTAACACACACACACACACACTAATACTAATACTAAAAGACTAACTGATTATCATCCACCTCTTGGCAAACTTTTATTTTTGATAGTTTATTTTATTTTACGTGCATGAATGTTTTGTGAGTTTGTGCACTGCATGCTTGGTGCTGGAGGAGGCCAGAAGAGGGAGAGGGTCCCTGGAACAGGAATTACAGATGTCTGTTAGTTAACATGTGTGCTGGGAACTGAACACCTGTCCACTGGAAGAGCAGCAGGCCCTCTTAACTGCTGAGCCATCTCTCTAGCCTTCTTGGTAATCTTGATGGTCTCTGCTAGGGTAGTGAAGCCTCAAAACCTGGGTAGAGGGACAGAGGGGTAAATGGGAAGGACAGGTGGGAAAGAAAGAAGCAAGAAGAATGAGTCCCAATGTCCCAGAAGCAACAACAGCAGCTGCTAGGGAGGCACTCAGGATGACTGAGAAGTCTGGAGCCTCAGTCCCCAGACTCTACCAGGTGCATCTAACCATTTGATATCCCAACACGATGTTGTCATCTGCAAAATCCTTTACAAATAAGAACCTCTCAAATGAGTTATAAAAAGTAATCGCAGAGGACCTGGAGGGATGGCTCAGCGGTTTTGACGCATACTGTTCTCGCAGCAGACCCACGTCTGAGCAGCCAGCCATGTCAGTCAGTTCTGTCTGCCTGTCACTCCAGCTCCAGGGGCTCTGATACGCTCTTCTGGCCTCTCTGGGAAGTCTCTGTTCTCATGTGCACACACTCACACACGTATACATAATTTTTAAAATTTTAAGATATTGTTGAAGTATCGTTAAAAAAAAGAAATAGTACCCTTCCAGAGGCCCTGAGTTCAGTTGTCGGCGGCTACCTCAGACGGCTCACAAACATCTGTAACTCCAGCTCCAGGGGACCCAATGCTCTTTTCCAGACGCTGAAGGCACCTGCACACATGCGACACTCACACAAATAAGATAAACCTTCTAAAGGACATTTCATAGTGTTTTAAGCAAGTTTACAATTTTGCGTTGGGCTGTGTTCATAGCTATCCTTGGCTATATGGCCTGTGGGCTAAAGGCTAGACACGCTGGTTAGAGTCATGTCTCATATACGCTATAACTATATCATTTTGGATACCTAGCCTGGGGCCATGCGTATATCGGCTGTAACAGGCCCACAGACCTTAGCACAACCAATCCCATGTTGGAGGCACCGTTCTCATCTTAAACTCCGACACACAGTCCCCGAAATGGGAACAAATACCTAATCCATCGAAGACCTAGTCCATAGTTCCAGGAAAGTCCTCACCATACAACCTTGCGTTTGGCTTCTGTAGTTCTGCTTCTTGCTGACTGAACTGTGACAACCAGGACGTGCTTTTTTGTGTATAAAAGGAAAAAGGGCTGTGGACTGCATGATTTGGGTTAGTCCCCAGTGCAGCCGCCCAGTGTTAATAAAGGCTTTCTCTTCTGCTCTCAGAGTGACCGTGTGGTGGTCTCTGGGCTTACCTCACAACAATAGGCTCCTCAAACATCTGCCCAGTTAACAGACAAACAGTGAATGCTATCTTAATAAATGAGCGGCGAAAAGAAGGCTGGGTTGCATCACACGATACAAGTGTTTACTAAATCTCTGAGGGGCTGAAGTAATACAAAGGAAAGAGGGATAAATTCTTTGTTTTTCCTTTTCTCTTCATCTTTTTTCCTACTCTCTTTTTTTTTCTCCACTATCTTTTTTTTCTTTTCTTTTTCTTTTTTTTGTTTTTGTTGTTTTGCTTTTTTGTTTTTTTTGAGACAGGGTTTTTCTGTTGTAACTCTGGCTGTCCTGGAACTCACTCTGCAGATCAGGCTGGCCTCGAACTCACAGAGATCCGCCTCCCTCTCTGCCTCCTGAGTGCTGGGATTAATGGTGTGTGCCACCAACCCCTGACTTTTTTTTTTTTTTTTTTTTTTGAGACAGTCCTTCATCACCATGCCCAGTAGCAAAAGGGATGAATATTTTAAATCTACGGAGAGCCAGATATGGTCACAATCACCTATAATCCCACACTCAGGAGCCAAGCAAAACCAGGAAGATCAACTCAAATGTAGGCCAGTCTAGTCTGTATAGCCAGTTCTAGGTTAGTCAGGGCTACATGGTAAGAACCTGTCTTAAAAAACAAACTGGGGGCCAGAGAGATAGCTCAGTGGTTAAGAATATTTGTTCTTGCAGAGGACCCAGGTTCAGTTGCCAACACCCATGTCAGGTGGCTCACAACCTCCTGTGACTCCAGCTCCAGAGGATCCAACATCCTCCTCTGGCCTCCTCAGGCCCCCGCGCTCACATGCGTGCATCCACACAGAGATACACACATAGACATGACTGAAAGAAAGGCAGTGAGTGGGAAGAGAGCTAACTTAGTGGCGGAGGCACAGACTGCCTGGTGTTAGACCTGCGCTAGCCCGTGCCACGGACTTCACAGCAGCCTGTTTACGCTCACGGCAACCTCTCATTTTCTAAGTGAGAAATTGGCTCCTGCAGGTTAGAAAGCTTGCTGGAAGCACACAGGGCAAAGCAGGAATTGATATTATCATTCAACTCTTCACCTAGTGTTTTTTTTTTTTTTAGCCACTTATTGATGCCCAACAAGTACTTTACACATCACAAACAAACGTGGTTTTGGTAGCTGATGTAAGAACATGGGAACGGTAAACGCCCATCTGAGCTGTCCCTGGGAAGCTGTAACTTCAAACAGCTAATTTCCTAACTCTGTTCCTTATTTAAAGGAAGCTTTTCTTCTGCATGCCCCTTTATAAGTGACAGATTACTCTTGACCTATCTACTTGCTCAGTCTGGATTTTGTTCAAAGACATCTGCTTGTCGACACTGGCTTAATTATTGTTGGGAATCTGGGAGTTTTGGGTGTTTAATAACTTATGGTCAGGGCATCAGGGCATTCCTCACTTTTGTGATACCTCTCTGTCTATGTTTGTGTATGTTTGAGAAACAATGTTGTTATGTAGTCCAGGCTGGCCTAGAACTCATGGAAATCTTCCTACCCCAGCCTCCCAAGCACTTAGATTTATAGGTGTGTACCACCACAACTGGCCTCGTTTTTTCTTTTTCTTTTCTTCTTCTTTCTTTTTTTTTGGTTGTAATGGGAAGTGAACATAGTCTACTATTGAACTGTGTGTGTGTATGTGTGTGTATCTGTGTGTGTGTATATGTATGCATGTGTGTGTATGTATGTATGTATGTATATGTGTGTATGTGTGTACATGTGTGTATGTATATATGTATATACATGTGTGTATGTATATACATGTGTGTGCACATGTATGTATGTGTGTATATATATGTGTGTGTATATATGTATGTATGTGTATATATGTTTGTAACTGTATGTATGTACATGTGTATATGTATGTATGTATGTGTGTGTATGTCTATGTATGCATGTATGTGTATATATGTGTGTATGTGTGTATATGTATATGTGTGTGTGTGTGTGTGTGTGTGTGTGTGTGTGTTGAGAGAGGGTCTCATGTAGCCCAGGATTTCTTTGACTCACCAGATTTTGAAGACTATGTATGGAAGGAAAGTAGGAAGGTAGGCATGGCAAGGTAAACCTGTAATCCTAAAACTTGGAAAGTGGAGGCAGCGTTGAGGGTTCAAGACCATTATCAACCTCACAGGGG